>JARHVA010001554.1:1395000-1492500 GCA_037957365.1 Torreya grandis | reverse complement strand
ACAAAGAGATAGCTACATGAGGATAACTTTTACTATGACAAATCTTTACTTCTAATTGGTCTACACCTTGATTAGGTTAGGGGTTTATATTTTTAGTTTTATTTGTTTATTTATTATATTAGAGTATTTTATATTATTTTATAATTCATTACATTAGTTTTCATTTTAAAAAGTCTTAAATAGGAAAAAAAAATTATTTCTCTCCTCTTTCCTATACCAAAAATAATAGCTTAGATATTTGTTATTTGCATCTTCATATTAGGATGTTTTGAAAGAACAGATTTTGAATCCAAACATTAGGAAAAATTTAGGAACAAAAAAGTCACTTATTAGTTTTAAAAAAAATCTTTTACATTTTAAACAAGCTTACATTCAAAAGAAAATAAACACACATACATGTAGAAAACTCTAGAAAACCTAAAGTAAAAGAATGTTGATATCTTGGATATTATATCATTAATTTGCATGAAATAATAACTTTTTTTTTATATCATAAAATCATAAAATTTATTTCATCCTTATTTAAAAACAAATCATTCAATTCAATGTGCAATCATTCATAACAATAAAAACTAGTTTCTAGCTTGCATGCATAAAATAACTTATAGATACTTGTAGATTGCATTATCTATGATTTACGTATGAAATTTATTCATTTTAATGTTGTGAAATACTTAATTTAATTATATTTTAATTAATAACATAAAAACATATAAATAGATAGTTTTATTTATCTTGCTTATAGGCAAAAGCTTGCATCTAGAAAAGGGGTAAAAATCAACATTTACACTCAGTCTAGATTTGAGTTTTGGTATTGCATGTATCAAAATATCATTAAAAATATAAAATATAATATACTTTTATATAATTTTCTTTAATATTTATTTCTATCATTAAAATTTTACTTTCATTTCATAAAGTATCTCAATTTAATTTTACTTATAAAAACTTTGTCAAAACCTATACAAATTCAAAATAACCTCTAAACAAAGACTTGGCAAGAAAATTACAGGGAAAAACTTTTCTAAAACCTTTAAAAACATAAATTACCTAATTTATAAGACATTAAATATAATATTCATGCTTAACACATTTTCAAATAATCTTTCCTTACCATTGGATGACACTCATTGAGCCTCTTTATCCTCATAGAGCTAGTTCATTTCATATAGTGTTTGGCTATATTCCAAAAAGTGCACTTTTGAGTGATATCTATTCTTAATTTTAGATTAAATAATTTCACTTCACCCATAATTCAAATATTATACTTATCTAGCTTGAAGCCTTAGGTAGGCTCATAGTCCCTTTAGTAAGACCCCTTTGTATTCTTCTTCACCAAGTAAATAACCTTAAAATATGAGCCTTATATCAAATATTTATTTCATCCATGGGTTTAGCCTCATCTAATTTTATTTATGCTATAAATAATCCATACATTAAATTGGTTCTCTCAACTTGGCCTTGTACATAGTTTAGCATGCATTATTCACATGCATATGTGCACCAAAATAAACCAAAACTTACAAATGAGAATAATAAACTATGCCTCTAATCTAAATTAGATTGGATCATAGGTCCACAATTTGATTGTCAAGAACATCATAAACTCAATGATTATTTGGATAATTATTCCATAATAATGGGAAATCCTTTTGGTAATGGTTATCATCACATTCCTAACCTTTTACCATCCTTTTTAGAGGAAAGTTAACAATATTTGATATTATGGATAGTCCATGAGAGTTAACATGAGGCTTATTTTTATTTCCACCATTTTTCTTTTCAAAATATATAATTTTTGGATCTTTGTTCATATTTTGGTACTTGTCAAAATTGGCATGCTTTATAAAGGTCTTCCTCTAATCCATTATATTGAAGTTTTTATCAATTGTAGAATTAATATTTTGAGGCTTGGATTATAGCTTATTATTCTTAAATTCTTCCTCTAATTAGTTCCCTTAAAGTCTTTCCTTTTGGTGAGACTTATTCTTTTCTTCTTCTCGATGAAAAGATTCAATAGCCACAACTAAAGTACGAGGGTTAGTCATGTTAACATCATGCATTCAAACCTCTATTAATCCCAACTTAAAATTTTTTACCTTTGTCTCATCTTCATGTATGTAGTTCTCATAATTCCTCATACTCAACCACCATCATAGTGCCTTGTTTCAAAAGTTAAAAATCAATAATTTTTGACTCCTTATAGGTAAAATTAAGGTACATTTTAATAAACCATTTTTAAAGGTTTACCAAGTAAAGGTCATGGGATCATATGCCTTGAGATCATGCAAATGATTGCTTTGATTTTTTAAAAGATGATTATATCTTTACCCTATGAAATATTTGGATTTCCTTTTGGATTATTTATCTAAGAAAATAAATGGAATATATGGTGTGGGTAAAAACATTTACTTGATTGTTTAATATAATTCATTTTTTATAAATCAGATAAAGTTTTTGAGATTAATCATTTTATCATAATCAAGTTGCACTTACCCCAAATTACTAAGTAACATGTTTCCTTAAAAATTTAATTAATATATATTTATATCCTTATAAAAGCTTGTATATAATATAAATCATTCTAAACTATCTTTTAATTTTAAACCATCTAGGCTTCATAAGACTCAAAACCATAATAAATAACCTTAAAAGTTGGTTATAATTATGTAATAGATAATTTAAGAATTTGAAACCTTCCTTCATCTAAATGACATATTTTAACACATAAACTATTACCTATCATACATCTCAATAATTTTTCATATATTTTAAATATCATAATGAAATGAGTTAAAATAAAAACTTGACCCTATGCATATTTTTTCAAGCATAGATCAATCATATCAACATAAATTCAAACTAATGTAATAATAGTGTGTTAAGCATAAATATTATCATTTTACAAATTTATCTTAATTACTAATGTAAATAATGTACTAAAACTTTTAAATGATGTCTGATTATAATAATATAGATAAAATGTTCCTTAATTGACTAGTTATAATTAGAAAAAATGTTTTACAAGTATATGTTTAATTTTGAAATAAAATGTATTAAAATTTATTTATTTAATGTTATCTAAATAAGTTTAAATAATATATCACCTTAGTGGTACATGTATCACTCATTCAAATGAAAATCATAGTCAAGGGAAAAAGTAAGATTTTCCAATTATGTTATTACACCAAAATACAATGACAAAGGTTCTCATCTTGTCATTTCTTTAGGATATTTTTTTAACCTTTAAATATTTATGAAATTATATTAAATATATTATAATCCTAATATGCTCAATAACATTTAAAAAATAAATTTATTTTCCTAATTTATTTCAAATAGATCTAATGAGTAACATTTATCAACCCTATGAAGTCCAAACCCCATTGATGAATGGTTATTCCACCTGAATAAATGAAGAGGCATGGCAGCTAGATATTTCTTCTCATCAAAGAAGGCACATTTTTGACATTTTCTCACCCAATAATGAGTGTATTTAAACAAACTAGGCCAAAAGTAACCAGCCCTCATAATTCTTGTAGATGTGGCCTTAGGAGTAAAGTGGCCACCAGCTGATCCATCATGGAACTTAAACAATACCTTGTCAACTTGGTCTAAATAAATGCATCTCAAGATCACCCCTAAAAATTATTTCCTAAATATCACTCCAAAAACTAGAACATAATGAAGAGATTGGAGTCTAAATACCTCATCTTAGTCTTATCAAGACCTTGTGGACACTCACCAGTTTGAAGGAAATGAACCATGTCTTGTGCCCAGCTCTTCATGACTATAGGTACAACTATTATAGGTTCATCATGGAGTAAAAAAATGTCCTCATTCATCTCTTTCAATTATATGGTGAGGTGTTCACATATCCCTCTTCCTCTTAACAGCTTGGTGGTCTTGATCTCTACATCATACTCCATTACTTTGGTGATCCAACCTACCCTTTTCTCATTCAAGTCTCAGTTTAGCAAGAAGTCTTTTACACTAAGATGTGGCACCATGATGTGAATTTTTATTTTAGATAAAATATGTATAAACTTCTTTAGACTTCATATGATTGTAACCACCTACTTCTCAACATACATGTATCTAACCTCATAGCCCTCTAAACCTTGGTTGAAAAAAGCAAGAGGCTTTTCTAAATTATCTCCATTTTCTTGAGTGAGCATAGCAGATATTACCTCTTCATTCCCAAAGGTGTATATATTTAATTCCTTGGATAAGTTTGGACTAGCTAAGGTAGGAGCTTGGGTGATAGATTGCTTAATGCCTTCAAAGCTTTCTCTTCTTGTTATTGTCTATGTGAACGTTTCATCCTTTCTTATCATGGAATTTAGTGGCTTGAAAAACTCAACAAAGTTAAGAATGAATCTCATAATGAAATCTATTTTATAAAAGAAACTTTGAAGGCCCTTATTATATTTAGGTAGGGATAATGCTAAGATGGCATGCATCCTCTCTAGATCAATGGACAGGCTTTTCTTTGAAATGGCATGGCCTAAGAGCTTGCCTTTGTGGATGAAAAACATGCATCTATTTAGGTTGAGAGAGATGCCAAACTCTCTACACCTTTCAAATATTTGCCTCAGGTGCTTCAAATGTTCACTTGCCTCCTTGGAGAAGACTATCACATCATCAAGATAAACTAACACAATGTCATTGATCAAACCTTAGAAATCCATATCCATAGCACATTAGAAGGTAGCTCTAGCATTTAACAATCTAAATGGCATCTTCCTATAGGCATATGTTCCCCACTTGGTCGTGAAGGTTATCTTTTATTGGTCATATTCTTGTACGTGTATTTGATTGTACCTAGAGTAACCATCTAGGCAAGAGAATCTTTCACTACCTATCACCATCTGAAGAATTTACTCCATACATGGAAGGGGATAGTGATCTCTCACTGAGACTCTATTCAGGTCTCTAAAATCCACACATAATCTAACCTCTCCATTCTTATTCCTAATAGGGACCAAATTAGCTAGCCAAGAAGAGTGTTTGATAGGGAAAATGATCCTAGACTTGATCAGTTTGGTGAGTTCTTTCTTCATGAGAGGCTCGATCTTTGGATTGATTGGCCTTTAATTTTGCTTGATGGGTTTGGCACCTTCCTCTATCTCAATGGTGTGTTGGGCCAAGCTCAGATCAAAGCCCTTCAAATCACCATACTCCCAAGTGAAGACATCAACAAACTCTTGACATAACATAAAGAAAGCATGCTTTTCTTTATTGGTACACACCTTCCCAAGTGCAAGTACATTATCCTTGTATATCTCTACCCTTTCATAATTTTCATTATTTCTTGACATGCTTTCTTTATCTCTCTTGAGTTGGTCATCTTCATTGAAAATACTCTCAAGAGTTATCAAACCTTTGGGAATCCTATTGGTCTTTAGTTGAATAATCTGACCATCATACTGCTGCTATAGCTTGGACTAATTTTTGGAAGAAAACTCAACTTCTTCCTACAAGGAAAGTGTTATTTTTTTTTCACTTTCAAACAAATACTAATTGGTGACATTGTCTGGTATGGAGGGCCTCACAATCACCTTTAAATGATGTTAATATTGCTTTATATCATCCCCTTTGGGATATCAAACTGAGAACCAACTATTGCTAGTCTATTTACATGCTTCTTCTCCTCTCTTGAAATGGAAGTGATTTTGAAAGTAGTGAATTTATCTATAAGTTCCCACACTCTGTGTTTGTAATACTTGAGTAAGGAATTCTTGGTGAAGCTTTGACCTCTCACTTGGTTCACAATCAATTCACTATCTCCAAACACCTACAATTCTTTGATTCCTCTCTTCCTTGCCCATTCTAGGCCATCAACAAGGGTCTCCTACTCTACTAAATTTTAGGTGTAAGAGAACTAAAACTTGAAAGTTGATAAGTATTTATCCTTTGAAGGTGAAACTATCATTGCCCCACCACTAGCTCCTAGCTTGATTCTAGATCCATCAAAGAATAACTACCATAAACCATAGTCCTCTTGGTTGATCTTCATCAATTTTAGCATGAAATCATCTTTCTCACACATGTAGTAGACTCTAAGACTAGCTTATTTAATGAATTTGTAAGGATCACGTTCAAAGTTGTCATTTCCCCATTCATCTAGGAGGAGGTCAACAACTCCTATAAGGGAAAATGATGGAGATTGATCCACCTAGAGCTCTTCTTCATCAATCATCATGTAGTTCATATTCACCACTTTGGGTGAGTATGTCTCTAGTTAATCCTTGTGTATGGTCTCTAACTCAATATTTACTTTAGTTCCATACTTTATCCTGAAAACCATGTAAGACCAATTGGCTACCAAGTATCCACCTATCTTAGATGTGAAATCCCTTGACAAGTAAAGAGAAAAGTAAGGAAAAACATCTAGTGCTACCACATCATGGGGAATTGAGAAGGTTGGATAGGCATGGAGAGTTAGATTCAAGCCTCTTTCCACTCCCAAGGTCTTAGCTAGTGATCCATCCAACTATAGAACTCCTTTGGTCATTTATTCATACTTGAGGTCTAGCTTATCAGCTATCCATTTGAGCATAACTAAGGTTCTTTCTCCACTATCAATGATGAAATTGTGGACTAAGAAATCACCAATAATTAGGGATAAATATAAGGGAAGGACCTTCTCATCTTTATTTTCTTAACCTCCCATGAGAGGAACCCCATTTACTATCAACACATTATCATTTCTTGTTGGGATAGCTTGCTCACCCAGCCTGTACAATTCTTTTTAGAGTATATCCTTTTGTCCTAGTAGTGATAAAGAATCCCATAATGAGATGTTCATGTGCAACTTCTTCATTTGGTCCACTATATTGATTGAAGGATTGCTCCCTTTATAATTCTCTTTGGGAACATTCGTAACCTATAGTGCAACCTGAGGAGCTAAAGTTATAACCATTGGCCTATAATTGGGAAACTTTTAATTTTATTATGGTGAAGGATAAACTATAGGTGCTTGAGTGGCTACTTGAGATTCATCAATGGATCTCCTTTTAAACCTAGTATTTATTGTAACACCAACATTTTGATTACTTATGATCCCCACATAGTTGACTACGTATAAATCTCCTTCCAAGTGATTCATAAGAGTGGAATTAGATTGAGCCTACCTACTATCCATCCCAAGTTGTGTTGAAATTTCAAAATTTTAGAATTGGGTTGCCTAATCACCTTGTGAAATCATGCTTTGATTTGGTAGCTCCTTGGTATAAGCAACCTATTCTTGGCCATGCTCTAAGGATGGATAATTGGGTTGCTCCTATACCAAATTATTTTGAGTTGGGACAAGAGCCTTAGAAAATGAAGGGGCATTTAGATTATAGCTTTGATAAGGCTTGACATGTGTAATTTGACCTTGCCCTTGATTATAATTCTAGAAGGGAGGCCTATTTACTTGCCCAAACTACTAGTAGCCTTGATTTGGCCTATAACTCTCAGTTTGTTGTCTCTTGAGGATAACTAACTCATTGGTAACACTCTACAATAAGCTCTTAACTTCATGGATGTCATTTATAGGGGTAGAAACTAGCTTCTCTTGATTAGGTAGAGGAGCTAGAGTGGGCACAGTAGGCTAGACTTAGGGCTATAAATTAAGAAAGAGTGGCATAAGAGGTCTAAGAGCTATCTTTCCTAATTGAACAAGGAAATTTTTAGTAGCTATGGCTATATCATAAGCAGTGGGTAGAGTGTTTCCACCCATGGACTATATCATGATAGCAATGTCACTATTTAGGGCCTTCAAGTAGTAAAGGAAAGCATAGCTTGTGGTTGGCCTCATAAGAATTGGGATTTTCTCCCAAGTCTTTTGGAACCTAGTGTTAAATTCTTGCATAAACTCATGTGGGTCTCTCTTCATGGTGGTTAGCTACTCAGCTAGAGATAAATGGTCACTTTCTTCCCTAAACCTATCAATCAAGAGGGTCCCTAACTCATTTCATGAGCCAATTGAGTTCATAGGCAAGGTCCCATATTAGTCCAAAACTTTCCATTGGATGGACAAGGCTAGCAATCTAATGGCTACATTTCCTTCAGTGATATTATGGATGTTGTAGAGGTTTGTTATGTTTCTAATATGCTCGACAGTAGTGATTGGGCCCTCTCCACTAAAGGAAGGAAAAATTTTGAGAGTTGTCCCTAGAATTAGGTCATATTGTTGAAGGTTTAAGGCACTTTGACCTTTGAAGGCCACAAAATGGAAATCCCTAAGGGCTATCATGGTTATGAAAGGATTCAATCAGGGTCTCCTTTAGTAGGTATATTTTATGGTTGGTTTAGGAAAATGTCTTGCTACATAAGGGTGGATATTTTTAAACCTTAATGTTTTCATTGATTTAAAAGGCAACTCAACAAATTAAAAAGGGACACCCCTAGAAAGAGATCTTATAGTGACCTTTGGCATAGGATGCCAGGTTGATCATTAACTAGAAACTAAGTTCTTGAATGGAGTCACTAGGTGCTGAATATAGCTCCTTTTAGATTTCTTAACAATATCAAGACCAACACCAATCCTAAAACTTGCAAGACATAAAAATTTGTTCCACTGGGCATGCCAAAAACTATTGATGTAGTGGATTACACCCTCTAAAGGGAGGCTTAGCTCTCTTCCTCCATGTGGCATAATGGAGATATTCCTCTTATTGTGGGTTGAAAACATGAGGGATGAATCTCTAGATTAGGGGCTAGCTCCCCTTGATGAACCTTGAGGCCCTAGATTTCCTACTGCTAATAATGGGGGGTAATGAAAAGGGATAGAAATATTGAAATCAAAACCTAAACTAATGTGGTGATGCACCAAAATGGTGGTCTACTCAGCTTTGACATACACTTTACACCAAAGAGAAGCATGCATACACTTCATTTAAATGGGAACCTTTCTTGTATCAGTGTTTCAATAGGGGATCCTATGGAGATATAGGGAGGAAGAACTACTAGAGGTGTTCTAAGAAACACTATGGATAGCCTATTCACATGTGCCTATACTCTAAGCTGGACACTTCTTGTTGACCTTCAAGAGAAGAACTAAAAATACACTATATATGTTGGTATAAACTTATGAAATAATTAAAAGGAAATGACTTAACATAAGATAAAAGCATAGACATATGCAAAAATACAAGCTCAAATGGAGGTAAAAATGCTTATTTTAATTCAAGGTAAATTCCTTCAGGGCTTCACCATACAAGATAAGATCATTTTTATCAAATGATAAGTTAAAAATATATAGATAAATTGGAAATAGATAGCTGAAAAATCAAGGGATGGAAACCCATGTTGAGTTAAACACTTCTGTAGAGACCACAAGCCCATATTACTATCGTATTCTTCCAATTGTGTATGGGAGAGCCATGTTATAGATGTCCAAGTCCCTACCTTTGTTATCCTAGGCTTAAAAAATCATGGGATACTCCTAACAACTGACAAAGCCATCCCCAAGTTGTGTTGACTGGACCATGCTCTCTTCAATGCTAGGCATAACTAGTTATGCATTAATGGTAAATCATGAAAATATGAGCTGCTCTCCTCTATAGTTCAAAAAATAATATATTTTATTAGTTTTTGGTAGATATATTTCACCAAATGTATTAATTTGCCTTACTGATTCATCCATGCCACTTGTCTTGGTCTAAGTGGTCATTGATTATGTCCTTTATCTTTGTCAGTAGCTAGAATTGTTCCTTGTTTGTCTTTTCTACTTTGTCTTTGCTCGCATTTTGTCTCCTTCCTTCAACTTCTCCTTTTCCTTGGCCTTTTATTAACTTGCTATTTGACTTATTGAGACTTTTTCCACACTTTACCTTAGACAAAATATTTGAAGGAATTCCTTATTTTGATTGCTTCTTTTCTTGAAGGGCACCTGCCCTTCGGGACTTTGAAATTCGTTTCCTTCTTTAGCTAGTTGCCCTCCATAAGTGTTTCTTTCATCCAAATGTGAACTTCAGGCTTTATAAAATTATCTTCACCTTTATCAAGGTGCCCTCTACAAGGGTATTTACCCTTTGGACTTTTTTTAAACATCCTTTAAGCTATCAAAATGCCCTTCAAGGGAAATCCATTGCCTTTTGTGAACTATTTTAGTCCATTCGAGTCCTTCAATTCCTTTTACTTATAAAAGTAGACAATTAATGCACCTAAATAAACTTGATTTGTACTAGACTAAGAAAAATTACAAAATACTTGGCCTTTTCATTAGAAAGGTCTGGCAAAGAACATTTTTTGCACAAGGTAGTAGAGGGATGATCTAGCCAAAACATGGATTGGATGACCTTTGCAAAGAAAAAGGAGGGGGTGCTAAATTTTGGTTTGCAGGACCAAAAATTAGTCAATAGTTATTTTTTTATTGTGACTATTCATGGAACAAACTTTACCATTTGCATATCCCTACCATTGTATCTTACGTATATGTTAAATCTTTCTAGAAATACTATCAGCTCCTACCACTAGACAAGATCTATAATTAGCTAGTTATAGATGTTTGGTTGGTTGATAATAATGTCAAATACACATTGATAATGTTGGTTCCAAGTTGTATACCTCATAAAATTGGCCTTACACACTTGAAATAAAATGGCAAATAATGATGAAAAACTTGCTAGTATGTCATTGTAACCAGGGAAGGGTTTGGCATCAAGATTAGACTGAATGTAAAAAATGATTGAGAGGTACCTACAAAGGGTATGGTTAGATTCCTACTACTTTTGGCTCTACCTAAACTAAGGTGAGAGGACCTATGGGGTAGCTTACTCATATGGAGAGATTCTGCAATACAACCTCCATGAGGATTTTTGTTACAAAGAATAAATATGACCAAGGCATAACCAAGTTTGCACACTTCACCCATGAAGGGTTGTCACACAAAATACAAAAATACTCTAAGTCATATACAAGATACTAAAGCTAGATAAAATTATGATCACAACCTTCATTATAAATCATTTTTAACTACAAAAAATGAATGGAAAACTATAATGTTGGGTTTTAAATCACAAACTATAAACACATTTCAAATATGAAAGATCTTATGCATTTCCAGGTAAATTAACACTTATGGTATGCAAAGGGTGTATTATTTTTAGGGTAGGATAGGTTATGACAAGTTGGATAATTATAAAAAAGGAAGGTGGCATGCTAGTGGCCTTCAAGTATTAGGATATCTTGCAAGATGCATGACATCATTCCTTATCACATATGTATAAAAACTCAAATCTAAGCTAGTGGGAAATACCAAATTATCCTTGAAAGAATAGAACATACACTGAAACTAAACTTAAAAAAAACTCTTTCCTATCAAATACATAAACCTAAGGTTCCCTAAATAGTTATTCAACAACATGTTCTAAAATAATGTAAAAATTTATAACCTAGATCCATGCTCAAAATGATAACTAGTAATGAACATAAAACTAGATATCCAATCAATAATATTTAAAAAATAGATTACTACACTTCATCAATAGGAAATAGTAAATAACCATAAGCATTTTCATTAACCTGAAAATAAATATTACAAACATAAATATTTAAAAATGTTTCCATGGGGACAAGCATGGTGAGATAGCTCTTTTGACAAGGGAGACATAAAGATTCTCTCAAATCTCACTAATGGTTGTATATTTGTAACCAACTTAGCAAGGGAGACAAGGTCTACACACAACAAATGATCCCATAAATTCTTATAGAACCTAGACTTAGAGAAAATGAACACCTAAAATAATGACCAACAATAGTAGCCACAATGACCAACCAACCCCCTAAATAGAGGAGAAGCCCTCTATTTATACTTTTTTTACCCATTTCAAAATTTCAATTTCCAAAGTCCCACCAAGATGTTCCTAGCTAGAATAAATCCTTTTCCATGCTTAGAATCTTCATGTATTTGTAGGGAAAATGATTATTAAAAAATCCTTTACAAGGAATGATGGAAATTTTAACAAACCCCTTGATTTCTTGGTTGGAAATGCTTTCAAATTAGATAGAAAGAGAATATTCACAGGGGAGTGAAAATAAACCATTTTTATTTATGTGGAATTACCTGAAGATGCCCTGAACCACTTGCTTGTATAGCTAGATCCTCTTGAATAGCCAGCCTTTGCTTTATGTAATCCATAGAACAACCTACTCTTACAATGATTTCTTGGGAATATTATGTATCCATAGCTATTTGAATTATCTTCTTTGTATTTTCCCACATTGTATTTTCAAGAATTTGATTTCTCTCTTGGAGGAACTTGGACAGGCACAAGAATGGAAAAATACAAAATATTTAGGTCATTTTTAACATTTTACCTTTTGGCTCCAACCTGTATTTTTCACATTTTACAATTTTCACATATTTGATTCCTTCAAATTTTCCTTTTCACATATTTTCCGTTTAGGGATTCTATCATATTTTTTAATGCAAAAAATGCATTACTTTCAACCTTAGGGTAACCATGCCTCATTTACAATTTTTCCAAGTCAACCTTCTGTCAATGGTGAAATATCCACTAATTGCCTTGCATAAGGTCCTTAAATGTGTCATGGATGCCTATGTGACATCACCATGTCACTCTATTCACTTACTTTAAATGTGAGCATTCCCCTAGGACACGTGTTAACACATCATTGGGTCTAGATCCTTAAATAGTCCACCTAAGACTAACACTGCTAGATCCTTGTTTATATGATGAATGTGACCATGCCAATTGGTAGTTAAATTGGATCTTGGTATCTATTCAAAATTATCTCTTATTTTTATCCATTATATATATATATATAATGGATAAAAATAAGAGATAATTTTGAATAGATACCAAGATCCCATTTAATTACCCCCTAAGATCATGCCACTTAGAGAATCTATGGGCTTTCTTGCACCTTACATAGATAATATTGACCATGGCTAGCATTCTTTTTCCATGTGGTAGCTTCTTACTTGACCCAAATCCTTGAAAAGTCAACTCTCACTTATGCCATCAATCTTGATTTACATGATCAAATGTGGATGTCAATCCCATTTACCATGGATCAAATACCAATGGTTGTCTAATATGGCTAAAATTTTACATCCATAGACCCATCATTTGACATCCATGTAAACATCTTTGATGGGTGCATGACTATCAAATTTAATCCCCAATAAATAATCACCAAGCTCAATTTTAACTTTCATGCACTTGTTACTTGACATCTTCATGAACATCTTTGATGGGTGTGCAACCCTCAAATTTAATCCCTAATAGATAGTTCATGTGGCTTAAATTTTACATCTATACACCCATCATTTGATGTTCACATGACTATCAAAGACATTTGTGTTACCATCAAATTTAAGCCCTGATGTATAATGGCTAAACTTAATTTTGGCATATGTGTAACCATCAATGATGTCAGTGCAACTGTCACACTATTTGGTCACTTTTTAAGAGTTAGACATGTGGGATGTTCATACTTGTCCTAGGGTTTTGTTGAAACATTGACCTTTCTACATGCCATCGAATGAACTTTCTCTATTACATTTTGGTTTCATTTGGCCTTTTGGTCTTTAGGACTTTTATTCTATAGCAATCTAGTCTTTGGCATTTTTGTGTTAAGATTTTTTTTCTATATCAATTCCCTTACAACAATCTTTTCAAAGTATTGAGCACATTCAAGCTTTTTTCATGGATAAAATATCCAATATAATTCCTTCGAGCCTTTTGCCATGGGAAATTTTCCCAATAAAAATGATCCTTTAGACATTCGAACTTTAAATTTTTCATAAGATAATGGAATTTTCTTGGGCTTAAAATTCCCACAAGATTCCAGCTTTTAGACTTTTTATAGAAAATAAAATGTCTGAAATAAATAGGTCTTCAGGATTTTTTGCTAATACTTTGGCTGAAACATAGAATTTTCTTAGACTTTTTTCATGGGAAAAATGATCAAAAGAAATAGTCCTTCAGCATACTCTAAGTAAAGATTAAATTAACATGAAACTTGACCTTAGAGTGAACATTTGAAAATATAAATTGGGCTAAGGACTTAAGCATCTATACTCAACTCAGGCTAGACTTAGACATTTACACTTGACAAGGGCTTAATTACTTTAATTTAATTTTGGGCACTAACACTAACTCTCACCTAGGGATGCATACCCCCTATGGGTGTGCAAATAACCCTAAAATGTTAGACTAAGTACCAATCTATTGGGTTATAGAGTCAACACTTAGCAATTTATCAACAACACTCATGAAGGCTCAATAAAATAAGGTAGTTTGACAAAAATAGATCAAGAAGATTTGAAAATGAACACAAGACAAAAAATAGTGGAAATGAATTATACAAACAAGGCTCAAAGTAGAGGGGAAATATAAGGACAAAGCAACAAAACACTATAAAATATATACACAATCATGATCTCAGTTGAGTAAATGCTTCAGATATTCACCACTAACTGGTGGCTCCATAATTTTACCATCCTTAAATCTCTTAAACTTTTCTAGCATCTTGGTGGCCAAGTTGAACTAAAACAATCTCTGTGCATGACTAAAAGGTCTTCTTCTAGGCTATGATATGATGAAAAGTTGAAATAAATCCTCTTTACATGATCTCAAATCTAGATAAGACCAAGCCAAAAGATTTTGGTACTCTTTTAGCAGTTATAAATAAACTTGTTTCTCAACTACAATCAAGTAAGTACCAAACAAGAGTGCTTCAGGATCAACAATGTCATTCATGCACTCAAAGTACTTCTTGAAATAAGTATGAAAATTTTCATCTTTAGGGGCATAAAAGATAACCCCATCTTCATTGAATGACATTCTCCAAATAGCACCTTTATTATCAAACCTAACATCAAGAATAGTTGGTTTCTTAATAACATTCAAATTCCCAATGAGGATACCCAATTCCACATTCATGTGTAGCACTTCAGTTAGAGCACACTTAAGATCTTCAATTTCATCATGATTAGGTAATTCATATGCTTGTGTTATACTATCATCAAAATTAGATTCATATGTAGGTACCTTCTTGATTGCACTCCAAAACTGATCAGTAGTAGTAACATTCATCATTTCCATGGAGGTAGAAAAATTACATTAGGAGTCTTGATAATTGAACATCATAATCTCATCATCACCATCAGATGCAAACTTAATATCATCTACATCTTCATCAATTGGTTTATTAGTATCACATGGGGGATGTGGAAGGAAGCACTTGTCATACCAATTAATGTCAAAATCAAAGTTCAATGCATTTACCTTGGTATGCTATGGATCAAGTCCCTTTTTTATATCCCTTCTATTCTAAATTATATCATCACATGTAAGCTTATAAGGCTACCCCTTCTTAGCTCTATTTATCTTATAGGACCTTTATTTGATATTGGATGCCAAAGTCTAAATAGTCTTTTCAAGGTTGGTTATCTTAGTAGACTACATCTTTTCCAACTTTACATTAGCCTACTTGTTCATGGGCTTACCCACATCTTTTATGTTACTTTCAATTTGGATGGCCATATTAAATTCCAACCATAGGTTCATGGGAGCCTTGTCCCTTAGGTGGTAATTAGCCTTATTATCAAAGGCATCATAGTACTTTTTCAAACATGATGTATCACTAGGCCTGATATTCTCAAGCAACCACATCATAAGTTTGTTGAACCTTATATTATAGTCCTACACACATTAATTAGGATTCTTTTTGATGTTTTCAAACTTATATAAAAAAAACCTTGGATCAATCCTATCACCAGATTAAATTCTAAAAACATTCTTCATCTCTTCCCATGAATCAATGCATCCATGATGAAAGGAATCAAACCATTCATGAGTGTCTTCCTCTAGTGTGTGCATAAAAAATTTAATGCACACATCCTCATTCTCAACCTCATAGTCTACAATGATATTGTGAAAAGCCCTCAAATGTTGATCACCACTAACTGCATTATTCCCTTGGAATCTTGGAAGGCATTTCCTTACTTCATTCAGGACTTCATTAAGATAACCTTCCATGTCATCAAAATTGATAGGTTTGAATCTAGGAATTCTAAATTTAGGGCACCTATTTTCACCTTGATCCCTATGCCTCATGATTGGTTCAATGGTAGGTTGAAGAATAAATGGCAAAGGGATGTGAGGGGGTGAATGAGGTGGACTTGTAGGATCAAACTTAGGAGGGGATTCAGTTAGTTGAGAAGGAGTTAGATAATAAATGGGATTATAAGGTTCTGAATCACTAGAAGATATATGATCAAAAGAATTATGATAATATTTAACAATAGGAATTTCAACAAATAGAAGCTCAAGATTACTATAATTTTGATAGCCCTCATAATTTTTAGTAACTACACTTTATTCTTTAAAAAGATTTAAAACTTGTCTCTTTCTTCTTTGATGAACACTTAGGGGTGAGACAAGTTTCTTAAATGAGTTCGATTTAAAGGATGACCTTAGTCCTTTCAAATTTTCAAGCATAATAAATCTAAAAGCTAAAGATATTAAAGATGGGCACTGATCTTTTTTTGAAACTAGATGATGTTTTGGAGTCACCACTAGAAGAAAATCTATATAATAACACCATTTATAAAATCGATGTGATACATATTGAAACCATATCTTACTAAAATTAGTGATGATGTATAAAATCAAAGACAATCAAACTTTCAAATTCATGTTCAAATAGTGAAAACCACCTTAAAACATGACAAATTTCCAACTCTTTACAACAAAGTTAATAGATGTTATTTATCAAATCTATCAATTTTTGACATGTCCCTAGTGGATTGAAGCAATTTTGATGTCCAAGATACAAAAATTAATCTCAAATAACCCTAGCTTTCACATGAAATAATATGAACAAACTTGTCTAAAAACACAACTAAGATTACTTGCAGTAAATATAGTGGTAGATAAATTTTCAAACTTGAACTATTTATAGCTCTCTACAAGAGTCCTTAGAAACATAAGGGCCAAGTTTCTTATCTTCTCCCTAACAATGCCACTAGAAAAGTGTTGGTGGTGTTGACACACGAAAGAAAATTAAAATCAGTACAATAAGTAGAGAACTTTAAAAATGTATAGCTCTCTGCAAGACTCCCCAGCAACATGGGTGACGATAAGTTGTCCCCAGTAATGGTGCCAATCAATCTATGGAAAATACATGGAGAAATTTCCATCCATTGGTGCTAATAGAATTCAAATTCCCAAATGATCCCTGAAACTAAAACATACACTAAAACTAGAATCTCAAATACTTTCTCCTGCTAAATTCATGAACCCAAGGTACCCTAACAAGTTATTCAACATGCTCTAAAATAATGTATAAAGGGTTTTATAACCTAGATCCATGCTCAAAATGATAACTAGTAATGAACATAAAACTAGATATCCAGTCAACAATATTTGTAAAATAGATTACTGCACTTCATCAATAAGAAATATCAAAGAACCATAATCATTTTCATTAACTTGAAAATAAATATTACAAACATCAATATTTCAAAATGCTTCCATGGGGACAAGCATGGTGAAATGTCTCTTTTGACAAGGAAGACATAAATATTATATCAAATCTCACTAATGGTTGTATAGCTACAACCACCTTAGCAAGGGAGACAAGGTCTACACATAGCAATTGATCCCATAAATTCTTGTAAAACGTAGACTTAGAGAAAGTGAACACCTAAAATAATGACCAACAACAAAAACCATAATGACCAACACAATGGCCAACCAACCCCTTGAATAGAGGAGAATCCCTTTATTTATATATTTTTTACCCATTTCAAATTCGTAATTGCCAAAGTCCTACCAAGATGCTCCTAGCTGGAATAAATCCTTTGCCATGCCTAGAATCTTGATGTATTTATAAGGAAAATGATTATTTCAAATACCTTTACAAGGAATGATGTATATTTACAACAAATCCCTTGATTTCTTAGCTAGAAATGATTTCAAACAAGATATAAGGAGAATATCCATGGGGGATAGAAAACAAACCATTTATCTTTATGTGTAACTTCCTGAAGATTCCTTAGACCACTTGCTTTCATAGTTGGAACCTCCTAGACAGTTGCCCTTCCCTTTATGCACACCATGGAACAACTTAATCTTATAATGATTTCTTGGGAATATTATGGATCTATGGATATTTGAATGATCTTCTTTAGAGTGACCCACCTTGGATTTTCAAGCCTACAATTTCTATATCATAGAGGAACTTGGAAAAGCACAACAATGAAAAAATGCAAAAGACTTAGGTCATTTTTAACTTTTTACCTTTTAGCTCCAACCTGTATTTTCACATTTTGAAATTTTCACATATTTATTTCTTAAAAAATTACCTTTTCACATATTTTCCATTTAAGGATTCCCTCATATTATTTAATTCAAAAAATGCATTATTTTCAACCTCAAGGTTACCATGCCTTATTTGTAATTTTGTCAAGTCAACCTACTACCAGTGGTGAAAGCTTTACCAATTACTTTACATAGGGTCCTTTAATGTGTCATGGATGCCCATGTGGCATCACCATGTCACTCTATTCACTTACTCAAAATGTGACCATTCCCCATAGGACACGTGTCAACATGTCATTAGGTCTAGATCTTTGAATAGTCCACCCAAGACTAACACTACTATATCCTTGTTTGTATGATGAATGAAAGCATTCCATGTAGAAAATCTAAAGGATTTTTCCATCCATTTAACATTATATCTTATTTTGATCTAGTGTATGCCCATTAAGACCCCCTAATATCTTGCCACCTAGAGAATCTATGAGTATTCTTACACCTTACACAGTCAACCTCGACCATGGCTAGTGTTCTTTTGCCACATGGTAGCTTCTTACTCAGCCCAAATATTTGACAAGTCAACTCTCACTTATTCGATTAATCTTGATTCTCATGATTAAACATGGACTATCAATCCCATTTTCCATGGATCAAATGCCACTGGCTATCTACTATGGCTTAAATTTGACATCTACATACATGTCATTTGATGTCTATATGAACATCTTTGACAGGCATGCGATCATCAAATTTAAGCCCCAATGAATAATCATCAATATTAATTTTGACATCCACATGAACATCTTTCATAGGTACATGAATATCAAATTTAATCCCTAATAGATAGTTACCATGGCTTAAATTTGATGTCTATATGCCCATCATTTGACATTTGCATGACTCGCAATGATGTCTATGTGAACATCAAATTTAAGCCCCAATGTATAATGGTTGAGATTAATTTTGACATTTGTGTGACCATTAATGATGCCCATATGGCCATCACACTACTTGGTCACTTATTAAGAGTTTAACACATGGCATGTTCATACTCATCCTAGGGATTTGTTGAAACATTAACCTTTATACGCACTGTCAGATCGACTCAATCTACTACATTTTGGCTTCATTAATGTTTCTAGTCTTTAGGACTTTTGTTCTATAGCAATCTGGTCTTTGGCCTTTTTGATTCAGGACTTTTGTTTTGTAGCAATTCTCCCACAATAATCTTTCTAAAGTATTGAGCACATTAGGTATTTTTCCATAGACAAAATGTTTGACATAATTCCTTCAAGCCTTTTTTCATAGGTAATTTTATATATAGAAATGGTCATTTGGACATTTCAAATTTACACTTTTCTTGAGATGATGAAATTTTTTCAAGATTAAAATGCCTGTAAGAATTTAGCTTTTGGACTTTTTGTAGTGGATAAAATGTCTGAAAAAAATATGTTTTCAATATTTTTTGCTAACACTTTGGTCTAAACATAGAATTTTCTTGGAATTTTTGTGTGGTAAAAATTCCCAAATGAAATATACCTTCAACATACACTAAGTAAAAATTGAATTAACACAAAAAATGCCCTTAAAGTGAACATTTGAAAATATAAATTGGGCTAAGGACTTAGGCATCTATACTCAACTCGGGTTGGACTTAGGCATTTACACTTGATAAGGGATCAATTACTTTAATGAAATTTTGGGAACTAATAGAAAACATGGTCACTACACCCAAATAATTTTGCATTAATAGGCCAAATTAGTACCTTTTTTTATTTTTAGGTTCAATCCTAAAATTTGAGTTTCTATTGCCTTATTAAAAAATAATTATGTTTTCCCAACATTATTTATGTTA
Source organism: Torreya grandis (assembly GCA_037957365.1). Taxonomy (NCBI): domain Eukaryota; kingdom Viridiplantae; phylum Streptophyta; class Pinopsida; order Cupressales; family Taxaceae; genus Torreya; species Torreya grandis. Next base: position 1,472,361 of record JARHVA010001554.1, on the reverse strand, counting down.
GGTAAATTTTGGTCCCAATTCTAAACATCATTTGAGATACTCAGAGGATGCATGTCTGGGATAAATCATCAATTACAATATTGAACAAAAAATTAACAGGCCAAATGGACATTTCTATATGATGTCATATTTATAGGACATAGTAACTACACAATCACCCCTCCTAAAGAAGAACTATGGGATCCCTTATTTCAATATCCTAAAAATGGGATGTGTGATGATCATAGCATATTTCACACACACACACACACACACACACACACACACACACACACACACACACACACACACACACACACACACACACACACACACACACACACACACACACACACACACACACACACACACACACACACACACACACATTTGTAAAATAGATTCAAAAGATATCATATATATTCAATCATACAGTATACAAGGCCATACATGAGTGATTATCAAACCAAATTAAAAAAACACTTGGGAATATGGGAGATTATTCAGTATATCCTGAGCAACATTTTAAGCTCCATTTTTATTACCTCAATGCATCCCAAACATGTTATCCAAATAAGGCATAACCTTCCAACTATATAATATTATAGACCAAATTTTTAAATCAGCCAAGATAAGGGTTATCCATAAAATCCCTCTCAATATATGAGTGTAATAGTACACGCAATGAGAACATCTTCACCAAACAAGAAAGCATAGAAACTATTTTAGTTTGAAAAGACTGAATCTAGATGTTGGGATCCTAGAGGGGTAATTTCTAAAGCTCTTAATAACTATGGTAATATGACTAGGACTAAGTATAAGCATCAATCATAAAAACATGATCCCATATTTTTGAATGCACATGATTATTCAAAAATTTATAAGTGGATGTAATCAGTAATCATGTCTATGAAAGTTGCCTAGAGGATAAAATATGATCCTACCATTACTCTAGAGGATGCTAAAGAAATAAATAAGGACCAGTAGGTTATTATATATAAAAGGACACATTATCTAAGACATCAACAAATATTGGCTACCATCTTCAAAGGTCTCCTAAGACCACCAAGTGCCACTCCTTTATCTCTCTTAATAGATATTGGAATACCTTTGATACTAATGAGACCTACTAATCCTACCTCTCTAGCCCTTAAGGTTCATAGAATAGAATCACCTTGGGTAAGCACTCCTCCACTAAGACATGATACTAATCCTACCCATATAGCTATGTATAATAGGAAAATAAGGACTCTTGTATCCACTTTACAAGTTCCCAATATAACAAGAGTGGAGGAAAGGCCACCTAAATAGGTAGGAGTACCATTAGGTTCTTTGTATACTAATCTTGAAGAGGATCACCAAAAATAGGATGACCTAGCAGAAGAAACTAGACTAGATTAACTTTACAAGGATACAATGTAAGGGAAAACTAATTTTCATTCTCCTAATCCTCCACTTCCTCCTCTAGTTTTTGAAGAGTCAAAATTGGTAAATGTTGAAATCATAGAGTCTATTATTACTCAATAATCTAATAGTTAAAATATTCCAAAGTAACCCATTACTACTATTTTTGTTTCTACAATGGTTGGCACTGGCCTTATAGATGGTCCTACCATTGATACTTCAATAATTATAGAAGAAATTACAATTTAGGCTTCAGTGATCTCATTGTACCAGATCCAAGGATGAATGCTCCATTTGATAAATTTATAATAGAGGCAAGTTCTAAATTTTTTAATTCTTTTATTTATTTCATCCCTAGTGCTACTAATACCATAAGAGATTTGTATGCATCAATCACACAATTTTTTCAAACATTGACCCAATCCCCATTGATTCATCCTTCTATTTCCACCACTAATCAAGAAACCATGAGGACTAATATACATTTTGAGGACTTGGTATCTCCATATATTTTTACTACCCAACCAATGAAAATAAGACTTTTTACTTAATTGGATATGCCTATTACATAGGCCACTCAAATAGAATTTTTAATAGTTTCTATTTATAAGACTTTGGATTTAACAAAGTATATAATTAAGACTCCTCCACAAATAAAGAGTATAGTTTAGAGAAAGGCTCTGCCCACTTTTATTGAATTCCTTATATCCTTTACTTTATGATCCATGGCTACCATTTCATCTTCAATATTAATGCAACCCCCAAGTAACCTTTCACTTCCTAATTTATCTTTGGCCTGACATACTGAGTAAACCTTAATGGCTATCCATACATAGATATAACAATTAGAAGAAGAATAATTGAAAAAGCATGACTTAGTTTTTACTAAACAAACTAAATTTATCATGTAGTTTGACAGAGCCATAAACACATTTAAAGAGTGAGAAGGAAGATAATGATGGTTGAGGGTAAGCCTATTGAACTTGAAAAAGAGGATTTATTCTCATTGACTAGAAAAAAGAAGATAATACTTGGAGACATGTATGATTTTTAATAATATTATATCACTATGGTATATGTGGTTTGAGGATTAATTAAACAAACATTTTAGGTATTACAACATTTTAAGAAGATACTAGAGGAAAAAATGTGATTGAGGGCCCTAAAGATATAATCAATAATGTACAGAGCTATGTTAATATTTTGTACAACACATTTTTCTCTATAAGATTATCAAGATCATAGTCTTAAACACAATGGATAAATTTAGTCATTTTTTTATGAATATATGAAAAAATGGGATGATAAATTAAGATTGATAGGAAAAGTGATATGATAGAAGCATACCAACACTTAAATTTATAACTAGCACCTCATGTGACTTTGGCTAAGAATTATGTAAGTATCAAGTGTGATTATTTATTGGAGTGACATCAATAAATGCAAGGGTTGGTTCATTAGTTTATAAACCAAAAATAGATAATTGTTCAAATTCTCAAAGATAAGAGAATCATATGCATAAATGCACCACCAGACAAAATAATTACCAAATCCTTTTTTGAAAACTTGATACATATGTCAACCAATAGCTTAATGGCATATGTAGAGATCACTACTTATTAAATCTATGATAAGGTGGTGTAATTAACTAGATACACCAAATATAATGCATTCCAAACTAAAACATTGAATGCTTCCTTTTAGATATTTTATAGCCATACTGAAGTTGATTGAAAAAATTCCAATATTGTTCAAAAGGTTTGTCATTGATTTTAAGACTATTGAGATAGATTTTTTAATGACCATGGATGAATACAATAATTTAAAGGAAAAAACATAGTCAACTTCTTCAATAGGAGCATTATCATGTCAATCTCAAACCTCAAAAACTACATCTATTTTATTTGGATATATTGAACTATATCTTTGATAGGAATAACGATTATTACCTTGCCAACTATTGAGTCTCCACTACCACATTTGACAATAGTTACCACCTCATATATAACTCTAGTGACAATGGCTATGCACATTATTTTAGTAGTGGATTCCATGATGGAACCTTAGTTATTTAGGTTAAGTTACACTAGTAGTTCTAACTTAGGCTTCATGCAAGTTTTGATCTATTTTATCATCACTTGTGGTTTATTTTGTATGAAATTACCTTTCATTCTAAATTAGAAATATATTTAATATATTATAGTCATGTATAGATTGTAATCCCTTTTTATGTACATTTATAATTTAGACATTGTAAAATTAGATGAAGCTTTGAGAATGAGGCACCCCATCCCAAGATATAAGTACATGTTTACCCCTCTTTCTTAATGGAGAAGAAAATTTGAAATTAATAAAAGGAAACTTTTTGATTGTTTTTTAAGTTTGTGTTAAAGTGTCATCTCTTCCAAAAAGAATATCTTATGAGGAATTTTTATTAAGTGGGTATAATCTAGACTAGGTTTTGTGAATATTTTTTTACAATTAATCAAATTAGATGAACTATTAATTTCATTTCTCATTAATTATAGGTCATACATAGTAGTGGTTAGAGATATGGGATATGCTATAAATCTTATTGCTAACCATATCTTTAATTGTAGTCAATAAGTATGCTCCAATTGTTTGCTTTGGTAATTAATTTTTTATGTGTGTATATTTTATTGATAGTAATTTGTATCAAATGTTAGTTATAGACATATTCCCTTCTTAGGATAGAAAGAGTTTACTTGGAAGGGTTTAGACCTCAGTTGAGTCATATACCCCCTTGTTTTTTACCTTCCCATTCCCTCATTTTTTATCTTTGTGGATAGATTCACCTTAGGTTAGATCCACCCATCAATATCAATAATAATTTATAAATTTGTCACATTTAAATCATCTATGGTCAATAGCCACTTCATTCACCATCTATTCTACCATGTGGTTATTTATAAAATCAAGACCCTAACTCATGTATTGAATTGAATCTTTCACTAATCTTAAAATGTAAGATACATTTCCATAAAAACCCTTGTTGTTTATAAAACCCACATCAAAATATTTTATCTACCACTAGAAGGAGGGCCCATAATTTCTTATTATTAATATTCTTTCATTTTTTTACACTAGATCCATTAGTGAGGTTAATAAGGTCCAATTTTTATTATGGTCTACTATTATTAGTAATTTATAGGTTCATTAAAGACCCAAATAAAATATAGGTATCCATAAGAAAGTTATCACTTATCCAAATTCACCAACAAGGAAACCAATGTCTTCATTTTACTATGGCTTAGCCATCACCATAGCTAGTGTCATCCATGATTTTCGTAAGAATCCATAGAAGTACATTCCTTCATTCTCTTCTTCTAAGGGATGAACTTTAGAGGAACATATGAAGGCATTTAAAATTACTATGGGTTTTCTAAATCTAGTTCATGAAGATGTTACATGCATACTATTCCTTTTTACCCTAAAATATGTTACCTATGATTAGTTCTTTAATCTTATACAAATTTTAGTTACATCATAGAACCAATGTCATGAAACATTTATGGCATAATTTGTATAAATTACTAGTCCCAATGTAATATACCAACATTTTAATAATATTAGAAGAAAAACCAATGAACTAATTAGATATTTCAATATAACATTTAAAAATATGTATAGTTATTTGGATGTTACATACAGAACTTATGCTACCCTATCCCTTGAAATGTATAAAAATGCCTTGGATTCTATGACTATAGTATTCTTGTTTAGAGCTCAAAATACTAATAAATTAACACTTGCCTATGTTGAATCCATAAATATTAATAGACAATTGAATCTTCAACCATAATTTGTGGCCATACCTAACAACAATCCAAATTTCCTAGCCTTAAACCCCATTCTAAATTTTAATCATAATTTCATGACCAATAATAAAAACCAAGTTTTCACTCAATTGTCTCTAACGTGTGATGTACCAAATTAAAATCTAATATTTATAAATAATATTACATGTGTCTAATCGGTATAATTAAAATCAAGTTGTAATCCCAGTTAATACTTCTACCATATAGGGGAATACCTTTGATTCTATGAAAACTAAATTGGATGCCATCTAACGCATGGTGCATAACCTTAAAATTTAGTTTATAATCATGTGAAAATGATCAATAAACATTTTAGGAGAATAATCCAATAGTAATTTTACATTCTATTTGTATAATAGAACATTCAATAGATCATGCAATAATTCAGATCCTCAACCTAACAGACTACCTGATATGAATATTTGTGAGGTGGACTTATCTAACTAGTGTAGAGTCCAAAGTACTACCCATCATGTTGGATTGGATTGAATATAATTATATATATAATTTTAAATATTTCAAAAGGAGATGGAAAATATGAGGTGGTCCAAAATCAACTAGATTTATCTATAGTTGGTGCCCTTAGTACTTCTATTACCACCTTGATTTTTAGACTTGTGATTTCCCATTCCTATTTGATGATGAGAATGAGCCAAAAGACAACATAGGTGATATTAATTATATTTATAAATTTCAAATAAATAATTATAATCTAATAAACAATAATCAATATCCATTCATGACTTCCACACCTTCTAATAATAATGTTGTCACTCCTAATCAAAACATTGATAATAATCCACCTCCTCCTATATGAAATGATCAAAAATAATAGGTTGATCCACATAATAAGAATGGTTTTAATATAGTTGAGGACATGAATAAAATCAAGGAAAATATTACTCTACATGAGTTAGCCTAGATTATAGAACAAATATGACTTTTTCTCAAAGATTTAACTAGTAGGCCATTTGTTGACAAACTAGAAGTAACACATGCAAATATGGTCTTATATAAAGATAAATTTGAGGTCCCACATTTATTATCAACTTTTATAATCTTTTGAAATACTGTGCATAATTTCTTATTTGACTCAGGTGCTTTATCCAACATAATTCCCACCAGAATATGTAAAATACTAAGGTTGACTCTAGATAAGTCCATAAGGGTAGTCTTCTAGTTAGACAAATATTTAGTTCCAATTGTTGGATAATTATTAAAAGTCCACATGAAACTTATAAAACATGTGTCTAACAGTATATTGACATCATTATAATTAAAATTCTTGAGGCTTATAGTTTACTCCTAAGATGTGATTTGTAAAAAACATTGAATAGATACATGGTTATAGATTTTTCACACATTTGTCTTCCCTATAAAGGAGTAATAAATCAAATTAGAGTTGATAGAGAACCAAATTTGAAATATGTAATCACAAAATATAATGCTAAGAATGAGAAAGTGAATTTCACTTCATCTCATGTAGGATTTTACACATTCATAATAAGCCCTAAGAATTATGAATAATAATTTGAAGGTCCTTAATAATTATGGACCTTATTTTTGGTGGTGCATGATATGGTGTGAGTATAAAATTGAGTGATCTTAATGGGAGGTAGTATTTTTTAATTTCAAATTACAATTTCTATGCACTAACAATCATGTAGAATATCAAACTTTGATCTTGGGGCTCCAATTTGCATGAAAAGATAATGTCAAGTAGTCATTAATACTTAGAGATTCAAAATTAGTTATCAACCATGTCAAAATTCAATATCAATGCAAATTTTCATATCTAAATAATTACAAGTATAAATCATGGGATCTAATAGAATTATTTTACACTTTCAATATAAAATCAATCATTAAGAGATTAAAATAAGAAAATTGATTCCTTGGATACTTCTATAGAAAATTTGGCTCCACTTCAAGATTCAAAAAAGTAATTCTTTGTACATTTGATTCCATGTCCTTAAGTCCCTAATAATGTTGACCACTTCTAGGTATTTTATGATGACTAATAAATTATACATTACATGGGAAATTATGGTTCATCTAGGTCTCATATTATTGATGAAAAGGATTTTGATCCAATAAATATGGAAGAAAAGCAAGACAATGGCATCCTTCAATTAAAATAAAATAGGATACCCAAAGGTATGGTCTCCTTGGATTTATTCTTTGACATAGATCGATAAGCAAAAAAAAGTAGTCTAAGACCAATGAATCTAATTTCACCAAGGTCAATTTAGGAACAAATGAACATCCCCAAATAGTTAACATTGGATTTATATGTATAAGATAGTAAAAATAGAGGGTAAAGTATTAATTGATAGAGTATAAATATGTGATCACATAGACCTATGAATATTTGAATATTTTCAACCTAAAGTTATTACCCATGTTATACCTCTTAAATAATAACATAACCTTTTAGGTAGAGACAAAGAATAGTCAATCCCATTTTGTAGCCTCTCATTTAAAAATAAGTCCAAAAAAATTAGAGCCTAAAATTACATTCATTATGTGTGAGCCACCCTAGACATAGTGAATATATATTATGCAAAGCAAAATATATATTGTGCCACCCCCTCTATCTCTATCTATCATAGTGAATATATACCTAATGAAAATCAGACATTTTACTTGGGTGGTCAATATAGTCCTTGTATGAAATAAAAATGGTGAAATCAAACTATGTGTGTATTTTGGAAACATTAATCAAGCTTCAAAAAAGTACAATTATCCCTCGCATTCCATAGATGAATTAACTAATATATTTAGGGGGTCATAAATTATATCCTCTTTGGATGGATTTTTTTGTTACAACTAGTATTAGTAGAGAGTGATGATGGAATGAAAATTATTTTCACTACTAAATGGGGAAATTTTACATATAAAATAATTCCATTTGGATTAATTAATGCATGTGATAATTTATATCATGCCATGGATTTATATATTCAATTAATCATTGGTAAGTTCATCATAATCTACATGGATGACTCAAAAATCTTTTATAAGGACATAACAGATCATTTGGCCCACTTGTAGAGAGTATTTGATAGATGCAGAATGTATGGGATCTCCCTGAATCTAAGGAATAGTATTTTTGGGGTCACAAAAAGTTAAATTATTGGGCCATGTTATCACCAAGGAATGAATTTAAATAATCCTAATATATTTTAAGCTATCTCAAAAATTCCATATCATAATATCAAAAAGGTGTTAAGTCCTTTGGAAATATAAATTTTGTTCGTAAATTTATTTTAGGATTTGCAAAAATTGTGAAACCATGGAATTTAATGTTGAAATAGGATGCCAAAGTAGAAGGATAGATGAACCTAAAAGATAATTTCAAGATTTTAATATTTCCATCACCCAAGATCCATTTTTGATTGGTCCTAACTTCACGAAGGATATCTTTATGTATTCACTTGTATCAGAGCATGTTATAGCAGTAGTACTCACATAAAAGGTAAATGACAGTGAACATCATATTTATTTTATGAGTAATAATATAAAAGATACTAAACTAAATTATTCCATGATAAATAAACATATATATCCTTTAGTAAAGTTAGTGAATAAATTAAGACATTATAATTTGCACAATAATACTTACGCCATTATCCTAAACCTAACTATCAAACTCATGCTTGGTTAGAATGAGCTAGGTGAAACAAGGGGCAAGTTGATGACCAAGTTATAGGAATTTGATCTTGAAATTAGACCTACTGAAATGGTAAGAGGATAATGTATTACCCATCTAATTATAGATATATCCATGCATTTATATTGACCAGGTGAATCAAGATATGATAATTGTAGATATGTATGCCTAGATCATTCATTACTAATTCAAATTAACATTTCCTAAACTAAATAGAGAATAAAGGTGGTAAATCTAGCTTAAATAAATTCACTACATAATAAATAATGGAGTGTTCTACTAAAATAACTATGAAGGCATCTATTTGAGGTGTGTTTCTGAAGAAGTTATGAACTTTCTCTATAGTTTTCACTAGAAGATTAGTAGTGGGAACCCTTCAAGTAATTAAATATCTCACAAAATTCTAAGGATGAGATACTACTAGACTAATATTTATAAATAGTCTCACAAACATGTCATAACGTGCCATAAATTCCAAGTATTTTTAAAAAGAGATGTACATGCATCCTTGCCTTTGTAACATGTAACTAAAGGATGCCCTTTCACATAGTGGGGTTTAGATTTTTTTAGGGTAATCAACCCCAAATCTTCCATAGGTAATAATTTTGAATTGATAATGATATAATACTTTACTATATGGACTAATGTAGGTTCAACAAAAAATTCATACACCAATTTAGTCAGTGTGCAACAATTATCTAGCTTCTAATCTATAGATTTCACAAAATGGATCTATAATAATTATATTACTGCCAAGTTATCTACAAATTATTATCCAAAATTAAATGGAGTTGTATATTCTACCAAAATAACTTGATATATGCTATAAATAAGTAATTATAAGAAAAACTGAGAGAGTGGCATATATTTTTAAAATATGCATTATGCACAGATAAGATAATACACAAACACACCCTCAAGGCTTCACCTTTATTTTTTGTGTATTGTAAATATCATATGGTTCCCATTTCTCTCAAGTTACCAATGTACGAATTCATGTAAGAGTATATGAAAGAAGATGAAATAATTTATTTAAGGCTACCTTACATTGTCTAAATGGAAGATGTTCAAACATAAGCTTTGCACAACTTCAGTAAACATCAAGCTATTGTTAAAAGGTGGATTGATAAAAGATCAAAATTCAATTTTTTTCAAAATTTTAGACCTAGTATTCCTATGAGATAAATCACATGAAAATAAGGGGCATCATGATAAGTTTACTAATTATGAATCAGCCCATATCATATTTTTAAAATTTTGCATAACAATACTTTTCATTTGAAAAAACCTCTAAGGTCATGATTTAACTTTTCTAGGTAATGGGTAGTTTCTTAAACATTATTTCATGGTTGACCCTTATATAACATCTCATAATGACTATGTGTTCTACCTTAGTGGTAGGAATAGATAATATTTTCTACTTTTATAGATTAGAATTCTTTCTTTCATAGATTATATTTCCTGCTTTCATAGATTATATTTTCTTCTTTCATAGATTATATTTCCTACTTTTAGAAATTAGGTTTTATAAAATTAAAAATAGTCAAATTCACTTCTTGTATGCCTTTTACCAAACCTATCCTAAAATAGGTAACCAAAATCATATTTGAATGGTACCCGTGAAGATTAATTTTGGTGCATTTGAAGTATTTGAATCAATGTACGTGTCATGGTTAAATTTAGACTTTATCTAAATCAAATAAATTCACTAGAACTATGAAATTTAGTTTGATATTTTCATGAAAATTTTAGAAATAATTTTCATTTTGAAATATCAATTGCACATTTACATGATTAAAACTTATTTGAGATATAATGAAAATTGAGAAAGACAAAATTTGATGAAATATCTGATTTACAATGAATTTTATTCCTATACACCTAGCAAATGGTGGTTCCCATACCTTCTTCGAAGAAAGGACCCAAAAAAAGGGTGATTCAATTAATCTCTACCAGGGCTATGAACACCTAGATAGCACTAGATAAATTCTTAAAGTGGAATAAAAAGCATCTTTGTCAAGCATATGGATGCTTGGATGGAAACATAAAAATGCCCATGTTTCCATAAACTTGTGCCTTTAAATAAAAATAAGAGGTTTACAATAAAAAAAATAGAAAAAAGACCTCAAATTTTTGTTTAATATTTTTTATATCTCTCATAATAAGGGTAAATAATTTTCACATAATCACACTCTATCTAATAAATAAAAAGTATTAGCATGTTGCATGGATATATCAAAGTTTTTTCATTTTCTTTGATTTATTTCTTTCTTATAAAGTTTGTAATTTTATCATGATGTATAGACTAGTGATTATAAATTCTTAAATACTCTAAAGTATTTCCCCATTGAGTCACCATTTATTGTGACCAACACACCCCATCTTTAGAATTTTAAATGAGGACCCACTTTGGCCTGAATATTTCATGTTCATGTTATATGTTGATAAAATGAGTCTATATTCAAGATAAGAGTCATTACCCTAGGATTAATTTTAAATAAATATTACCATCAAATTATTCATATGAACCTTTTTGCTTTCAAATCTAGGTATTTATTAAAATCAAGTTTTGATTTTATTCTAGACTAACATATCTAAGTAGGTGTTTCTCCAAGGTTATTATGTTCTTTTTAAAGTTATATTGACTTTAAAAGTCAACATTGATTTTTCCATATGTCTCTTTTTCACTTAAAAGTTATCAAACCAAAGATTGGAAAATCACTATGGATGTTTGGACAAGCCGAATGAATGAGATGTGTCATGCATTTTTATCTAGCTTTATCACAAACAATTATCAAAGTTTCAATTTTGTTTTCATGTGAGTGACTTGAGTAATCAAGAGCCATCCAGGTGTCATTATTTGGCTTACTCATGGCCTGTATATAAAAGGAAAAAGGCACATAACTTCCTAACTATCTAAGTTAGTGAGATTAGGCCAATGCCTCAATCCTTCTTAATTTCTTCCTATATAGTAAATAACTAAGTCAAAGAGCAACCTAAACAAATGGATAATTGATATTAATCCACATGTCTAAATCTCACTTAGTTGTCACTAATAATCATAAGTGAAGATTATAGACCTCAGTGACCACATGAAAAAGTGAGTCCATGTGTCATCATATCGCTCATCCATGACATGTACATAGCTAATCAAAGCATTGATCTCTGGTGACCACCCAAACAAGTGAGAATCATCCATATGTTAGCATCCTATTAATTTATGACTAATATCCAATTATACATACCACATATCCTTGTAACTAAGTGGATAAACAAGATCAAGCTATATGTTCATATCTTATTGAGTCTCAATTCATGGCCAAGGAAATAGATATCAATTCCAAGAGACTAAGTGATAATATCCCATGTATAATCTTCTATACAAACAAATAAAAATAAGTAAATGTAGGCAATAGATACTTGATGTAATCACATGTGTCATAATACATTACTTAGCTATAAAAATATATAATAAAGTGCCACTTGGAAAAAACATTTGGGAATATGGGAGATTATTTAATATATCGTAAGCATAAAATTATCATAATTGAAGCCACATTTAAAGCTCCACTTTAATTACCTAAATGCATCCCAAATAAGTTTTCCAAACAAGTCATAACCTTCCAAATATCTAATATTATAGACCAAAATTTGAAATCAACCAAGATAGGGGTTATCCATAAAACCCCTTTCAACATATGCATGCAATAGTACATGCAATGGGAAAATATTCACTAGACAAAAAGTCATAAAAACTATTTTAGTTTGAACAAGACTAAATCTAGATGTTGGGATCCAAGAGGGGTAATTTCTAAAGCTCTTAATAACTATGGTAATAGGACTAGGACTAAGTAGGGGCATCAATCATCAAAACATGATTCCATGTTTTTTAATGCATGCGATTATTTAGAAATCTATAATTGGATGTAGTTAGTAATAATGTATATGAAAGTTTCCTAGAGGATAAAATATGATCCTACCATTACTCTAGAGTATTCCAAGGAAATAAATAAGGATGAGGAGGTTCCTATAAAAGGAAAGGACACATCAGCTAAGACATATCAACAAATAATGACTACCATATTCAAAGGTCTCCTAATACTACCAAGTGCCACTCTTTTGTCTCTCTCAATAGATATGGGAATACCTTTGATACCCATGAGACCTAATAAGCCTACCTCTCTAGCCCCTAAGGTTCATCTAATAGAATCACCTTGGGTAAGAACTCCTCCACTGAGACATGATACTAATCCTACCCATATAGTTACATATAATAATGACACATTTATCCACTTTACAAGATCCCAATATCATAAGAGTGGAGGAAAGTCCACCTGACTATGAAGGTGTACCAATAGGTTCTTTATATATTGATCTTGATGAGGAGAACAAAAAATAAGTTTACCTATCAAAAGAAACTAGATTGGATAAACTTTACAAGGATACTATGTAATGGAAAACTATCATTTTCATAACCCTATACTTCCTCTTCTAGTTTTTGAAGAGTCAAAAGTAGTAAATGTTGAAAACATAGAGTCTATTATTACTCAATAATCTAATAGGCAAAATAGTCCAAATTAACCCCTTAGTACTATTATTTCTATAATGGTTATCACTAGACTTATATATGGTCCTACCATATATACTTAAATAATTATATAAGCAATTACAGTTCAAGCTTCAGTGATCCCATTATAGTAGATCCAATGATGAATGCTCCTTTTGATAATTTTATAATAGAGGCAAGTTCTAAATATTTACATTCTTTTATTTATTCCATCCCTAGTGCTAATAATACCACATGATATTTTTATGCATCAATCACACATTTTTTTAAAACATTGACCCAATCCCCATTGATTCATCCTTTTGTTTCCACCACTAATGAAAAAATCATGAGGACTAATGTACATTTTGAGGACTTGGTATCCCCATCTATTTTTACTACCCAACCAATGTAAACAAGACTTTCTACTTAGTTGGATATTCCTATTACATAGGCCACTCAAATATAATTTCTAATGGTTTCTTTTTATAAGACTCTAGACTTAAAAAAGTATACTATTAGGACTCCACAAATAAAGAGTAGAGGTTAGATAAAGGCTCTACCCACTTTTCCTGAATTCCATGTATCCTTCACTTTATCCTCCATGGCTACCATTCCATCTTCAGTATTAATGTGACCCCCAGGTAACCTTTCACTTCCTAATTTATCTTTGTCCTAAAATATTTAGTAAACCTTAATGGTTATCCCTACATGAATATGAGAATTAGAATAAGAAGAATTAACAAGGCATGACTTAGTTATTACTGAACAACCTAAATTTATCATGTAGCTTGACAAAGCCACAACACATTTAAAAGAGTGAGAAGGAAGATAATGATGGTTGAGGGTAAGCCTATTGAACTTGAAAAGAAGGAGAATTTATTCCCATTGAATAGAAGAAGTAAGATAAAACTTGGATATATGGATGATTTTTAATAATATCTTATCACTATGGTATATGTGGTTGGAGGATTAATTAAACATTTCAGGGATTGTAACATTTTAAGAAAATATTAGAGTAAAAAATGTGATTAAGGCCCCCAGAGATATAATCAATAATGTAAAGATATATTCTAATATTTTATACATATTTTTCTCTATAATATCAACAAGAGCATAGCCTCAAACACAATGTAAAAATGTGGTCAATTTTTATTAATCTATGAATGAATGGGATGACATATTAAGATTTATAGGAAAATCAACCTGACAAAAGCATACCAGCACTTAAATTTGTTACTAGCACCTCATTGAATTTGGCTAATAATCATGTAAGTATCAAGTGTGATAATTTATTGGAGTGGCACCAAAAAACACTAGAGAATTATTCAAATTATCAAAGATAAGAGAATCATGTGTGTAAATGCACCACCAGACCAAATAGTTGACAAACCCTTTTTTGAAAACTTGTTACATATGTCAACCATTAACTTAAAGGCATATGTAGATATCACTACTTTTTAAATCAATGATCATGTGGTGTAATTAACTACATATGCTAGAGATAAGGTAGTCCAAACTAAGACATTGAATGCCTCCTTTTAGATATTCTATGTCCATACATAGAAAGTTGATGGAAAAAATTCAAATATTATTCAAAAGGTTTGTCATTGATTTTGAGACTATTTAGCTAGATTTGATAATGACAATGGGTGAATACAATAATTTATAGGAACAAATGTAGTTAACTTCTTTAGTAGGAAATTATCATGTCAAACTCAACCTTAAAAAACTACTTCTATTTTCCTTGGATATATTGAAGTATATACTTTGATAGTACTAGTGCTTATTACCTTGCCAACTACTGAGTCTCCACTAACACCTTTGACAACATTTACCACCTCATATATAACTCTAGTGATAATGGCTATGCATGTTATTTTAGTAGTGGATATCATGATGACACCTTAGTTATTTAGGTTAAGTTACACTAGTAGTTCTAACTTAGACTCCATGCAAGTCTTGATCTATTTTATCATCACTTGTGGCTTATTTTGTATGAAACTACATTTCATTCTAAATTATAATTATATTTAATATATTATAGTCATGCATAGATTGTATTCACTTTTGATGCACAATCTTAATTTATACATTTATAAAATTAGATGAAACTTTGAGGATGAGGCATCCCCATCCAAAGATATAAGTACATGTTTATCCCTCATTCTTAAGGGACAAGAAATTTTGAAATTAATACTAGGAAATTTTTTTATTGTTTTGAAAGTTTGTGTTAAAGTGTCATCTCTTCTAAAAAATATATCTTATGAGGAATTTTTATTAAGTGGGTATAATATAGAATATGTTGTGTGAATGTTTGTTTATATTTATTAAAATAATATAAATTATTAATTTGATTTATTATTAATTATAGGTCATACATATTAGTGGTTAGAGACATGGGATATGTTATAAAATCTATTTCTAACCATATATTTGATTGTAGTCAATGAGTATGTTCCAATTATTTCCTTTGATAATTAATTATTTATGTTTGTGTATTGTATTGATAGTAATTTGTATCAAATGTTAGTTATTGACATTTTCCCTTCCTAAAATAGAAATAGATTACTTTTAAGGGTTTAGACCTCAATTGAGTCATATACCACCTTCTTTTTTACCTAACCATTTCCTCTTTCTTATCTTTATGGATAGATTCACCTTAGGTTAGATCCATTGATCCATATCAAGTAGAATTTTTAAATTTGTCATAATCAAACCATCTACAGGAAATAACCAATTCATTCACCCTCTATTTTTCCATGTGGTTATTTATAAAAGCAAGACCCTAACTCATGTATTGAATTGAATCTTTCACAGATCTTAAAATGTTAGAGACATTTCTATAACAACCCTTATTGTGCATAAAACCCACATCAAAATATTTTATCTGCCACTAGAAAGAGGGCCCACAATCTCCTATTATTAATACACATTCATGTTTTTTACACTATATCCACCAGTGAGGTTAACAAGGTCAAATTTTTGTTATGGTTTACTATTATTATTACCTATGTATGTTTATCCAAGACCCAAATCAAATAGAGGTATCCCTAAGAGAGCTATCACTTAGCCAAATTCACCAACCCAAGGAAACCAATGCCAATATTTTATTGAGGCATGGCCATCACTGTAGCTACTGTCATCAATAGTTTTCCTAAGAATCCATATAATTACATTCCATCATTATCTCCTTTTAGGGGATGAACTATAAAGGAACATATGAAGGCCTTTTAAATTACTATGGGTTTGTTAAATCTAGATCATGAAGATGTTGAATGCAAATTATTAATTTTTAACCTACAAGATGTTACCTATGATTAGTTCTTTAATCTTCTACAAAATTTAATTACATCATAGAACCAATGTCATGAAACATTTATGGCACATTTTGGATAAATTATAAGTCCCAATGTAATATACTAGCATTTTACTAGTATGAAAAGGAAAACCAATGAACCAATTAGCAATTTCATTGTAACATTTCAAAATATGTATAGTAATGTAGATGCTACATATAGACCTTATGTTACCCTATCCCTTGAAATGTATAAAAATACCTTTGATTCTATGATTGTAGTATTCTTACTTAGAGCTCAGAATATTAATAAAATAACATAGGCCTATGTTGAAGCCATCAATATTAACATACAATTGAATCCTTAACCACAAGTTGTGGCCATAACTAATAACAATCCAAATTTCCTAGCCTTGAACCTCATTCTAAATTTTAATCATAATTTCATGACCAATAATCAAAACTAAGTTTTCACTCAATTGTCTCTAACACATGATGCACCAAATCAAAATCTAAGATTTATAAATAATCTTACATGTGTCAAATTAGTATAATTAGAATCAAGTTTTAGTCTCAATTAATACCTCTACCACATATGGGAATACCTTTGATTCTACCAAAACTAAATTGGATACCATCTAATGCATGGTGCATAGCCTTAAAATTTAGTTTCTAAGCATGAAAAATGACTAGGAAACATTTTATGAGAATCCTCCAATAGGAATTTTACATTCTATTTGTATAATAGATCATGCAATAATTCAAATCCTTAACGTAACATACTACCTAATATGAGTAGTGAGGAAGACTTACCTAACTAATGTAAAGTCCATACTAATACCCATCATTGTGGATTGGATTACATATAATTATATACATATTTTCAAATATTTTAAAATGAGATGGAAAATATGAGGTGGTCCAATTTCAACCAAATTCATCTATATTTGGTTCCCCTATTACTTCTATTACCACCATGATTTTAAGACACGTGATTTCCCATTCCTATTTGAGGATTAGAATGAGCTAGAATATAACATAGATGAGATTCATTCTTTTTAGAAATTTCAAATAAATAATTATAATCTAAGAAACAAGAATCAATTTTTGGTCATGACTTCACACATTATAACAATAATGTTGTCACTCCTAATCTAAATGTTGATAATAATCCACCTCCTCCCATATGAAATGATCAACAAAAATAGGGTGATCCACATAATAAGAATGGTTATAACAAAGTAGAGGACATGAATAAAATCAAGTCAAATATTACTCTACATGAGTTAGCCTAGATTACAAAACAAATATGACTTTTTCTCAAAGCTTCAACCAACAAACCATCTATTGACAAATCAAAAGCCACACATGTAAATATGGTCTTATATAAAGATAAACTTGAGGTCTCACATTTATTATTGATTTTTAAAATATTTTTTAATAATGTTCATAACTTCTTAATTGACTCAGGTGCTTTATCTAACGTAATTCCCACCATAATATGTAAAATACTAGGGTTGACTCTAGATAAGTCCATAAGGGTAGTCTTATAGTTAGATAAATCTTCAATCCTAGTTGTTGGAGAATTATTAAAAGTTCACAAGAAACTTACTTATAAAACATGTGTCTAATAGTATATTGACATCATTATAGTTAAAATTATTGAGGCTTATGGTTTACTCCTAAGATGTTATTTTTTAAAAACATTGAATGGATACATGGTTATAGATTTTTCACACATTTGGCTGATCTATAAAGGAGTAACCAATCAAATCAGAGTTGATATAAAACCTGATATGAAATATGTAATCATAAAATATAATACTAATAATGAGAAAGTAAATTTTGCTGCATCTCATGTAGAATTTTACACATTCACAATAAGCCCTAAGAATCATGAACAATAATTTAAAGGTCCTTAATAATTATGGACCTTATTTTTTGATGGTGAGTAACCTAGTGTGGGTATAACATTGAGTGATCCTAATCAGAGAAAATAATTTTTGATCTTAGATTACAATTTCTATGCACTAACAATCATGTAGAGTATCAAACCTTGATCTTGGGGCTCCAATTTTCATGAAAAGATAACATCAAGTAGTTAATAATACATGTAGATTCAAAGTTAGTTGTTAACTAGGTCAAAATTCAATATCAATGCAAATTTTCATATCTAAATAATTACAAATACAAATCATGGGATTTGTTGGGTGAATATTTTGTCACCAACTAAATGATGAGCAAAATAGATCTCTTCAACCATAGCATAGGGAGATTGGTCAGCCAGATGTGCAGGTTTACTACATCAAAAGGGGACAAATCTCTCCTCTCATCAAGGGGAGGTTCCCTATAAATATGCAGGAGCTATATACTATATATATAAGTAGAAAATAATACTCAAGGGTAGGATAAACCATCCATCTCTCTTTTTTTAGAGATGATGTTAACAAATAGAGGAGAAAATCTTGGTGAAAATGCTGAAGGCACTTCTTTTCTTTAAAAAGTGATATTGCAAGAAACAATAGGTGTTCTTTTAGGTAGTGACAAGTAACTAGTAACCAAAGGCGTAGTAACTAGCAGACTGAGATGTAGCACAAATTCTCCACCTTGACTACCCAAGAGTGAGATACAAAGGATAATGAGGGCACAAAGTCATCCCAAGGTCCTTTACACAAAAATAGAATACAAAGGATAATGAGGGCACAAAGTCGTCCCAAGATCCTTTACATAGGAATAGAAAGAAAACACACTAAAGGAAATTGTGGGGGCACAAATTCTCTCCACAGTTGGATTTAGGACACCTTCCTAATTACTTTAACTAATTATGCTTATTTAATTAAATGGGCAAAAAAATGTATTAAGGAAATAGACATAAGAACAATTTCCCTAACAACCAAGCTATTCTAGCACAAAGTCTAAAAAGTCACTTATTTTTTTATTCAAATAATGAAATATGATCAACAATCTGAGCTCAAAGTCTTAGTAATGCCTTTCAATTTGGGTAGAGTTTTGTTTCTGATAATAGAGAGATATCTCTCTATAACAATAAGAGAGAGTCCAATATATAGTGCTCCAAGAAAGACTTAGGTGCTTTGTTTCACAAAAATGGCCTACGATGCATTCAATGCCTTCAATGTATTTTAAATTATATCCATGGGCTATGCTAAAATCAAGGTTTGCGCCATATTTGAAAATTGATAGATATTTCATTATCTTAAATTTGACGTCCATGGGGACATCAATGGTTGCTGATTTTTTGAACTATTTTGAACCATGAAACTTTGAACCTTTCCCTAGAAACATCCACTTCCTTCCTTTATCTGGTGCTTCCTTTGATCTTAACAAGTGACACATTTCATTTCCCATTATGAAACAGCCGAGGACACTTGGCGGCCTCTGCTCAACTTATAGAAGCTTTAGATACCTTTTGAGAGTCCTACAAAAGATGACACATGGTAGCTTTGACTACAACTTTAGAAATTCTATATAAATATTTGGGACTCATTTGGATTCACATGGATGATGGCACTTGGCACACTCTGCATACTTTAGCAACTCACTCAGGGCCCACCATAGTCCTTACTCAATAATGAAACAAAAGGAAGAAACTATAGACATTGACACTTGGTAGGTTCTATCGAGCTTTATAATGGGACACATGACATGTTATACTAATTTTAGAAACAAATTATAATGTGTTTTGGTAGATGACACTTGGCAGCTTCCACTGAGTTATAATGGGACACGAGGAAGAAACTATGGATGTTGACACTTAGCAGCTTCCGCTCTTGAGATTTTTCCTTTTGGGCACTCCTTTGAACCACTTTTTCTCACTACCCTCCATAAGGTTATTTTTCCTTTCAGGCTTTAGGGTACTCCTTTGAACCATCCACATTTAACCTTTGAACCTTTGAACTATTGAACCTTTTTGGTTCAAGGTTCAATGGTTCAACGGTTCAATGGTTTAATCACTTTCTTGTGTTCCACTCATCTACTTGACCACTTGAACCAAACACATTAAACCAAACACTTTGAACCAAAACACATTAAACCAAACCATGTTGAACCAAATGCTTTGAACCAAACCACATTGAACCAACTACTTTGAACCACACCACGTTGAACCAAACACTTTGAACCAAATTGCATTGAACCAAATGCTTTGAACTAAAGTGCATTGAAATTTTGAACCATTTTGAACCAAACCGCATTGAACCAAATGCTTTGAACCAAATCATGTTGAAATTTTGAACCATTGAACCCTTTTAGTTCAAGGTTCAACGGTTCAATGGTTCAAGCCTTCTTCTTTTCGTTAAGTCTTTTGAAGCTGTTGAACTTGCTGAAAAGGTTAAACTCTAAACTTTTGCTGATGTCATTAAACCTTTGAACCCGTTGAATCTTTTGGAAGTGGGGTTCAGTGGTTCAATGGTTTAATCCTTTATTTGAATCTTGCCAATGAACCTTTTTAGTTAAACTGAAGCATTGAACCAACCTTGAAAAATGTTTAAGTGTTAAGAGCTTGTTTCTTTCCTACAGAGTCCATAGATTTCAATCTGCAGAGTCCATAGAAATGAACTTGTAGAGTCCATAGAAATGAGTTCATAAAATTGGTGGAGTCCTTAGAAATGAGTCCATAGATTCCAGCTTGTGAAGTCTAAAGAACTAAGGCTGTAGATTTAAGCTTGCAGAGTCTGTAGAACTGAATCCATAGAAATGAGTCTGTAGAACTTAGCCTATAGAGTCCGTAGATTTAAGCCTATAGAGTCCATAGATTCAAGCTTTCAAAGTCCATAGAAATCTAAAAAATCTTGAATAATGAAGAATTTGAATGCTCAGAATAATTTTTGAAAAGGGAAGAGAGGATTTTGGTTTGTTGAAGCAGAATAGTTCATATGTTGTCCCAAAAATGAGCTAACATTTTTGGGGAAAATAGGATCTAGTAGAATCATTTTAATATTTTGATATAAAATCAATCCTTGGAGATTAAAATAAGATAGTTGATTCCTTAGTTACTTTTACAATAAATTTGGGTCCACTTTAGGAGTCAAAAATGTAATTCTTTTTAGATTTGATGCCATGTCCTTAAGTCCCTAATAATGTTGACCACTTTCAAGTATTTTATGATGAATAATAAATTATACATTGCATGAGAAATTATGGTGCATATAAGTCTCATATTATTGATAAAAAAGGATTTTGATCTAATGAACAGGGAAGAAAAGGAAGACAATGTCATCCTCCAACTAAAACAAAATAGGATACCCAAATGTATGGTCTCCTTGGATTGAATCTTTGACATGGATCCACAAACTAAAAAAAACAGTCTAAGACCAATGAATATAATTTCACCAAGGTAAATTTAGGAACATATGAACATCCCCAAATAGTTAACATTATATTGAGATGTATAAGATAGTAAAAATAGAGGTTAAAGTATTTATTGATAGATTATAATGATGTGATCACCTATACCTATGAATATTTTAATATTTTAAACCCAAAGTTATCACCCATACTATACCTCTTAAACAAGAAAACAAATCGAGTGAATGAGATGTGCCATGCACCTTTATCTAGATTCATCACAAATAATTCTCAAAGTTTCAATTTTATTTTCATGTGAGTTACTTGAGCAAGTAAGATACATATAGGTGTCATCATATGGACTACTCATAGCCTATATATAAAATGACAAGGCACATAACTTCTTGACTATCTGAGTTAGTGATATTAGGCCAATGTCTCAATCTTTCTTAATTTATTCCTAAATAGTAAACAACTAAGTCATGGAAAAACTTGAATAAACAAACAAGTGATATTAATCCATGTGTCTGAATCTCAGTCAATTACCACTAACAATCACAAGCATAAATTACAGACCTCAATGGCCACCTAGAAAAGTGAGAGTAGTCCACATGTCATCATCTCATTCATCTATGACATGTACATATCTAATCAAGGCATTAACATCTAGTGATAACCTAGACAAGTTATAATCCTCCATGTGTCAGCATCTTATTAATTTATGACTAATATCCAATTGGACATACCATAGAGCCTTGTAACTAAGTGGATAAACAAGATTGATCTACATGTTCATATCTTGTTAAGTCTCAATTGATGTCCAAATAAATAGATATTAATTCCAAGAGATTAAGTGATAATATCCCACGTGTCATCTTCCACACATCCAAATGAAAATAAGGAAATGTAGGCTATAGTTACTCGATGCAATGGCATGTGTCACAATAAATGACTTAATAGTAAAAATCTATAAAAAAAAGTGCCATTTGGAAAAAAAATATTAAATTTGACATCATAAAATCAAATTCAAAATGAAATAAATAGGTAATGAAGCTATTGTCTTCAATTAATTCCCATAAATGGAGGACTTAGGGCAATTAATTTTTTAGCCCAACAAAATTGACTATGTATTCAATCCCAAAAGGTAAAATAAAATCACATTTATTTCTTGTCGTCTTTATGGACTACTATTAAAACTCTCCTATAAATAAAGGCCCTAAATTTTTTGACTTTGTGTAGAATTATTTAGAGAATTCATATGGCAACTTTGAACATCAATTTTTCTCCATCCATGTTTAGTTTCAGTGGTAGGACCAATATACATACATTATGTTTGACCTAGCTACATTGAACCATAAATATCTACATTGTTTAGTGATTTAGATAGACGTAAATTTATAAGATCCATATGGGTGCATTATCTAGTTATCTCTACACACTCAGGAGTACATTTATGAACTATTGGTAATTAATTCAATAGGGATACATAATGTGGTTACTAAACTAGAGGTATTCCCTTGTATAAATTCCCTCTTTAATTTATTTTTTGTTGGTTATTTTTTAGGGAACATATTTCACTATTTTCATATCCCTACACCTATAGCTTATGTATCTAAAAAAGCTTTTGAGAAATACTATTGGATCTTAGCACTAGATATGACCTATAATTAGTTAGTTATGGATGCTTGGTTAGTTGATAATAATGTCAAAGACACATTAATAACATAGGCACCAGACCCAAATAATTTTGTATTAAGAGGCCAAATTATCACCACTCACATTTTTAGATTCAAGCCCAAAATCTTAGTTACCATGGACCTATTGAATAGATTCTATGGTTTCCCAAACATTACTTACGTCATGTTAATTTGGATCCCCCTTCTAGACATCATTCTAGACACTAAGAGGATTCATACTCTAGGACAAGTCATTATTTTCAATCTCAAACACCAAATGGGCACATCAAAGGATAGTCTAAATGGATATTTTTATATGATTTCCTATTTACTAGATGTAGTCACTACTACAGTCACCCCTCATGCAGAATAACCATGGAAGCCCTCAATTCAATATCCTAAAAATTAGATATAAGATGATCATAGTATCTTTCACATATAGATTCAAAAAATATATTTAAATAATAGTATATATCTTCTATCTTATAGTATATAGGTCTATAAATGGGAAACCTATACCTAGGTTGTTAGTCCAAATTAAAATATCAATTGAGGAGATGGGAGATTATTTTCAATATCTTGAGTATAAAATTATCATAAATGAAGGCACATTTGAAGATCCATTTGTATTAAACTGATGTGTCCTAGATAAGTTGTCTAAATAAGGGATATTCTTCCAACTATCTAATAGTTTAGACCAAAATTTTAAATCATCCAAGCTAGGAATTATCCATAAAACCCATCTCAGTGTAGGTAAGAAATAGTACACATGGTGGGAACATCTTCACTAGATAAGCAAACACATAAACATTTTTATTTAAATAATATTAAATCTATATGTTGAGATCTAAGAGGATTAATTATTAAATCTCTTAATAATTTTAACAAAAGGACTAGGACTAATTAGGGGTATCAATCATATATACATTATCACTTATTTAAATGAATGTGATGATTTATAAGTCTATAAGCAAATGCAATTACTAAAAATGTATATGAAAGTTTCCCAAAGGATATAATATGATCCTAAAATTACTTTGGAGGATGCTAAGGAGATATATAAGGATGAGGTGGTTCCTATAGAATAAAAGGATTCACTAGCTAAGACAAATTACTAGATAAGGGCTACCATCTTTAGATGTCTCCCAAGACTACCAAATGCCACTCTATCCCTTTCAATAGATATGGGGAGACCTTTGATACCTAAGAGACCTACTAATCCTACCTCACTATCCCCTAAGGTTCAGGAAATATAATCACTTTGGGTAAGCATTCCTCATGATCCCACTAAGGCTTGTCACTACTCCTCCCCTATAGTTTCTTATAAGAAGAAAATAAGGACTCTTCTATCCATTTTACAAGTCGCAGTATCACAAAAATGGATTAAATTACACTTGAATATGTATGTGTGCCTCTATGTCCTTTGTATATTGAGCTTGAAGAGGAACACGAAAAATGGGACGACCTAGCAAAAGAAAACAAACTGGATAGTCTTTAGGAGGATCCAATGCAAGGGTAAACTAATGATCATTCTCCTAACCTTGAACTTCCTATTTCAAGTGTTGAAGAGTCAAAAGCAATAAATTTTTTAAGCATGGATTCTAATATTACTCAATAATATACTAGGTAAAATAGTGCAAAGGTGCCCCTTACTACTAATGTTGTTGCTATAATGGTTAACACTAGTCTTATGGATGGTCTTACCATAGATATTTCAACAACTATAGAAGAAATTGAAATTCAAGATTAGTTACTCCCACTACAGTAAATATAGGGATAAATGTTCATTTTAATAATGTAATAGAGGAAAGTTTTTAATTTTTACATTCTTTTATTTATTCCATTCCTAGTACTAATAATACCATAGGATATTCTCATGCATCAATAACACAATTTTTGTAAACATTGATCCAAGTCCCACTAATTCAAATTTTTACTTCCACCACTAATAAAGAAACCACAAGGACTAATGTATATTTTGATGAATTTATATCCCCATATATTTTTATTACCCATCTAGTGCTAAAAATACTTTCTACTCAGTTAGAGATACCCATTACACAAACCACTCAAACAGAATCTCCAATAGTTTTTATTTATAAGTCCCTAGACTTAACAAAGTATACCATTATGAATCTTCCTCAAATAAAGAGTACATGTTGGAGAAAGGCTCTACCCACTCTTATTGATCCCCCTATGTCCTCCACTTTATCCTTCATGACTACTATTCCATATTTGGTATTAATGTGACCCCTAAGAAAGTTTTCACTTACTAATTTTTCTATGGCCTAAGATACTAAGTAAACCCTAATGGTGTTTACTACATAGATATAACAATTGAAAGAATAGTAATAAAAAAAGTAGGAATTAGTTATCACTGAAGAACTTAAATTAGCCATGTAGTTTGATAGACCCCCAAACACATTAGAAAGAGTGAGAAGGAAGACAATGATGGTTGAGGGTAAACATGTTGCACTTGAAAAGTAAGAGAAATTGTTCACATTAACTAAGAAAATGAATATAAGATCTAGAGACATGGATTATTTTAAGAAGATATTATCACTATGGTATATTCATCTATATGAGTAATTAATCAAATGTTTTAGGGATTGAAATAGTATGAATAGAGACTAGAGGAATAAAATGTGATTGAAACCCCTAGTGATACAATAAATAATGTATATAGTTTTTCTAAGACTGTGTATAACATCTTATGATCCATAATATTAGAAATATTATAGTCTTAACCACAATGGGTAAATGTGGTCAATTTTAATGAATATATGAAATACTAGGATGCCAAATTGAGATTTAAAAGAAAGTAACATGATAGAAGATATACCAGAACTTAAATCTAATACTAAAACATGATATGACTTTAGATAAGAATCATGTAGGTAATAAGTAAGATTATTTATTAGAGTGGCATCAATAAATGCAAGTGTGGTTTTAGTAGTTTTCAAACCAATAACAAAGAACTATTTAAATTCTCAAAGATATGAGAATCACAGGTGTCAATTGTGATTAAGGAATTTGATTCAAAAGAGGAAGTTGGTATGGTGTTAGTTCTAAAAATAATGAAATCAACACACTAACAAGCTAACATCTCTAGGCCTAGATCATGAGGGTAGCTTAGTAAAAAAATTGAAAACACAACTAATATTCAAAGAAATGACAACTTACTTACCTTCCTTGATTGCTCTAAGAGATTTATTAATTGGCTTGCACAGATTGTGCTCAAAAGGTCTTCATCAATGGGGTTTGGCTATCTCCATCTCCTCTTGGCACCATGGTTGGCTTAATGGCCTGGATTTATTTTGGCATTATAACAATATTCATTTGCTTCATGAATCAAATCCAACATTATAACTCTACTATGTTTTCAAGCCCTCTAAATGAAGAGCTCTAGTCTTGCTTTTATAGGCTTTGAAATGACTTGGAATGAGTTAAATATTAACCTTGGTTGGCTTAGTTAACCCCAATAGGGTTAAAAGGTGTCCAAAATCTCATGATTAACATGGAATAGGTATGATTTGAGATATTTTGCATTTGAAAAACTCACAAAAGGTAATGATTAGCTTTTTAGGATATTTATGGATATTTGAATTTTCATTTTTGGTAATTACTTTAATTGCTCATGGATGAATTCAATTAGGATTTTATTTTGGAGTTGTACATTAATTAATATTTGTTAGGAATTTGAACATTTTCAAGATTTTGAATTAAATGATTTGTGCATTTGTTCAATTTAATTGATTTATGGGTCAAATTGATTTATTTGCATGGTTATGAAGCCAAATTTGAGAGTCTCAGAGATTCTTAGTCTAGATTTTTAGAGGTTGGTAAGAATTGATCTAAATTTAGGTATAAATCCATTAGTGGCCAATTTTAGATGTCTACAATTTTCCCCTATTTGGGAAGGTGATACAAGTTTTAAGCATAGTAACATATTTTCAAAGAATAAAACAGTCTTGTTGTGCTTATGACTTTAATAGTGATGAATGAATTGTAGCTACTCCCTCAAGGGAGTGGTTGGCAAAAGTGTTGGAAAATGGTCCCTTAAAAAAATCAAGATGAGGGGACCAAACAAATGACGATGATGGGGTGATAACATAATGATTTGTCAAAAGTTAGTCAAAATCATTAATAATTCAAGTGAGATGGTGTATAATGGTTTGACCAAATGTGATTATAAGCATTATACCTTGATAGTGACAATGTGGTATGATAACAAAATGATTTGCACAAATGTGGTTATAATCATTGAGAAGATGGAGCTTCCATAGTTAGGATAGATAAATAAGATAATAACATGTCACAAGTAGGCAGAAGAAAGTAAATGATTAGAATTGATGACAATATAATGATTTGCCCAAAGGTAGTTATAATCACTAATAATGTAGGTGGGATGGTGTACAATGGTTTTCCCAAAGGTGGCTAAATTCATTGGACCCTGATTATGGCAAACATGATTGATAGATGATGATTGAAAACATGATGATGATAATTTATACAAAGGATAAAGATGAATTAGGACAACCTACTAGAAGAGAGATACTCATCTGAACTAATAAAGGTTGAAATTATTTCATTATTTAATTAATTTATTTAGGATATGATTGGGATTATTGTTGGTGTTGGTGACATGGAGATGTTGATACTATCATTATTATGTAGGCCTCTTGAATTTGATCTTTTCTATGGCACTTAACAATAGGCATCATGAGGACTTGGCCATAATGTGTGTAAAGCCTGAATCTCATGATCTAATACTCAATGGAAAATAATGCACCAATGATAAAAACCATGATGATAATGTAGACATATGAATATATATTGATTCAAGAATAAGTGCACAAGGAATCACCCAATGAACACACATAGACTAAATCAAGGTAACAATGCAAAAATAAAATAAAAACGAATACAAAAAATAAACAATAAACAAATAATAGTTAGTCCCAATGTTATTATAAATAATGTAATGAACATTACCCTTAGAAAATAGGTAATAACTTAACAAGAAAACATGATGGTGGAATAGAAGAAAAGTAAGGGGGTGGTCAAGATGTCTCTATATGCACTAAGTGGATGCTACCTACATAGGTTCATGGATGATATATCCAACACAACTTCAAGATGAATGTAGTTCTCCCAAGAAATGGGAATAAAATGGTGATAAGATGAAAACATGATGGATGTGATATAATAACAGGAATGAACATATAAATTATCAATATCATGAGATAAAAAGCCAAAAAGGATGGGGAAACTAAGTGATAAGTGATTTCTAATGACTTAGTGAGGGTTCCCAAAATCCTTAAGGAAAAGAAGTGATCAATGTTCTTGGTTTTTTATAATGTTTTTACAAAAAAAATTGTAATTTTATAGGTGTCTAAACTTAATTGAAAATGATGACACACTAGACAGTCCAAGCTCACAAATAGTAAGGGTGTGGAAAACTTGAATGTTGCTTTCAAAATGACAAGAGCATGATGGTAAGGGGGACTGAGATGACCTCAAAATTAATTGAGAATGACTCACATAGTCCTAAAATGGTCCTAGGTCATAGTATTTCCACCTTATAATGGAGGAATATGACTAGTGTAGAAGCCAATTCAAATAAAACAAACACAGTTGTCATGATGTCATAGAGTATAGGAAATAGAAAGTTGGTATGTCAAGTCATAATAAACAAATGTTGCCCCTAGTTTACCCATGGGTGATTATAACTAGGATACAATTGATTAGATCAATGATACTAATTTTCCCATAGGTGGTTATAATTAGTAGCAAGATTGGTGATACATTGATTTACCCCTATGGGTGGATATAATCAAGATCAAATAAACAAACATGATAAGAAGGGAAGAAGAAATGAAGGATAAAAGTACTAAATCTTCTATTATAGTCCTCCAAAATACTACTTTTTTTTGGAATGCTTGAAATAACTACTAAAATTGATCTAATTCAACATGCTAAAAATGTGAAACCAGTAGATGAACCAAGGTCAAATGGGATAAATTGGGATTGATCAAAACATGATTTGGTTGATATAATGGAATAAGAAGTATTAGTTTGAAGTCAAAGTGATAGGCTAGTAGGATGATAAGATGGTAAACTGATAAGGTGATAGAATGGAAAGAGGGTTCCCCCAAGTGATAGGGAAAATGGTTAGGGTATGTGACAATGGAAAAATGAATGGTAAATTGAAATGGTATGGTACATGTTTTTGGTTAATGATGGAGGCTAGTTTTGGATGTTTTTGGCCTGGGTATGGTTTGTTGGGTTTTGGATGTGTTTGGCTTGGGTGAATATATCTAGTATTCTTGTTGATTTAGAGATGCACATGCTGATTAGCAAATGATATAACCAAACTAATAAATCATGTTAATTGTTAACCCACTCCTCATATAAATATTTTTTCTATCAAGAACTAGTTACAAATTTATACATCAAAAATGTTGTGATCTTTATTGGTCATTGATTCAGTTCCTTTAAAACTTCAGGACAAGATATCTATGTAACCTCACCAAAGGAAAGTACAACCATGGATGGTAAATAGGGATAAATTTTGGTTGATAGGTTTGATTAAGAAATGGAATGGTGGTTGATAATGGATTGTATGATGGTTGGAAAACAAATGAAGATCAGGATTTACATGCACACACAATGTTATTGATTCTAGATTTGACATTACTTTATATGTGGTGGGGTTGAAGAATTTTGAATATTCTCTCAATAAGACTACCAAATTTTTTATTAACTAGGCCTGAAAGTAGCTACTATCTGATTAGGCTATAGATATGAAGCTATTTTTATTTGATCTTTGATAATGTCTTCATCAAGTAGTGAATAACTTTTGTGCTTAGTTGTTGGTACCTCAAAGATTTTTCTACCAATGAAGTTGTCTTGACTGTCCCATAGTGCCTTCGAGAAGGTTTCACTAAGGAATGTTGACTTTTGACTTTGATTATCTTATAGTTATTATGAAAAGGTTTCACTAGAAGATGTTGAGTTTGAACATTGATTGTCTCTTAGCACCTCTAAAAAGGTTTCACTAGGAGAGTGTTATTCTACATGAATGTGGTCTTTTCCTCCTTGATATTCAACTACTATGTCACCATGGATGTAGTTTAACAAGGTATGATTCTGTCAGTCCCAATCGACACTTATGAGAGGTGGAATGTCAATGATATGGTTATGTTAGTTGGTGGTAATGGCCTATGGAACAATAATGGAAGGGGAGTTAGTAGCATAATCCTCATATAATATACTAGGATAACTTGTGTTGATGCTAAATAATCATCCTAAAAAATCATAAAAGGATCATAAATCTATTAAAATTTATCATTAAGGCATGCATAACTGATATTGTAATAACCACGAGCATATTTTATTTTTGAATCTAATTTTGACTCAAAGGACTCTAAATGTGATGGTGAGATTGATGTTGATTCTAGTTATAAAGCTAAATCTAATGTTATTTCAAGAATATAACCTAAATTAAATTTTGATTATTCATCTAGTGTGGATGATACTATAATGATGTGTTATTGAATGTTTGGTTTTGGATATAGAATGGCCTTTGATGGCATGATTGGCTATATAAAGACTGGTCTATGAAAATGATACTCCTTAGTAATAGGTATATGATCAATACGTGATTCATCATGGTTTGACTTGTCATAAATGGTTAGTTAAATAAAAACATCTTGGATTGGTTGGTTTTATTGGTCTTGGTTTACAAGTAGTTGTAAACTACCAATTTTGAATACAACTTGGTCCTCAAATAATTGGCTCAATTGAGGTAGTGATTAGCTTAGTTAGGGTACTAATTGGCTTAGTTGGGGTTTTTATTGGATTATTTGAGGTTATGATTGTATTTTTTGGGGTTATCTAAAGTGGGGAATGATTTACACTAGATGAAGAATGGTCGATTGTTGGATAATGGTAGGGCATTAGGGAGCATGATTGCTCACATGAGCCATAGGAAATTTTTTGGTAATGGTAGTGATAGGGTGTTAAAAATATTGGTTTCTATTATGAGTCAAAGGATAAATTCCTAGAATGATATGGATGGGGTGTTGTGGAGCTTGTTTTCTCATATAAGCCAAAGGACTAGGTCTTGGTATGATAAGTCTAGGGCATTATGAAACCTAATTACTCAAGCAAGCCAAAGGGAAAGGTCATGAAATAAAAATGACATGGCATTATGTATATTTATTTATTTCATAAGCCAAAAGATGAGGTCATATGATATAAATGGTATGGCATTATGGATATTTATTGTTCACACAAACTAAAGGATGATGTCCTGGTAAAACAAGTTTGGGGCATTGTAGAGATTGGTTGCTCACATAAGCTAAAGGTCAAGGTCATGGAATGGTAATGGTATTCCTTGGAATTTTTGTATCTTGGTAGCTCACACACTCTAAATAAGGGTTAATTATATAGGTGGGGGTATGATTACCATGATTGGAGTGAGTATAATACCACAACTAGCCACTAGAAGGTGTCCCCAAACACAATGCTTGGATTTTTTCCGTAGATGGGGGATTGTAAGGAGGGTATGACTCCATCTCATAAATAATATTATCCCAATAGGGGTCTTGATTTGGATTGTATGTTGGTTCTTTAATTTGTTCCTATAATTTATCATTGTAAGGGGGATAAGAATCCTCCTCCCAAATAACAATGTCCTTGTCCTCATAAGGATTTTGGCTAAAGTCATTTTATGGATCTAGAATATGTATCCCATAGAGGTTTTTATTATGGTTAATTTGTGTAACTATGTTATCATAATTTGGATCATACCTATTTCCACCATAAGCGTAATGAGACATCTCTACATCAATGATGAAATCTCCAAAAAAAGGCGTAGAGTCATACAAAATCTAAAAAACACTATCCAAAGGACAAAAAGGTTCAAATTTGGTCTAACATGGTCAAAAAAGAGTGGAGTTGTATCTCCAAACAATGTTTTAAAAATGGAGTTGTATCTCCCAAAATGGTCTATACTAAAACTTAGCATAAAATAGTCTAACGTCAAATGTCATACATACAAAAGGTCAAGCATCTAAATAAAAACTATCATGTAAAATTTTATGTCCAAAGTATTCCAAGTGAGTCTAAACTATGAAAATGAAATGTTTATAGGTCTTTTGTCCAAATGCAGAGTCAAAATCTAGGCTCAAACAGGTTGTGCTAGGACTTTTGGCCAAATGTAGCATCAAAATCTATTTTTTAGACAAAGACGATGATGATATTTTAATCTAAAAAACTTGAAACACTTTGACATAAACCTATAAAATATAATCAAACATAAACATGATCATTTGGTATAAGGCATAAGGCAAAAGACACCTGGTGAAAGGTTGTGTTCTCTTAAATAAAGGCACAAATAATGATGAGGATAGTCTTTGTGATTAAATAATCAATAGTTTTCAAATTTGGGTTATAAATTAACCTAATTTTTGTAACCCAAAAGACAAATATCTATGTATCAACCCTTTCAAAATGAGGCCTAAACAAAAATTAATCAATGTTTAAATGTAAACTTGGAAAAGTGAATTAAAAACTTGAATTTTGAGAACTTAGCTATAGTTGACCAAATAATATATAAAAATTTAAACAAAATGACTATGTTAAACAAAGATCCAACAAGTCTTAAATGATTGGTTTTGACTATGATAATTGAGACAAAAGACAAGACAATTATTTTGAAATAATTTGAGAAACCTAACCATGTAAGTATCTCAAAAGATGTGATCAATGTTTTTATTCAAAGACTTGATAAGGCACAAGACTTGGAATGATTTGGGTATCACACCAAGTGAAAGGAGATCATTATGCAAGTCTTAAACTAAGAAATGGATGCTTCGGTTGAATATAATGATCTCCTTACTATGTGGGATGCATTGGGACCCATCGAGCATGCCATTTATGATCAAGGAATTTGACTCAAGAGAGGAGGTTAGTATGGTGTTAGTTCCAAAACAAATGAAATTAACACACTAGTAAGCTTACATCTCTAGCTTATATCATGCGGAGAGCTTAGTGAATAAACCAATTGAAAACACAACTAAAATGCAAAAAAATGACAACTTTCTTACCTTCCTTGATTACTCCAAGATATTTATTCATTGGCTTGCTCAGATCATGCTCAAAAGGTCTTCGTCAATGGGGTTTGGCTATCTCCATCTCCTCTTAGCACCATGATTGGTTTGATGGCTTGGATTGATTTTGGCATTATAATACTATGCATTTTCTTCATGAATCAAATCCAACATTATAATTCTACTATGTTTTTAAGCCCTCCAAATGAAGAGCTCTAGGCTTATTTTTATAGGCTTTAAAATGACTTGGAATGAGTTAAAACTTAACCTTGGTTGGATTAGTTAACCCTAGTAGGGTTAAAAGGTGTCTAAAATATCATGATTAGCATGAAATAGGTGTGCTTTGAGATATTTTTCATTTGGATAACTCACAAAAGGTAATGATTAGCTTTTTAGGATATTTGTGGATATTTGAATTTTCCTTTTTAGTAATTGATTTAATTTCTCATGGATGAATTAAATTAGGATTTGATTTAGGATTTTCAAGTTAATTAATATTTGTTAGGCATTTGAACATTTGTAAGATTTTAAATTAAATGATTTGTGCATTTTTTTAATTTAATTGATTTATGGGCCAAATTGATTTATTTACATGGTTATGAAGCTAAATTTGAGACTCTTAAATATTCTTAGGCTAGATTTTTAGAGGTTGTTAAGAATTGCTCTGAACTTGGGTATAAAGCCATTAGTGGCCAATTTTAGATCTATATAGTTTACTTGTATTTGGGAAGGTGATGCAAGCTATAATCATAGTAATGTCTTTTTAAAGAATAAAATGATCATATTGTGCTTATGACTTCAATAGTGATGAATGAATTATAGCTTCTCCCCTCAAGGGAGTGATTGGTAAAAGTGTTGGAAAATAGTCCCTCAAAAGAAATAAGCAAGATGAGGGGACCAAAAAATGAAAATGATGGGGTGATAACACAATGATTTGGCCAAAGTTAGTCAAAATCATTTAGAATGTAGGCGGGATGATTTATAATGGTTTGCCCAAAGGTGATTATAAGCATTATACCCTAATAGTGACAATATGGTATGATAATATAATGATTTTACCAAAGGTGGTTATAATCATTGAGAAGATGGAGCTTCCCCAGTTAGGATAGATAAATAGGATAATAACATGTCCCAAGTGGGTAGAAGAAAGTAAATGATTAGAATTGATGACAACACAATGATTTGCCCAAAGGTGGTTATAATCACTGAGAATGTAGGTGGGATGGTGTACAATGGTTTACCAAAAGGTAGTTATGATCATTGAAACCTGATTATGGCAAACATGATTGATAACTGATGATTGAAAACATTATGATGATAATTTAATATAGAGGATAAAAATGAATTAGGATAGCCTACTAGTAGGGAGATGCTCATCTGAACTAATAAAGGCTAAAATTATTTCATTGTTTAATTACTCTATTTAAGATATGATTGGGATTTTTGTTGGTGCTGGTGTTGAGGAGATGTTGATACTATCATTGCTTTGTAAACCTCTCAAAGGTGATTTTTGCTATAGTACTTAACAATAGGCATCATGATAGAACATCATGAGGACTTGGCCACAATGTGCATAAGGCCTGACTCCTATGATCTGATACTCAATGAAAAATAATGCACCAAAAAATAAAAACCATGATGATAATGTAGACATATGAATATAGAAGGATTAAAGAATAAGTGCACATGGAATCACCCAATCAATGCACATAGACTGAATAAAGGTAACAACGTGGAAAGTAAATAAATAGGTACATAAATAATTTAAAAAAAAGACAAAGAAATAAATAAACAAAAAAACAATAGTTAGTACCAATGTTAGTAAAAATAACATAATGAACATTGCCCCTAGAAAATAGGCAAAAACTTAACACACAAACAAACATGATGGGGGAATAAAAGAAAAGAAAGGAGGTGTCTAAGTTGCCTCTATATGCACTAGGCAAGTGGATGTTGCCTACGTATTTCCATAGATGATAAATCCAACAAACCTTTAGGCCAAAAGTAATTATCCCAAGAAATGGGAAGAAAATGATGATAGGACAAAAACATGATGGATGTGATAGAAGAATAGGAATGAACTCTTAAATTAGATAGAGCATGGTGTAAAAGGTCAAAAAGGATGGAGAAACTAAGTGACAAGTGATTTCTTGTGACTTAGTGAGGGTTCCTATAATCCTTAAAGTAAAGAAGTGATCAATGTTTTTGGTTTTTTAAATGGTTTTAAAAATGTTTTTAGAATTTTCTAGGTGTCTCAACTCGATTGAGAATTATGAGACACTAAATGGTCTAAGTTTTCAAATGGCAAGGGCATGGAAAACTTGAATTTTTCTTGAAAAATATCAAGAGTATGATGGCAAGTGGGACTGAACTGACCTCAACATGAATTGAGCATGACTCACATAGTCTTTAAATGGACTTAGTTCATAGTAGTTCCACCTTACAATGGAGGAATTTGACTAGTGTACAATATAATTCAAATAAAATAGGCATAGTTGGCATGATGGCATAGTATGGCATAGGAAATGGCAAGTTGGTATGTCAAGGAATAATAAACAAATGTTACCCCTAGTTTACCCATATGTGGTTATAACTAGGATATAACTAATCATATCAATGATATTAATTATACCATCGGTGATTATAATTTAGTAGCAATACTAATGAAATACTAATTTTCCCTTGTAAGTGGATATAATCAGGCTCACATAAATAAACATGATAAGAAAGTAATAAGAAACAAAGGATGTAAAAGCCAAATATTTTGTTATACTACTCCAAAATACTACCTTTATCTAGAATGCTTGAAATAACTACTAAAATTAATCTGATTCAACATGTTGAAAACACGAAACCAATAGATAAACCAAGGCCAAATGGGATAAGTAGAGAGTGATCAAAACATGCTTTGTTTGATAAAATAGAATGGTAAGAAGGATTAGTTTAAATTTCAAAGTGATAGGCTGATAGGATGATAAGATGGTAGATTGATAGGGTGATAGAATGGTAAGAGGGTTGCCCCCAATTGTTAGGGAAAATGGTTAGGGTATGTGATAATGAAAAAAGGAATGGTAAATTGAAATGGTATGGTACATGTTTTTGGTTGATGATGGTGGTTGGTTTTAGATGTGTTTGGCCTGGGTATGGTTTGTTGGGTTTTGGATGTGTTTGGCTTGGGTGAATGTTTTTGATATTCTTGTTGATTTAGAGATGCACGTCTTGATTAGAAAATGATACAACTAGAATAGTCAATCATGTTAATTTCTAACCCACTCCTCATCTGAATAGTTATTCTATGAAGAACCAGTTGTAGATTTGGACATCAAAAATGTTTTTGTGATCTTCGTTGGTCATTGATTCAATTTCCTTCAAAATTTGAGACAAGATATATTTGTAGCTTCTATAAAGAAAAGTGTGGCCATGGATGGTAAATAGGGATAAATTTTGGTTTATAAGTTTGATTGGGAAATGGAATGGTGGTTAGTAATGGAATGTATGATGGTTGGAAAACAAATGAAGATCAAAATTTTCAACCACACACAATGTTGTTGATTATGGATTCAACATAACTTTAGATGTGGTGGGGCCAAATAATTTTGAATATTCTCTCAATAGGACCACCAATTTTTTTTGTTATTTGGGCCTGAGAATAACTATCATCTGATTAGGTTGTATATAGGAAGTTATTTTGATTTTATCTTTTATAATGTCTTCATCAAGTAATGAATAACTTTTATGCTCAGCTATTGGTGCCTCAAAGAGGGTTATACCAATGAAGTTGTCTTGACTATCTCATAACACCTCTAAAAATATTTCACTAAAGAATGTTGACTTTTGACTTTGATTTTCTTATAGTGCTTCTGAAAAGGTTTCACTAGAAGATGTTGAGTTTGAACTTTGATTATCTTTTAACACCTCTAAAAAGGTTTCGCTAAGAGAGCATTCTTATTTTGCATGATTGTGGTCTTGGACTCCTTGCTCTTCAACTACTATGTCACCATAGATGCATTTCATCAAGGTGTGATTCTATTAGTCTCAATCGACACTTGTGGGAGGTGTAATGTTAGTGATATGGTCATGTTAGTTGGTGGTAATGACCTATAGAATGATAATGGAAGGAGAGTTGTTAGCACAATCCTCATAGAAAATACTAGGAGAAATTATGTTGATGTTAAAGTAATCATTATCAAAAATCATAAAAGGATCACAAATGTATTAAAATTTATCATTAAGATATGTGTAACCAATATTGTAATAATCATGAACATATTCTATTTTTTAATCTAATTCTGACTCAAAGGACTTTAAATCTGATGGTAAGACTAATGTTTATTTTGTTTTTGATATTAAATATAATGTTAGTTCAAGAATAGAACCTAACTTCAATGTTTATTGTTCATATGGTGTGAATGCCTCTACAATAATGTTTTGTTGAATGTTTAGTTTTGGAAAAGAATGGCCTGTGATGGCATGATGGGCTCCACAAAGACTAATCTATCAAAGTGAGATTCCTCAATAATAGTTATAGGATTAGTAGGTGATTCATCATAGGTTAAATTATCACAAATTGATGGTTCAATAAAAACATCTTGGTTTGGTTGGTTTTATTGGTCTTGGTTTACAAGTAGTTATAAAGTACCAGTTTTGAATATAGCTTGGTCCTTAAATGATTGGCTTGGTTAAGGTACTAATTAGCTTAGTTGGGGGTACTAATTAGATTATTTGGGGTTTTGATTAGATTAGTTAAGGTTATGATTGGATTGTTTAATGTTATCCAAAGTGGGGAATGATTGGCACTAGATGATGAATGGTTGATAGTTGGATAATGATAGGGCATTAGGAGTGTGATTGCTCACATAAGCCACAAGACAAAGTTTGGTAATGGTAGAGATAGGGTTTTATAAATCTCTTTTTTTATTTCAAATCAAAGTATAAAGTATTTTAATGATATGGATGGGGCATTATGGAACCTAATTTCTTGCATAAGCCAAAGGATGAGGTTCTAGAATAGAAATGATATGACATTGTGGATATTTATTTCTCACACAATCCAAAGGACAAGGTCCTAGGATAGAAATGGTATGATATTATGGAGCTTTATTATTCACACAAGCCAAAGGATAAGGTCCTAGTAAAATAAGTTTGGGGTGTTGTAGAGATTGGTTGCTCACACAAGGCAAAGGATAAGTTCCTATAATGGTAATTGTATTCCTTAGATATTATGGATCTTGGTATCTCACACACTCAAAATAAGGGTTAATTATTTAGGTGGGGGTGTGAGTTCCATGATTGGAGTGAGTATAATACCACAACTGGCCACCAAAAGGTTTCCTCGAACACAATGTTTGGATTTATTCCATAAATGGGGGATTTTAAGGAGGATATGAATCCATCTCACAAATAATATTATCCCAATAGGGGTCTTGATTTGGATCATAGGTTGGTTGTTGAATTTGTTCTTATGATTGATCATTGTATTGGGGATAAGAATCCTCCTCCCAAATGACATTGTTCTTATCCCCATAAGGATTTTGGCTAAAGTCATTTTGTGGATTTAGACTATGTATCCCATAGAGGTTTTGATTATGGTCAATTTTTTCAACTATGCTATCATAATTTAGATCATACCTATTTCCACCATAAGCATAATGATACATCTCTACATCAATGATGAAAGCTAAAAAAAGGCATATATTTCTACAAACTCTTAAAAGCACTATCCAAAGGAATAAAAAGTTCAAACTTGGTCTAACATGGTCAAAAAGGAGTGGAGTTGTATCTCTAAAAAATGGTCTAAAAATGGAGTTATATCTCCCAACATGGTCTACGCTAAAACTTTACATAAAATAGGCTAACATAAAATGGCATACACAAAAAATGTCAAGCATCTAAATAAAAACTAGCATGCAAAAATTTATGTCCAAAGTGTTCCAATCAGGGCCAAACTAGGAAAGAGAAATGTTGCTAAGTCTTTTATCCAAATGTGGAGTCAAAATCTAGGCTCAAACAAGTTGTGTTAGGACTTTTGGCCAAACCCAACATCAAAAGCTAGTCTTTAAACAAATATGATGATGAGATTTTAATCTAAAAAACTTGAAACACTTTGACATAAACTTGGCATATAAAATCAAACATAAACATGATCACTTGGTATAAGGCACAAGGAAAAAGGTACTTAGAGAAAGGTTGTGTTCAAACAATCAATAGTTTTCAAATTTGGGTAATCAATTAACCTAATTTATGCAACCCAAAAGAGAAAGATCTATGCATCATCCCCTTCAAAATGAGGCCTAAATAGAAATCAATCAATGTTTGAATATGAACTTGGAAAATTGAATTGAAAACTTGAATGTTGAGAACTTGGATATATTTGAAAAAACAAGCTAAACAAATTTGAATAGTGTGACTATGCTAAAAAAATATCTAATAAGGATTAACTTATTGGTTTTAACAATGATAATTGAGAAACAAGACAACACAAGTCTTTTGAAATAATTTGAGCAGCCTAACAACATCAGTACTCTCAAAAGATGTGATCAATGTTTTGTTTCAAAGACTTGATAAGTCATAAGACTTAGAATGATTTGGGTAGCACAATGGTACCCATTTTAGTCAAGTGACACATAAACAAACAAATTTAGAAAAATATAAGATAAATGTGTGGTGATCAAATGGCCATCATAATACATCCTTGAATAAAGGAGTGATGTATAAAAAAACTTGATTGGATGTGGTTTTTAAACAATAAGCAAGTTTTAGTCTCAAAACACCAAGAAATAAAATAATAAATGACCAAAATACAACTAAATATAATCAGCCTAAATCCTATTAAGGTGTGGCAATGTGGGGTTGACTAAAACCTACAATTTTTGATCATCTAGATTGATCCCATGTGTACACACTTTCACATAAGCACACAAAAGAAGTAGCATGATAATTTTCTCATTGTGAAAATATCTTGTCCTTTTCACAACCATCACATCTATCACTTGATCAGTGTAGTGTGATGTTTATATTGATCATACGTCTCAGGCTTAACCTATCACTAATGGATATGGTTTAACCATTCAAACCATTATCTCAGTGGGGTGATCCTAATTTGTATACTCACCCCCATGGAAAAGGGTTGAAAAACTATAGGTAGATGAAGCCCTGGGTCAATACTTATCTAAGGAACTTGTGAGAGGTAATGAAATCCCCTTCACAAGCTAAGATGCATGAAAATAAATGACTAGTAGAAAGACTTTAGGGTTACATTTAGATCACCCAATATTGTGTGAACTTGGGGAGAACCTAGACAACATTCTTTTATACCTTGGACTAGGAACCAAATATAATAGAAAGGTTATTTTGATCGCATGAGCTCCCTATAGGGGATAGGGGAGAGCATACACACACTATCTTTTTTGTGAAATAAATAATCAACAAACTATCATGGTATAAAAGTGAATGTGCTCAAAAGCATGAAAAATACATGTTAAGTTCATTTTAAGGCACCAAAATTGAAATGTTTTGTGAAATTTGGCCCCTTGGCATTGATGAAAACTTGATAAAACATTTAAAAACATATAAGGCATAAAAAATAAACTAAGTTCTTTTTAAACACCAAAAGTTGATGTGAGCAAGATTGTTAACATGTTCAAATTTGATTAGGTTCATTGTTATGCACCAATTTAAATGTTTTGATTAGGTCCATGGCTCCTTGGCATATTGAAAAATTTGATATAACTTGCACAAAAAAAAAAAAAAAGAAGCAAAAACACAACCATGTTCATTTTAATCACTTAAGTCCAAATGTGTAAGATTAGCCTAATTCATTTTAAATACCAATTTGAAATGTTAGAAACTATTTAAGCTTGAAAATTTGTGTTCAATATCTAGATTGGACCTTCAAAAACAAGAGAGTATCCCCCTAATTTGAATCACTTTTTATTGTTATCAAATTATGTTTGATTTTGAGCTCTTGAGTTTTGATTTTATTTCACACAATGGCTGTCAACGATCATAGGTGACTACCCATAAATTTTAGGCAATTTTGATGGTTGATTAATAGGTAACTGTTATTGGTAGAGCAAAGTCACTGTAGTCAAAAAATACCATTGGTGAAGACCTATGAACCTGAAGGCAAAAAGATAAAAAGCAAATGCATTAGGTTAGTCCTAGTTAGTTCAAAGATCGAGAAAACTTGTAAGGTAAACTTAATTCTAGTGGTTTAAAATCATTTAAAATGAAGTAATCAAGGATCTTATTAGAAAAAAGAATAAAATTGAACTCTTTAATGGCATTTTTACCATATATTCTAACCTTTGATAGTTACATAGAATCAGTGGTGTTTGGGTAAAACCATGGGTGGTTTAGGCCGAACCATCAGTGGTTATACCTGATCATTGCTAGTCTTTATGTAGATCTAAGAGATAAAAATAAAACCAAATACGGCCAAAAAAAGGTTCAAAATGAAAATTTAATGAGATTCAAGCATCATTTCTTAGTTTAAGACCTACATAATGATCTCCTTACTATGTGGGATGCATTGGGACCCACTGGGCATGCCATTTTTGATCAAGGAATTTGACTCAAGAGAGGAGGTTAGTATGGTGTTAGTTTCAAAAATAATGAAATCAACACACTAGAAAGATAACATCTCTAGGCCTATATCATGGGGGGGAGATTAGTGAATAAACCAATTGAAAACATAACTAAAATGCAAAAAAATGACAACTTTCTTACCTTCCTTGATTACTCCAAGAGATTTAATCATTAGCTTGCTCATATTATGCTCAAAATGTCTTCATTAATGGGTTTTAGCTATATCCATCTCCTCTTAGTACCATGGTTGTCTTGATGGATTGGATTGATTTTGGCATTATAACACTATGCATTTGATTTATGAATCAAATCCAACATTATAACTCTACTACATTTTCAAGCCCTCGAAATGAAGAGCTCTAGGCTTGTTTTTATAGGCTTTAAAATGACTTGGAATGAGTTAAGTATCAACCTTGGTTGGCTTATTTAACCCCATTAGGGTTAAAAGGTGTCCAAAATCTCATGATTAGCATAGAATAGGTGTGTTTTGAGATATTTTACATTTGGACAACTCATAAAAGGTAATGATTAGATTTTTAGGATATTTGTGGATATTTGAATTTTCCTTTTTGGTAATTGATTTAGTTTCTCATGGATGAATTCAATTA
Organism: Torreya grandis; assembly: GCA_037957365.1. Classification (NCBI taxonomy): domain Eukaryota; kingdom Viridiplantae; phylum Streptophyta; class Pinopsida; order Cupressales; family Taxaceae; genus Torreya; species Torreya grandis. Next base: position 1,429,330 of record JARHVA010001554.1, on the reverse strand, counting down.
GGATTTTATTTATTATTTGTAAGTTAATCAATCTTTGTTAGGCACTTGAACATTTTAAAGATTTTAAATTAAATGCTTTGTGCATTTGTTTAATTTAATTGATTTATGGGCTAAATTGATTTATTTGAATGGTTATGAAGCCAAGTTTGAGACTCTTAGAGATTCTTAGGATAAATTTTCAGAGGTTGGTAATAATTTCTCTAAATTTGGGTATAAAGCCATTAGTGACCAATTTTAGATGTATACATAAATATACCATTGGGCCAAATAAATTCTCAAACCTTTTCTTAGAACTTGTTACATATTGTAACCAATAGATTTAACTCAAAATTAGAGAGAATTATTTATAATATCAATGAGCAAGTGGAGTAGTTAATTACATTTTATAGAGATAAGATAGCACGGACATAGACACTCAATTATTCTTTTAGATATTTTATGGCCATACATAACAAGTTCATGGATGAAATTCCAATATTATTTAAAAGGTTTGACATTGACTTTGATACTATCAAGCTAAATTTTATAGCGAGCATGGGTGAATATAAAAAGTTATAAAAAATGTAGTCTATGGGAGAATCATCATCTCAAGTTAAACCTTCGATAACTATGTTTATTTTCCCTTGATATATTGTAGTGTATGTTTTAAAAAGACTAGTTCTCATTACCTTGCCAACTATTGAGCCTCTACTACTTCCTTAAACAATAGTTACGACCTCAACTTGAACTCTAGTGATAATATCTATGCATGTTATTTTAGTAGGGGATGCCAAAATGGCACCTTATTTCTTTAGATTAAGTTACAATGGTAGTTCTAACTAATACTTCATGAAAGTCTTGATATATTTTATCTTGAGTTATATCTTATTTTGTATGAAAGATATTTTGAGTCTAAATTAGGATTATATTAAATGTATTATAGTCATGCACAACTTCTATGCCTTTTTTAATACATAGTGATAATTTATACATTTTAAAATTATACTAAGCTTTGAGGATGAGGGGTCCCCATCCCAAGCTATAATTACATGGTTATCCCCTAATCTTAAGGGAGGATAAATTTTTTAATTAACACAAGTAATTAAAGTTTTAAACTATTATGTAAGTTTTTGTTAAATTTCCATTTCTTTAAAAAAAATGTGTCTTAATAAGAATTTCCATTAAGTGGGTATAATATAGAATAGGATTTATGAATTTATATTTTTAATTATTCAAATCAGATGATTTGTTAATTTGATTTCTCATTAATTATAGATCATACATATTATTGGTTAGATACATTAGATATGCTATGTAATCTAGTTCTAACCATATATTTTATTTTAATCAATGAGTATGTTACAATTATTTCCTCTGATGATTAATTATTTCTATGTGTGTACTCTGCTAAAAGTAATTTGCATCAAATATTAGTTCTTGACATTCGTTCTGCCTAGGATAGAAAGAGATTAATTGGAAGGGTTAGTCTTTAGTTGAGTCATAAACACCCTTATTTTATCCTACTCTTCCCTATTTTTTTATCTTTTTAGATATATTCACATTAGGTTAGATTCACTCATCCATCTCAAGTAGAATTTAGACATCTATCACATCTGAACCATCTGTAGTCAATAACCACTTTTCTCACCACTATTCCACCATGTGGTTATCTATAAAATTGAGAACTAAAACATGTGCCTTGGATTTAATATTTTAGTGATCCTAAAATATTAGGTACCTCCCCCTAATAACCCTTAGTGTTCATAAAACACACATCAAAAATATCAAAGAATTATTAATTTAATAGATATCATACTCTTTTTTAGACTCATCTTTTCATGCAAGCTTTGCCCCAACTTAGATGTGGGCAGAAGGCATTACAAGATTGGTCATTATAAGGTGATAATAAATTATGAGGTTGAATTAATAATATATTCATGTTATCAAATGAATTTTATTAAACATCAATCCACACAATATTAATACCTTTCTTGAGAATGGTGTTTACCAAATGAGTGTAGTAAGCCAACTCAAGAACATATTTATGAATTTCCCTAGGCTTACCAAGGCAAGTGTGAATATGAGAGATATAAAAAGGTATATGCATGTCAATATTGTCTTTGATATTATAATTATCCACATCAGTCCCTTTTCATGAGAATAAAAAACCTAAAATCTTGTTGGAGGTAACACTGAACACACACTTTTTAGGATAAATTAAGAAACTTAAAGATGATAGCTAAGTCATGATATTTATCTTAAAAATTATTAGAGTTGTCTATGAGGTCATCCACATAGTTTCAAATATTATTTTGATAATATCATGAAAAATGTGATTCACTGCATGTTGGTAAGTTTCCCTAACATTTTAAGGTAGAAAATCATCTTAACATAACATTATGTGCCCCACTCTTAGGTAAACATAGTTTTATGTTGATATTATAAGGCTATGTGAATTTGATAATATATTGAAAAAACATCCATCATGGAATATATCTCATAGCTATTTATAATCAATAATTACATTTATGGAAGGCAAAGAGAAGTTATCCTTAGGGTATACTAAGTTAATATTATGAAATTTAATAGAAATGTTAATGTTCATAGTGACTTTATTATGAATGGGGATTATGTTAAATATACATTTGGAGTAATAAATGGGTTTGAAAAACTTAACATCCATGACCTTAATATTTCCTTATGATAAAGCTTAAACACCTCAAGAGGTAATTTCCATTACTTTTAAAAAATTAGTTTTACATCATGATAGGTAATGCTTTTGTAGATCACTATTCTAGGGTCAATCTTAGGTATATCCTCATATGACCATGCGGAAGTGTTTTTAAATATATCAAGGATTAAAATGAAGTTTTTTGTATCTTCATGGTATAGATATTTACAGATGAGGATAGGTCAAAGATATGTGGATGTTCCTAAGTTGACTTCCTTAATTACCTCAATGATCATTGAATTTTCATATTAGAAATAATATGGTGTGGGAATAAGCTTGGAAATAGGATTAGGGTTAGGATCAAGACTAGTAATAAATTTATGAAAGTAAGGACAATTATTCTTAAAGTGGAAAATCTTATGATGTTGGCATGGAATTCGAGGCTCTCTTCCATGAATAATTTAAATGATTGATTTGTCATGAGTAAAGTTATGTATTGGCCCATAATAATCAATATATAATTCAAGATTAACAAAATTATTAAATTTTATAATAAATTATGAGTGAATATGTCTCACAATAGTATTTTTGGCATCTAAGGTAATTTTTAGACCTTTAGGAGAATCTTCCCAATTTTTTTGAAATGTATCAATTTGAATGATACATTTAATTTTATCATAAATTGGTTTTATTATATTATCATGGTTGATATAATTGTTGGAAATAAATATAGGAAAATCAATACAGTTATGATCAAATGCAGAAGAAGGTAGCATTGTATCAAAACTTTCTTGGTTGTGGCCAATACAATTGGAAACATCATGAAGTTTTAGTTATGATATATCAGTACTATTTGAGTTTTATCTAATAAATTTAGGATGTTGTAACTAAAATAAAATAAAATTATCTAAATGATGGTCCATACAGTCATAAAAATCTAGGTGATTCTAAATTATATCTATCTAGACAATATAGTCAAATAAAATAGGATGGTTCTTAATTATATCGAGATGGTTGATATTGTCAAAAATTTTGGGATGGATATAAATTGTATCAAGATGGATTATATAATTGTAAAGATTAAAATGTGTAGAAATGGTCTCAAAAATAATTTATTGCTAAGATTTATGTGGAAAATAAGATATCTTCTGAAGAACTCAATGATATTTTTCCAAAGGTGGATTAGTGGGAGGGATATTACCTTTATTTATTCCATGTCCTCTTCATTAATTGAATAAAAATGAGGATAAATGTGGATTAAATTAACATACCAATTAAATTCATGCATTTGAGCAAGAGAATTTTAATAATTTAGTACATCTAAGTTTCATGAGTGGGCTTAATCAATTATTTAATCAACATCATATGATGTGTAAATATTATATGCGTCTATAATTTGTTGATATTTTTCACTAGTTATATCCTTAGTAGACACACCAATTTTTCTAAAGGCTCTTAGAGAAATTAATAAGTAATCTTGGAAAATATTTGTGACCCTAAAGTCATTACATTCAAAATCATTTTCCATATAGAAATATTCATTATCACTACAAGGGTTTTGGATTTCACTATCATCTTTAAATAATGGAATTATATCATGGTAGAATATATGGAGGAAGCCATTTTTTTATGTAAGGATTTAATCTAGTGGTGTTATAAATTATTTGGATCTCATTTATTTCATCATCATTAAAGTCAATCAAAGTGACTCGCATATTGGGATTCATGTTGATGACTTTAGGTAAAGGATGACTATTGATGTGTATAATAGTTAAAATGTAGTATTTGGATTTAGGTGATATGTTATGGGTTTATATTATCTTTATGATTTTAACACATACCACTATGATTGAACATTAATCACTAGCTACCAAAATAAGAAATATCTCTCATGTGATGAGTCTAAGGATGGCTTAGAGGAGATTATATGATAGTGTAATATCTAAGACCATAATCTTGCTGCATATTTTTTTGGGTCTAATAGTGAGAAGAATATAAATGAAACCAAGATTATTTTTTTAGTCTTGTAAAATCCATTGTATGTAAGTCTATTTTGTTTGAGGTCATCTTTAGAAAATATGAAATGTTATATTAACCAAATGGAGGTAACATTGACTCTTAAACTTTCATCCACCAAAATTTTACTTATTTGAACATCATTGATTATGATTATAATAAAAATAGGTGGGTCATAAGCTTGAAAAGTGACTACATCATTGATCATTTATCTTTAATAAACTCTATGGAGAGTTTAATAGAAGAGTTAGGATGAGATATGGTTTCAATGGTATGCACTTCATAGGTGTGAGACCCTCAAAAGGTTAAGAAGATAATCCAAGTTTGCTAGATGGGGATTCATCTATGTCTTAAAATTATTACATGAGAAATTTATGATGATATGGTGAGGTTATAATAAGTTCTATTAAATAAATCTTGAAAGGTATGGAGTTAATCTCATTTATGAATTTACATTGTGATTAATTTTGGTATGAAACATAATGATACTTAGGCAGGTTTGGGATATTGAACTTAGGGGGTAAAGTAGTAAAAGGTTTTTTATAACTATGTTGAGACTCTAATGGTGAGTAGACTCATCACCAAGTTTACAATTTAGGGAAGAAGTAGTAGTGGCATCTTTGAGAACGACTTCATCTTGGGAAGGATTCTCAAGCTTAATAACTAGGTCTTTGTGAGTGGGTTTATGATGATAATAAACCTTGGTTGCATTCATATATTGAGAATTAATATAATAATTAGCATAAATTGGATTTGTGAATTCATTATAATGTTGAGAATTGGGATTAGAAGTTTGAGGAGGTTTTTGACATTTTTTATTTTGAGATTTTTATTGATTATCTTAATGAGATTATTTGGAATTAGTAGATTGGTTGGATTGATTTTTAGAATATTTTTTATATTATTTATATCTCCCTTTAGAGATAGTTTAATGGTTGAATTTTTAGCCTAGTAAAGAATCAAAATCAAGTTTCTTGAGTTTGCAACATGTCTCATGAGGGTGACCATTGTTGGTGTAGAACCAATAAAATGTATCATTATTATGCCATGGTGATGGTGAAGAAGTATGTATAAAAGGTATAGATGGTGATAGTAATTTCATAAGTTATTTAAAACTCAAGAAAGGGTGGGTAGGGATGTCAATTTTTAATTATAAGCTCTCTTTTCAGAGTGGGGATTCTTATTTTGATATGTATTCACATTGATTGCATTAGTTTAGATTGGAAAATATTCCCTCCTATCACTTTTATATGGTTTAAATTTTCTCATAAGTAATCTTATGCTTTGAATTATCAAAGTCCTCTTCTAAATTTATGGAGAATAAGATCCTAACTTTTTTATTGAAGAGGGTCCTTAAGAGTGATAACAAATAGATTAAATATATTTCTATCACTTATTTTATGGTTTGCTTTATTTACTAGATATTTTCATCATCAATTAAATCATGGTCAAATTACTTAGGTAATTGATAAGTGTTAATGAATTTTGTAAGTCTACTCTCACAAAAAAATTATAATGGAATTCATTAATTAAACCATTGACTAGATAATCTAGTTATGTAATGGAGTGAATTGGAAGTTGATTATATCATTCAAATTATCTCCAACTAAGGTTTTGACTATAATTTTGGTAGTTGCATGAGTTTTAGTTTGAATCAATTATTTATATAGATTAAAAAATGATTTAATAAAAAAATAAAGGGTAGTGTTCCCATCATATGTGATGATTGGATAAAAACTTGTAATAGGCATAAACACAATGAAGAAAGCTAGAGGTTCACATTTAAGGATTTGAAGCATCTTATTTTGAATTTAAAGTTGTTGAATATGGTTTCCATTAGCATCTCTAAGAGGAAGAATAAATTAATTATGACATGATTGAATTAAAACAACTTGATCAACCTTATTTGGCCATTTTCAAAATGTTTTTTGGCATTTGGAATATTTGTTCATTGTTGGAAACTTTCATACGAGTCATTTGTTTAACCACTTGTTCAATAAATTATGAGCTATTAATAGAAGAATTTTTATTAGAATTAATAATATTTTTGAGATGAATAATACTAAGGGAGTATTCCTAACATTAGTGCTAAGATAAGGATAATTGTTACTTTTCATAACTATTATATTAGAGGTAATGATATCACCAAGACTCTAATTTTTATTGGGGATATGAAGAGTATTAGTGTTTATATTCCTTAAAATTTGATTGGGATATATTAAACTCAAAATTGGGTTTACACATGAAAGTATCATGATCCAACCTCACCCCTTTATCTATACACTCCTTAGGGTGTGTTGGGATCAACATACCCCATCCATTTAAAATTGGGGACCCTTGAGAGATTTGTGTATCCAAGTTTGAAGTATCTAAACATTGAGGTCTTTTGATAGAATTTGAAGATCAAACACTCAAGGATGGTTCATATTTGTATAATTTAAAGCCTCTTATTTTGTACTAACCTTGCTGATGAGTTACATAATTCATTTTGTAGATTCCATGAAAGGTTTAAGGGTTTGGTATTTAGAAACCCTAGGTGGCACTCGGTTCAAATTCAAATATTGGTAGGAGCCAAGTTAGCAATAATTAATGAAATAAATTTGTGAACAAAGGGTTTAAGTAATGTTTTTAAACATGAATCTTTAATTTACTCCTTTCCCCTTTCTCTTTTTTCCTTAGGTCTAATTTGATGTATTTATGAGTTCCCTTTTACATTGCCAAACTTAATCTAGGTTATTAATATTAAGGCCCCAATATTCATCTCAACCTTAGTCTTGATAATTTATGCTATGTATTTATTTCCTCATATCTAATATTTATCTCCCTCATCCATTGTAGGATCCTAAAACTGATTCTTACTCACTATATTTGATCGAATGAAGCATATTAACTAATAATCCCTTACTTAAGTGACATACATTAGATTTAGATCAATGACAATTGCCCACTCACTAGATTTAATCCAATGGTGTGAGGTAGAGGAAGAAAATTAAAAAGGGATACAAGGCCCTAAGATTTAGATGCATAATGGCTTGGTAATCAAATGAAATAAATGAAAGGGACCCAATTAATAAAGGTATCTAATTAATGTTTAGGTCCCTATGAAGATTGATGGTTATCACTCACTCGTAAGATCTTGATCCAATAGTGTGAGAGGGAATTTGGTCAATAAATCAAACCCATAAAGATCAATGACACTTACTCGCTCACTAGATTTAATCTAATAGCATGAAGAACTCGATGAATTTTTAAGGCTCTATGAGTTTGACATGTGGCCAATGCTCGACCAAGGTAGTAAATGACAAGATATACGTAGCATGGGAAAGATTTGTGAGAATGCTAAGTTTCATGACCATAATCTTAGAGATTAGTGGCCTAATAAAATGTGAGGACTCAGATTTGGATCAATAAATTATGCTAAGCCTAAGATCTTGATCTAATAAATTAAAATAAAGGAGGATTTTAAAAGACAATAGCTAGTATCTTAATGGTAATTATGAAAATTGCCATAAAAATCCCAAAATGATGCCACATAGACTCCACATAAGCATAAAAGGTCAAAATCAAAGATTGTTTGAACTCAAAAATGCAAGGGTATAAAGCAAAATGGTCTCCATAAAATCTAAAACATGTATGAATTTAAAGTCTAAATATCTCCTACCATTAAAGCTTAGAACCCTAAACCCTCTATAAAGAGGACTGAAATTGACTTAATCAATTATAGTTCAACCAAGATAGCATAATTATGCCTTGAGGGTAAGTGCCTTAGTAAAACCCTCAAAAATCCTATGAGAATAATTTATTATCATCATTGGTGTCTAGTGGGAAATAATTGAAGATGGAATTAGAGCTCTATCTAACCTCTGATCATGAAGGGAGGGTTTTTAAGGATATAGAGTTAAACTTGGTGGCCCTAAATGTTCATGGAGTAAGGAACCAATTTGAATTATTCTTCTTGGTAGATGAATTATAATTCATATCTCAAGAGGAGAAGAGAAACTCCACAACACATCAAAGGTATAATGACCTAGTTACAATTCAAATGGTCAACCTTTGCCATGCCATAGAAAAACCAGAGGTAATGCATTGTATTAATGTCCTTGCTCCTATATTTTTAGATTGTAGGATAGATGGAGAGTGGATTATTCAAGAGGGTAGCATCAAGAGAGTATCATATATCTTCCCCATGGCCTTTGACACCTATTTTAAGCTTCCCTTACCCTATCTCAACCTCCCATCCATGAGAGATTAGACTAACACCCAGGACCTTGATTCATTCCTTATACCTTGGATAATCCAAGGATCCCATGTTTTTAGGAGCTTAGATGGAAAAATTCCTATAGTCTAATTTAGGGAGGGTGTTAGGATAGCCATGACCCTGATAAATAGAGCCCTTGGCGCCCCTTCCACTATTTATATAAATAAAGTCTAGGTGTCTTATGTCTACTTTATGCTAGAAGATAAATTGACCCCTCTAGTGGGAGACCTGATAAGCTTCTTCCAAGATAAGTAATTCATGGCCATTAAAAGAAGGACCTCCAAATAATTATTTATGATGCCTTATCTCTTGGATTCCCTCTTGGCCTTTGTGACCTTCCCTGACATCAAAAATTGGTCCCCTGATGGTAGAACCATAATTTCCCACCATTACTCCAAATTCCATATATTCAAATACAAGAACCACATGTAATTTATCTATGATGGTGTCTTCCCAGCCATATATGAGGGTATCATAGACATTCCTATGCCAAACCTACATCCTCTCATTAAAAAATTGTTGGAGACCATGGGAGATGTGTGGTACTACATAGATTGCACTATTATGAGGATATAGGGGATCCTAACCCAACCCTATAGGCTACCAATCCATGTCCTTAACAAGATTGAAAAGCAATAAATTGATTCTTAGATCATTCAAGGTGTGGACAAAATTGGAAAAGAAAAGAGGAAATCCCAAATCCACCCCCTCCCATTGGACATTGGTAGAATCATACTTAAATACTAGAAGCAGTTGGAGGTCATGGTCATGCATATAAATTCTTTTGATTTTTAGTTAAATGACCTCAAAATGTGGGACCTTAAGAGTAGATTATTTAGCCACATCAAGGATAAAAAGGTCCCAAAAATTGAATTTGGACATCATCTAGGTATTAATGATGACATCTACATTAGAGAAAAGAATTTTGAAGAGGTGCTCTCCAAAATAAAAAATTACAACATTAAGTTAGAGCACAGGTTAGTCAAGGATAACAAGACCTTAGGGGAAATATGGAAACTACACCATTTGTAGTATCACTTATTTCTAGGTCCATTTGAGACCACTCATTAAGAGCCATCAATTCAAGGATAGATATATAAACCTCAACCTCCCTAATAAGAAGAAAAATCATAGGCTAAACACCCTCAAGATGGAAAGGATAAAGGCAAGGCCAAAGATAAAGAACTAAGACTAGATAATAGACCTAAGGAAGGCCCTCCACTTTTAATACTCCCATAGAGACCTTCTTCTAGAGTAGAATTCATTGGTATGGTAGCCCTTAAACCAAGAGAAACATTGGAAGGTACCCTTATTGACATAGCATCTCCATATGGTTCTAATAGGGAGGAGGATCACTCTAGTGAAGCAAGTAAGGATTTTATCCCACTAGATGGGGAGAAAAGGAATGAAGAATTGACCTTGGTGCCTTTAACACCATGGAAAATGCCTAGGTTAACCTTCACTTACCCTACTAGTGAATTCAACCTTTTCAGTGATGAAAATCTAATTCATGGACCAATCATCCCTGACTAGTTTATCTATGGAAAGATATAAAAGATCCCATCCCTCTCTCATTCTTGGGCCTTGACATAGGTTGGCTTAACTAAAGAATACAAAATAAAGCCATGAATTAGGGATATAGTAAAAGGTAGGAATAAAGGAGGATATAAGTACATCAAGCCCAAGGAGGGCAAAGACTTGGTACCCCAGTAAATTATGGTAGTGCAGGTTTGGAGGTGCTTGAGCCTCCAAAATTCAAGGAACCAAAGTTTAAGGTGAAATTTAACCTAGATACAACATCCTTGGAAAGAACCATAACAAGGGTGGTTATGGTGGGTTAGGAAGAATTCACCTTTCAAAAGGTGGAGCCATTTACAGGGTTAACCCTTGTTAAAGGATCACAACTTGGAGAGGCTCCCATCCATGAAGAGGATTTGGAAAGTTTGATTCAAGCTCAATATTAGAAAGCTAGGGCTAGTTTCCAAGGATTAGTGAAAACAATTAAGAACCTAAATAAGGAAAAATATAATTTACAGACTCATGCAATTCTCTCAGTGTCGAATTCCATGATTAAAATTCTAGAAGAGTCATTCCATGACATGTTCATAGCATTAAAGTCTATGAAATTAAGGTAGGATGCACTAAAAAAAATAGGACACCTTCTACAAAGAACTGGTTACTCAATGGTAAACTTCTGAAGATAATATTGCCTAACTTCTTAACATCCAAGTTAGGAAGCAAATCCCAAATTTCAAAGCCATCAGCATGGGGAACCTAAGTGCCATTTTGGGAATTATTTTAGATAAGGTCTAGGAATTGAAAGCTTGGCATACCAAAGTGGAGGAACTTATTAAGGAGGAGAAAGAGCTCATGGGAAGAATTGAGAAGCTCTTAGGAAGTATGCTCAAGGATCCTGCACAGGCCACTACCTTGGGGATTATTAGTGATGAAGAATTCCAGCATAGAGCCACTTTGGTGACTTAAGAAATCAATGGTAAAATTCATAGACAATCAAGGTAAGATAATATTATAATATTAGATATAATATTCAATGCAGGAGAGAGGATTAATGAAGCCAAAATCATTCAGGAAGCTTTGGCTAAGAATAACAAAGATTTTTATGAGTTGGTCGATCAAGAAGAGGAGTGTATCACAAGGTCTATCATAGACTTGGGATCAGTGTATGAACAACATGAATGAGCTATGAGTATCATTTAGTAGAAAATGGTCCCACCTCGAACATCCTAATTATGGTTTACTTGAGATATGGCATATTCTTTTGTAAGGGTACATGCTAGTTTGTTAGTGTGATTGCCTCTAGGTCAATATGATTATAGAAGACACATGTATTATAGTTGTTACAAAGACACTTGTCTTTTATACTCATGTATTGGTAAAATTGATTGGTATATTGCCTAGCTTTCTATAAATTCATGTATTAACATTTGTAAAAGGAGAGACTTCAAAATATATTTGTACCATTTTGAGAAATTAATACAAGAGATCAAATAATTCTATAGGAATTGTCTAGTGTGATGTGTTTGAATTACTAAGTTTATAATTTTTTTGTCTAAATATGAATATGAATGGTTTGAAGAAATACTGAGCTAAATCATTAATTAAAGAGTTTCTAACTTATGTATGATAAGTTAGTTGAAATAATTAAATTTACTTTATTTCATTTGCTCTGTAACAAAGATGTACTTTAGCTATCTAAATGTAGTGTAAAACTTTAAATTAAATCCAATTTTTACTTGTACTATCATCCTATCTTTAGAACTAGGTTTGGTTTATAGAGAAACGTGAGCTTAGGCTACATTACACTATATGTTGGTTGAGATCATGCTCGAGAAATATTGAAATCTTATCAATATGTTCATAATAACATATCAACAATCATTATTTATTTCTAACTCTACCCTCTCTTTTTGCTCCTTTTTTTAAAAAGTAATTCACATTAGCTTAAATACATTACTCATAACTATCTAGTTTAGTTAGTGGTTTGAATTTGGGTCAGTTTGTTTGATATTAACATCAATATTTTCAAGAAAGGTACCAAGATGGCTCCCTACCATCAAATTTTATAAATATTGTGGAACATTCCATGTTGCTCTACTATTATTTTCACCACAAGCATCTTAATTTCCAAACACCTACAACTCATGCCTTAAATCCTTGGATTCTAAAATGAGAAGTGTTATTTAAACACTAAAGAGCACCTATGGTTTAATTGGAAGCATAAATAGGAAAATCTCCACTAGTTATAGAAGGAGGGAAATATTCTTGATCCAAGGTAAATCTGACCCAAAGTTGCAAAGGTCACGTATCTCAACCTTCTACCATTCATTTGGGGCTATTATAGGCTGTGGATTAATGTTATTTAAGGTCATAACTATTTTTTATAATATATTTTAGTATATAAACATGGTAATCTCCAAAATATGGAATTAGACATCTTATTTTGATCAAAGGTGGTATGTGTGTGGTGTGTATGAGTTCTTTCAAGCATGGATGCATTAAGATAGAACATATTCATGAAATTGGGTACATATTTGATAGGATCTAGCCAAATATTTACATTTTTTATACACCCTTTATAAAATAAATCACCACATCCAATCTTAAACCCCTTTCTCAAGAAATTTAATGTGGTATATTGTATCTTAGATAGGATCTTCAAATTTCATGATGGATTTGCCTAAGATTAGGATAAGAATACACTCAAAAACTTGAGAGCCTTTGTTTGAGCTTTAAGATCAAAAGAAATCCAAGTGGGAAAAAGGTAAATATAGGAAATCCAAATCCCTCCCAACATCACCTATTCAAGGTAAACTTGCTTTTAATACTTATACGATAATGGCTTGGTCTGGTGATTCTTCTATTAATGTGCCTGGGGTGGTCCATGATTTCCCATGTAATTTAGAGAAATATTTGTCTATATTTAGTCCCATGGGCATAGTAACTACTGAGGAGCATATAAATTATTTTAAGGTTGCCTTAAGACTACTCAACATTGTGCATGAATATGTAGCATGTAGGTTGTTCCATTTTACCTTTAAGGATGCTACCTATGAATGGTTTCTAAACTTGCCTAATAAATACATTACTAGTTGGGAAGATTTTAATAATGTGTTCATATATCAGTTTAGAAAAATCATCAATCCTTACATCATTTATCATCAATTTATAACTATTATAAGAGATTTTAATGAACCTATCAGGTCCTTTAATGCTAGGTTTTAAAATATGTTTAGTATAACCATAGATCCATACAAGCCAGATGAGATTCTAGATCTAGAGATCTACAAGGATGTAGTAGATCCTATGACCTTGATGTTCTTAAAGAGATCCATACCATCCATAACTTCACTAGCCAAGGCTTATTTGAAATTGGTAACTATCAATGATCAAATGCAACCTCAAGGACAAATGGCTTATTCTATACCAAATGTTAACCCCCACATGTCAGTGATGAACTTGTTTCCTAATAATAATCAAAACATGCTTGCTATGAACTAACTTCCAAACCTCACTCAATTTCCCTTAAAACATCATACCCCTAAGAAAAAATTAGGATTATTGAGTTAGCCTACCAATAATGGCTTTACAATAGGAGATCAGATGGTCTTAGTACCAACTGATAATGTTAGCAATAACCAAGTACACAATTTTGAGACCCCTAAAATTGAAAATGAGTCTATCCTAAAAATGGTCTAGAATCTAAGTATTGATTTCCTCCAATTACAAAAACAAGTGGGGAATACTACTAAGAGTTCAAGAAGGAACTTCTCATTTCAAAGATATAACAGGCCAGGAAATAGGTTTTAGAATGATAGTTTTTATAATAATAGAAACCATGACCCCTCCTTAGAGAAGAAAACCATGGATATCAACCTCATAGATATTACATTACTCAACTATTATAGGGTGTATTTCATATCCAAACATGGGGAGATTGATTTCATCAAATTCTATAAAGAATTTGAGGCATTGCAAGAGGAGTTGGACATGTTTGAGGTGGTTCCCAATAATGACAATAATGCACATACATCTAGCCCAAAGCCTTTTGACTAATCTTTCATGGTAGAAACCTTTGATTCACCCTTTCAAGAGTAAAATGAACTAGATGAGATCCCCAAAGAAATACATGCATTTCAATAGTTCCTAAAAAGACTTACCCATTGAGGAACATAGAATAGAGGAAGCCCTTGACTACCTCAAACCCCCCAAATAACTTTAGAACTCCTCTAAATCCTTCTTCAAGTAATAATATTGAGCCCCCCCAAGGGAAAATTCCCAATCATGACCTTGAGGTCCCAAATCCTTTCAAAACTAGTTACAACATAGTTGAGGAGATGAAAAAGATAAAGGCTAATATCACCTTACATGAGTTAACACAGATCACAGAACAAAAGGATTTGTTGTTGAAAATTTAGCAAATCTCCTAAGATAGATCATGCTAATGTAATAGTGCATAAGCCCAAAGCTAAATCTCACCCTTTCTTTCTCATAGTTAGAATATTTTTTTAAACACTTGCACAATTTCTTGTTAGACTCAAATGCCTCCACAAACATCATGCTTTTTGGCATACATAAATAACTTAGCTTAACCCCCATCAAGTCTAATAGGATTATCACCCAGTTAGACAAATCAAGGGTTAAAGTAATTGGATAAATCTTGAACATCCACATATAGATAGCCTTTGAGCCCAAGGTACAACAATTCATTGATATTCAAGTAGTAGACATGCCAGATGCCTATGGGATCCTATTGAGTAGAGAATGGACTAAAGCCTTAAATGGGTATATGTCTATTGATTGTTCCCACTTATGGCTACCTTGGAAAGGAGTCCCAAATCAAATAATATTTGAGAGGGAACCAAGGATGAAACATATGATAATGGAGTATAATGTTATTAATAAAAGGGTCAACATAATTACCTCAGACTTAGGGGTCACCCTAGAAGCTGATAAATTAGATGATCTTAAGGATATGGAGACTCCTCTTAGGCTATGGAAATTGCACTTTTATGGTGCTAGATGTAAGGCTAGATCAATTTTTAGCATTGTCTTAATTGATCTAGCCAATAAAAGATACCATGCCTCTTATAGACTCTAATTCCCTTGCACCAATAACCTTGTTGAGTATGAAGCTCTCATCCTTGGTTTACAATTTTATATCAAGAATAAAGCTAAAGAAATACTAATTTTTGGAGATTCAAACTAGTAGTCAACTAGGTCAGGAGTAGGTATCAATGTAAACTCTCATACCTCAAGAAGTATAATATGAGAGTTTGGGACTTGATTGAGTCTTTTGATGCTTTCAGCATCACCTCCATTCCTTGAGAACAAAACCAAGCTATAGATGAATTTGCATTATTTGTAGTGAAAATCATGCCTAAATCAGACTCCCTTGATTTTAGTATTAAATTGGTCCCATGTCCATCAGTGCCTAATAATGTTAACCATTTCCAAGTTTTTAATGATGACCAGTAAATATTGGATTTATTGACCAATTTTGGTGCATTTGAAGCCCATATCATTGATGAATATGATGAAAATGCAACTGGAGGGAACAAGCTTGATAGAAAAGTCATTTAATT
The DNA here is from genome assembly GCA_037957365.1 of Torreya grandis. Classification (NCBI taxonomy): domain Eukaryota; kingdom Viridiplantae; phylum Streptophyta; class Pinopsida; order Cupressales; family Taxaceae; genus Torreya; species Torreya grandis. The sequence continues at coordinate 1,413,303 of JARHVA010001554.1, read as the reverse complement.
GAATGACAATAAATCCCTAATGGGATGATTTCTCTAGAAATATAGTTTGATCAAGACAAACTAGTTGAGGTTTCTAAAGTTCCTAAGCTAAGTGGAAAGGATTTCAATACTATGGATCTTGGTCTCTAAGGGCAACTCCAATTCATGAATGTTGGAAAGGCTTGTACAAATTTTGAAAATAAGAAAGCCAAAGAACTCCTTACCAATTATAAAGATGTTATATCATGATCCTATGATGACCTAAAGACCTTTCATCTAAGGTCATTACCCATATCATACCCCTCAAAGAAAGTTGTAAACCTTTTAGATAGAAACAAATTCTAGTGAACCCCATGCTAAAACCTATGACATTCAAAGAGGTAAAAATGTTATTGGATACAAGGATAGTTTTTCTCATCAAACATTCAACTTGGGTGGCCAATTTGGTACCAGTCAGAAAGAAAAATGATGAGATTAAGCTTTGCATTGATTTTATAAATTTAAAAAAATCATCAAAGAAGGAAAATTATCCTCTCCCTTCCCTTGATTAGGTAATTCAAATAGTCTTAGGGTCAGATATGATGTCCTTCATTGATGGGTTTTTAGGTTATAACCAAGTACTAGTTGATAGAGAAGATAGGATTAAGACAACATTCACAATGAAGTGGGGAACCTTTACTTATAAAAGGGTTCCTTTTGAACTAATCAATGTAGGAAACACCTTCTAAAGAGATATGGATAATGATTTCTAAGACCTAATTAGTAAGTGCATCATCATTTATATGGATGATCTAATAGTTTTCTCTACAAATAGGGAAGATCACTTCATGCACCTGCAACAAGTTTTGGAAAGATGTAAAAGGTAAGGCATTTACTTGAACCCTAAGAAAATCATATTTTGTGTAACTGAAGGAAAACTATTAGGTCATGTTATAACCAAAGATGGAATCTGCATAGACCCTGAAAGAGTGGAGGCTATATTCATAATTGAGCTACCAAATAGTAGGAAAGAACTAAAGTCATTCTTTGGAAAAATAAATTTTGTAAGAAAGTTTATTTTTGGTTTTGCAAAAATTGTCAAGCCATTGAATGACATGCTCAATAAGGATGCCAAGGTGATTTGGAAGGAAGAGTTTAAGAAGGTATTCAATGACATGAAGGAAGCCATTGGCCAATCCCCAGTGCTTACAAGTCCTGATTTCTCAAAGGATTTATACCTTTACTCTTTTGCATCCAATCATATTATGGCTATTATATTGACTCAAAAAGTTGATGAGTATTGTCACCTAATATCTTTCATGAGTACAAATTTTAATAATTTTGAGCTAAACTATTCTATGATTGATAAGTAGGCATATAAACTAGTAAATCAAGTGAATAAGTTTAGGTAGTACATCCTCAGAAATAAGGTGCATGTTATCATATCTAACCCTGTTACTAAACTCATGTTCAGTCAAAATCAGCTAGGAGAATGTAGAGGTAAGTGGATGTTAGTTTTATAGGAAATTAACTTAAAGATGAAGGTAGCAAAGCTGGTAAGATGCCAAGGTTTTATCCAAATGATTGTTAATACTATCCCTAAGCTAAGTATCATGCAAGTAGGCTAGCAAAATTTTCAAAACAATGAATGGTATGATTCAATCATACATTTGCTAATCAATGGTATTTATCCTACAGGCTTATCTAGAGAGTAAAAGAGAGCCTTGAAGCTTAAGGCATATTACTACATAATCAAAGATGGAGTCTTATATAGAAATAAATTTGAAGGAATCTACCTAAGGTGTGTCTCACAAGAAGAAGCCACCCAAATTATGATCACCTTTCATGAAGAGCTAGGTAGTAGACATCCCTCTGGAAGAACTATAGCCCTCAAGATCTTAATGGTTGGTTAATATTGGCCTATGGTATTTAAGTATGCTCATAAGCATGTGAGAGAATGCCACTCTTTCCAAATTTTTATCACCAAAGAGCCAAAAGTAGCCATGCCTCTACAACCAGTCATGGTTGCCAAACTATTTGCATAGTGGGGTCTAGAATTTGTTGGAGTAATCAACCCAAACTCATCTGAGGGTCAAAAATATATCTTGAATGCTAAATATTATTGCATTAGTTAGATAGAGGTAGTGGCTACCAAACAATGTATAATGTAATAAGTGATAAGTTTCCTAGAAGAAAATGTATATACTAGATTTAGGACCTTAGTCTCTCTAGTATGTGACAATAGAATAACATTTGTTTCAATTAAGATGACTGAATGGGTATATGATAATGGTGTCACATTTAAGTTTTCCTCCAATCACTATCCCCAAGGGAATGGTGTTTTTGAATCCATGAATAAGAACCTAATGAAGGCAATCAAAATTTTTGCAGAAGACAAACCTAGAACTTAGCATAAGTTGCTCAAATTTTCACTCTGGGTTGATAGGATAAGGATCAAGTAATCCTTGAAATATTTTCCATTTATGTTAGTGTATGGTAAGGAACCTATCTTTACCATCACTCTCAAATTTCCTACATATAGATTCATGTAGGAGTACATGGAGGAGAGTCAAGAACATGTCACTTCCAGGTTATTAGACATCATCCAAATGGAAGATGATAGAAAAAATACTTTCATTAATTTTAGTAGATACTAGGACATGGGGAAAATATGGTTTGATAAAAGTTCTAAGGTAAATATGTTTAGGTAGGGAGACTTATTCCTACTTTGGGACAAAGCATCTGAACCCAAAAAAATCATGGCAAATTCACACCCCTATGGATTGGCCCATACCAGATTGTAAAGACATTGGGGAACAACACCTTCAAAATCAAATATTTATGAGGGGAAGAGTTCATATTGCCTACTAATGGGAAATACATCAAGCATTATTTATCTACCACCACTCTTAGGGTCTTTATGTAGTAAGTTTTAGGGTGATTAGATTAGAGTAGGTAGGTTAGTTAGTTTGCTTTTAGCATCTTTTCTTTCTTGTCCCTAGTTTGTACATAAGTTTGTTCATATTTTTTTGGTTCCCTTATTTTATTTTATTTTTTTATTTCTATTGTTTTTTTCTTGATTTTATATTTTTCCCTTGATCTCAAGATGTATTTGGAGTCATCCCTAAGCTTGAAAGTTAAGAAATTTGTTCAAGATGTGTCTCAATCCTAAAAGAGAAGTATGACCCCATATAAAGCAATCATGGTCCTGGGACATAACATTATGATATAACTTGGATAAAATGAGTACAAATAGATGGAGGGGAAGTCATTATATAATATCTAAGTCATGACCTTGGATCCACACTGGTTTTAAGAAAATTTACACTTAGGGATTAGGGACCTAAATTATCAAGAGCATGTCATTAGGTAGCACTTAATAAACATCCATGCCTAGGACAAGTGTTGTAGCCCTAAGTGATCCTCCTAAAATAAAATATTTGACCAAATCCTAAACCTAGATATCTTGGTTTCCAAAACCTTACTGAAAGCATAAAGATCTAAAAATATGATAAGAATACAAGGCAAAAAATGAGGCTTTCATACAAAGGTGATTTAGGAAACCTCCATTGAGGCTATGGATACCTAGTTAGAAATGGAGTAAGGCCATGAGTGGAGCCAAAGCTATCTGTGTCAGGGCTATGGAAACCTAGCTAGCAATAAAGTAATGCCTAAGGCATCCCTAAGCCAAATCATGTTTCAAAAAAAATGCTTAGTGTACCCTAGGTCAATGTAAATGATTAAAGATAGAAAGCTAAGGATTGATTCTTGAGCCATATAAAAATTAGTAATTGGAATAAAATAACACACGTTATGTCTTGGTGATTAACTTTAAATTTTCTAGTGCAAGGTTTGTTTCAACCACCATTAAATCTAGATGGTAGTTGTTTGGGTCGAAGGGAATGGTGACCTCAATGTTTGTCTAAATTTAGAATCTAGAAGTTCTAACATATTAATATGTTTCCCCCCAAAATTTTCAATTTATTGGGATGAACATATCCCATCCATTTAAAATTAGGGACCCTTAAGAGATCTATGTATCCAAGTTTGAAGCATCTAAACATTGAGGTCTTTTGACAAAATTTGAAGACCATCCACTCAAGGATGGATCATATTTGTATAATTTAAAGCCTCTTATTCTAGATTAACCTTGTTGATGAGTTACACAAGTCATTTTTTAGGTTCCATGGAAGGTTTAAGGGTTTGGTGTTCAAAAACCCTAGGTGGTCCTTAGTTCAAATTCAAATATTGGTGGGAGCCAAGTTGGTGAGAACTAATGAAAGAAATTTGTGAATAAAGGGTTTAAGTCATGTTTTTAAACATGAATCAAGATTTTGTTTACTCCTTTCCCTTTATATTTTTTCCTTGGGTCTAATTTTATGTGTTCATGAGGTCCCTTTTATGTTGCCAAATTAGCCTAGGTTATTAATATTAAGGCCCCAATATTCATCTCAACCTTAATATTGATAATTTATGCTATGTATTTATGTCCTCAAATCTAATAGTTATCCCCCTCATCTATTTTAGGATCCTACGACTAATGCTTACTTTCTATATTTGATCAGATGAAGTGTATTAATCGATAATCCCTCACTTAAGTGATGTGCATCAAATTTAGATCAATGGCAATCACTCGCTCGTTGGATTTGATCCAATGGCACGAGGCAGAGGAGAAAAATTTAAAAGGGATATAAGGCCTCAAGAGTTAGATGTGTGATGGCTTGGTAATCAAAGGAAATAAATTAAAGGACCCACTTAATAAAGGAATCTAATTAATGACTGGGTCCCCTATAAATATCAATAGTTATCACTTGCTCATAGGATCTTGATTTAATGGTGTGAGAGGGCATTCAATCAATAAACATGCCTTACAAAGATCAATGGCACCCACTCACTCTATATATTTGATCCAAAAACATGAATAACTTGATGAATTTTTAAGGCTCTATGAGCTTGACACATGGTAAATGCTTGACTAAGGCAGTAACTAACAAGAGATACATAACACAAGAAAGATCTGTGAGAATGCCAAGTGTCATGACTATGAGCCTAGATATCAATGGATCACTAAAAATGCAAAGACTCAGATCTAGATCAATGGATCATCCTAAGCCTAAGATCTTGATCTAAAAAAGTGAAATAAAGGATGCTTTTAAAAGCCAATAGCTAATATTTGAATGTAAATTAGGAAAATTGCCATAAAAAGCCCAAAATGATGCCACATGCACTCCATGTAAGCATAAAAGGTCAAAATCAAAGATATTTTAAACTCAAAAATGCAAGGGTATAAATCACAAGGGTATCCATAAAATCAAAAACACGTATGAATTTAAAGTATAAATATATCCTACCATTAAAGCTCAAAACCCTAAACCCTCTATAAAGTGGACCCAAATTGACTCAATCGGTTATAGTTCAATTAAGATAGCATAAATATGCCTCTAAGAGTAAGTGCCTTAGTAAAACCCTTGGAAATCCTATGAGAATAATTTAGTATCATCAATGGTGGCTAGTAGGCAATAATTAAACATTGAATTAGAGCTCTATCTAACCTTTAACAATGAAGGGAGGGTTTTTAAGGATACAGAGCTAGACTTGGTGGCCCTAAATGTTCATGGAGTAAGGAATTGGTCTAAATTATTATTCTTGGTGAATGAAATATATATCATATCTTAGGAGTAGAAGATAAATACCATAACACATCAAAGGTACAATGACCTAGTTACAATTCAAATTGCTGACCTTCATCATGGCATAGAAAAATCAAAGGTAATGAATTGTATTGATGCCCTTGCTCTTATTTTTGTGTATTATAGGATAGATAGAGAGTGGATTATTCAATAGGGTATCACCAAGAGATTATAATATATTTTCTATATGGCCTTTGAGACCTATTATAATCTTCCCTTACCCCATCTCAACCTCCCATCCATGAGAGATTAGACTAACACCCAAGAATTTGATTTAGTCTTTGCACCTTGGCTAATCTAAGGACCCCATATCTTCAAGACCTTAGATGGAAAAATTCATATATATTAATTTAGGGAAGGCATTAGGATAGCCATGACCTTATTAAATAGAGCCCTTCATTCCCCTTCCACTACTTATGTAAACAAAGTCTAGGTGTCTTATGTCCACTTTATACTAGAAGAGAAATTGACCCCTGCATTGGGAGACCTAATAAGCTTCTTCTAAGAAAAGAAATTCATAGCCATGAAAATAAGGACCTCAAAATAATTATTTATGATATCCTATCTCTCAGATTCCCTTCTAGCCTATGTGACCTTCCCTAACATCAAAAAATGGTCCCTTAATGGTAGAACCATAATTTCACACCATTACTCGAAATTGCATATATTCAAATATAGGAACCACATGCAATTTATTGTTGATGTTGTCTTCCCATCCATATATGAAGTTATCACAGGAATTCCTATGCCAAGTTTACATCCTCTCATTAAAAAATAGGTGAAGACCATGGGACAAGTTTGGTACTACCTAGATTACGCTATTATAAGGATAGAGGGGATCCTAACCCAACCCTACACACTACCAATCCATGTCCCCAACAAGATTTTAGAGCAAGAAATTAATTCTCAAATCATTCAAGGTGTGGATAGAATGTGCAAATAAAAAAGGAAATCGCAAGTCCACCCCCTCCCATTGGACATTGGTAAAATCATAATCAAAGATTGGAAGTAGCTAGAGGTCATGGTCATGCAAATAAATTCTTTTTATTTTTAGTTAGATGACCTAAAAATGTGAGATTATAAGAGTAGATTAGTCAACCTCATCATGGATAGAAAGGTCCCAAAATTTTAATATGGACATCAACTAGGTGTTAGTGATGACATCTACATCATAGAAAATAAATTTGAAGAGGTGCTCTCTAGAGTCACAAATTACAACATTAAGTTGGAGCATAATTTGTTCAAGGATAAAAAGACCTAAAGGGAAATATGGAAAATACACCCTTTGTAGTATCACTTGTTTTTAGGTCCATCTGAGACCACTCATGAAGAGCCAGCTATTAAAGGATAGTCACCTAGACCTCAACCTCCCCAATAAGCAAAACAAGCATAGGTAAATTAGACTCAAGATGGAAAGGATAAAGGCAAGTCCAAAACTAAAGAACCAAGACTAAAGAATATACCTAGGGAAGGCCCTCCATATTTAGCACTTCCATAGAGACCTTCTCTAATATAATTCATTGGTATGGTAGCCCTTGAAATAGGAGAAACATTAGAAGGTGCCTTTGTAAACATAGTAGATGCATATGGTTCTGATAGGGAGGAAGATCCCTCTAGTGAAGTAGGTAAGGAGCTTATCCCACTAGATGGGGAGAAAAGGAAGGAATAATTGGCCTTGGTGCCTATAACACCAAGGAAAAGGCTTAGGTTAACCTTCACTTACACTACTATTCAAGTCAACATTTTCAGTGATGAAAATCCAATTCATAGACTAGTCATCCCTGACTAGTTTATCCATGGAAAGCTACAAAATATCCCATCCCTCTCTCCTTCCTAGGCATTGACATAGGTTAGCTTGACTGAAGATGACAACATCAAGCCATAGATCATGGATATAGTTAATAGGTAGGAATAAAGGAGGATACAAGTCTATCAAGCCCAAGGAAGGCAAAGACTTGACACCCCAAGAACTTCTAGTAGTATAGGTGTGTAGGTGTTTGATCCTCCAAAATTCAAGGAACCAGAGGTTAAGGTGAAATATAACCCAAATATAGTATCCTTGGAAATAACCAAAATAAGGGTGGATATGGTCGGTTAGGAAGAATTAACCTTTAAAAATGTGGATCCATTCATAGGGTTAACCCATATTGAAGGATCACAACTTGGAGGCCTCCCATCCATGAAGAAGATGTTGAAATTTTGATTGAGGCTCAATATTAGTAAGATAGGGCTAGTGTCTAGGGATTATTGCAAATAATCAATAACCTAAAGAGGGAAAAAGAAAATTTACAAACTCAAGTAATTCTCTCAATGCCAAATTCCATGATTAAAATGTTAGAGGAGTCATTCCATGACATGTTTAAAGTCTATGAAATTAAGGAATGATGCACTAGAAAACTAGGACACCGTAGCCAAGAAGTTGGCTACTCAATAACAAACTTATGAAGATAAGATTGCCCAAATTCTTAACATATAAATTAGGAAGCAAATCCCAAATTTAAAAGCCATCAGCATGGGGCACCTAAGTGCCATTTTTGGAATTGTTGTAGACAAGGTCCAATCCTTGAGTGCTTGGCATACCAAAGTGCAGGAAATTATTGAGGAGGAGAAAGAGATCATGGGTATAATTGAGAATCTATTAGGAACTATGCTCAAGGATCCTGCATAGCCCACTACCCTGGGGATTATTAGTGATGAATAATTCCATCATAGAGCCACTTTGGTGACTCAAGAAATCAAGGGTGAAAGTCATGGACAATCAGGGTAAGATAATAGAAAAATATTAGACATAATATTCAATGTAAGGGAGAGGATCATTGAATCCCAAAGCACTAAGGAAGCTTTGGCTAGGAATAACAAATATTTTTATGAGCTAGCTGATCAAGAAGAGAAGCATATCACAAGGCCTACCATAGAATTTAAATTAATGGATGAATAACATGAGTGAGTTATGAGCATCCTTTAGTATCAAAGTGCCCCACTTCTAACATCTTAATTATGGTTTACCTGAGAGATGGAATTTTATTTTGTAAGGGCACATGCTAGTTTGTTAGCATGATTGCCTCTAGGTCAGTAGGATTATAGAAGACACATGTATTATAGTTTTGACAAAGACACTTGTCTTTTGTACACCTATATTAGTAAAACTAATTGTTATACTACCTAGATTTCTATAAAGGCATGTATTACCATTTGTAAAAGGAGAGACTTTGAGATATTATTGTACCATTTTGAGCAATTAATACAAGAGATCAAAAAAATTTGCAATAATTGTTTGGTTTGATGTGTTTGAATTGATAATTTTATTAATTATTTGTCTAAATTTGAATATGAATTGTTTCAAGAAATAATGAGTTAAATCATTAATTATAAGGTTGATAACTTGTGTATGCTAAGTTAGTTGAAAGAATTGAATTTAATTCATTTCATTTGCTCTACAATAAAGACATGCTTTAGCTATCTAAATGTAGTGTAAAACTTTAAATTAAATCTAATTTTTACTTGTATTGTCATCCTACCTTTAGAACTAAGCCTGGTTTGTAGTGAAACGTGAGCTTAGGCTACATTACACTATATGTTAGTTGAGATCATGCTCGGGAAATATTGAAATCTTGTCAATATGTTCATAATAACATATCAGTAATCACTATTTCTTTCTCACTCTACCCTCTCCTTTTGCTCCTTTTTTTTTAAAAAAATCACATTAGCTTAAATACATTGTTCATAACCATTTAGTTTAGTCAGTGGTTTGAATATGGGTTAGTTTGTTTGATATTAACATCAAGATTTTCAAGAAAGGTACCAAGATCGCTCCCTACCATCAAATTTTATAAATATTATGGAATAGTTTATGTTGCTTTGGTGCTATTTTCACCATAGGAATATTAATTTCCAAACACCTACAACTCATGCCTTGAATCCTTGGATTCTAAAATTATAAGTGTTCTTTAAACACTAGAGATCACCTATGGTTCACTTGGAAGCATCAATAAGGTGTTCACTCAGGGATATTGTGTTGAATTTTGCAAGAGAAATCATCAATAAAGTGATAAATATAAAAAATATAAAGTGTATACAAAATGTAGTTTGGAAAAATATATATTATTGTTAATGCTTCAATGAACCATTTATTTCAATCCATATCATGTTCTAAATCTATCAATCAGAGATTTTTAACTATAATTTATTTTAAAATAAAGGGATGAACTTATCTCCCATAACCAAATATTTTCCTACATATAAACATTAAAATCTTGTCTCCTAATTGAATCATCTCATATCAATCGTATAGGTGTGTCAATGCACTAGTTAAGTTCCAACCTATAATAATAGATTTAAAGGAATATCAACATTTTAAGAATAATTAGGTAGGTAATTTAGAAGGTAAATGGAATGAACAAAATATCATAAGGATTATTGACTCATTATACAAAAAAAATTAGAAAAACATAAAATTGGTGAAGGAAAGAAATATAAGCTATGCTAAGCATTCAAAAAAGGGAAAAGAGTATTATGCACTACAGTCTTGAGCTAAAAAATTTATAGAAGCCTATAAGAGCATGCGTAAAAATATCTCATCTACCTATGAATTAATTAGTTGAGAAATAAAATATTTTCCCACTCTTATTTTATTCCTCACTCTAAAAATGTCATATTCCCCTCATTGTAAGTGTTATTTAATTTGATTAGCTACATCCCTATTTTTTTTAAATTAGACCTTAGACTTCTACTATTTTATATAATATCTTCCTCAAACCTTTCTTTGTAATAGGATGTAATCTATGTGTATATCCTATGATTAATGAATGTAATTGTGACTTTATATGATCATCCTTCTAAATGTTCCTTTCTATCTCTAGTCCCATTCACATATTCAGATTAGATCCCTCCTCTTTGATTCTATTACTTTGCATCATGTTCACTTTACTTCTTACATGAAAAATAGTTTTGTATTTATTTAGATAAATAATCAACCCATTTACTTCTTGGTTCATCACCTAATTTATGTTTATATTTCTCTTCCCTTTTCCCCTATAATATTTTATTTCAATCATTTAGTTTAGGGAGATTAGTACTATGATAGTAAATAGAACCAATTATCTCTAGAAGTTTTCTACAAAGATATATCTCATGATGAGTATATTTCCCATGTGATGACTATGTTGTAGGTGCATTGGGTAGACACTTCAAACCATCAAACACCTAGTTCTCTGGAACCAAATTCTATGTACATGGGAATATTTAAAAAAAATCTTTCATTTTCTATACATGCATGGGCGAGTGCTAAATAATAATAATATGTTGAAACCTTAAAAAAATTAAATGATATTTTGGTAGGAATAATATTGAGTTAGAAACCATATTACATTGAAGATTCCACATCTAAATGAAGTCTAAATCACTAAAAATAATAATTAGGAACCTTGTAAGTCTTGGCCTATAAATCTATCATGCTGAATATGGTAATGCACATATCCAAATATTATGTATCTAAATATGATAAGTTGGATATATTCCCCCATTTAATATTTTAGATATACTTTTGTATTTTAAATCTCTAAAGAAAGGGATTTATGCACCTTGTGTAATATAAAATATCAAATCAGTAGTATAAAACATATAAATATATAAAATTGGAAGCATGCATGTTATAAATAAATTTCCCCATAATAATCCATGCTATTTAATAAATGTAATATAAATAAAAATATACCTCCTACATGCTCAATATATAATATATATAGCATTATCAACATAAAATATATCAATATAAATCATGAATATGATTTTTTTCTAAATGGATACATGGCATGGATCATGGAAACCTAGGAAATTATCCAAGCCATTGTGAATGTTATAGATCATGGCACTATAATAATCATAACAAAAGACATGTCAAATACATGATAAAATGTAAAGAAAACATGTCGTATATGGGAGCCATGCCACACTCGTAGAATACATAGAAGATAGTAAAGTCACATAGAGAACATAGAAGGCACATAATGCAATGAAGTTGCATCAATACAATTAAAGGGTGTGAGATATATGACAATATCACAATCACATTTAATGTATATTAGAGATGTAGATAAGCATATCAAGAATTAGATATCATGTCAAGTACATAAATCACTTCATGTATCTAAAGACACACCATACACATGATAACACACAAATTATATGAGAACATATTGGGCACTTTAAAATATATCAAGAAAGAAAGGTAAATAAATAACTAATAATATAGATCATAGACATAGAACACTATATTAAATGAAATCATAGCAGCATAAAAATAATAGATGAAAGAATAACTTAAATTAGAATAAATAGTTATCTTATATTCCCCTATAATTTCCCATAAAATAACATAGTATATTCCCATAGTGTAATATGAAGCTACAATCATGAACTTATAGCTTACTAAAAAATAAAAATTGAATCTACTTTCACATTCTCATCAACACCATTAATTAAAAATAAGTGACATGGTGCCTCTATCTATGTACATATGTGTGAAATGAGTATGAAATAATTATGAGGTAAATAATATTTCAATCAAATTAGAAATACAATAAATGATTCATAGCTTAACATTTCCTAAATAAATAACAATCATGAGAAAGGATATCCAATTATATGGTCATAAATTATAAACTTATTATAATAAGTATAATAAGAATTAGGTATGCATATGAGGCATTGAGACACCCAAGAATCAAACCATGGTAAATCATCCTTAAAAGTTCATATTCCTCACTAATAGTCTATTTAACCCTAAATTGGAAAATGAAATATCCTACCTTGGTGATATACTAGGGTTAATATTATATAAATGATAATGCAAAAGGGTGATAATCAAATCTACAGCAAGTGTTAAACTCATATATAAGCATACACTAAAATTTTTATTTTGAGTATGAGCTAAAAATAGAAATTATAACTAAGTTATGAATGGAAATGATAAAGAAGAGATATACTTAGTTGGTTTTGATATTAACACGGTATTGGATCTAGAGTAGGCAGAGAGTAGAATGGAAAGAAATTCTAGAATAATCATCATATTCTAGATCTGACACTCTGGACACTAATGTCAACCTGAGATGGTTGTGTTGATGTTATTTTCTAGGTTCAATTCAAGTGTCCTATATAGAATACCTATTGAAAAAGGATGTGACCACTTGGATGTTTTTGTGTTCGAATTCGATTTCACTCAGGTGCATTCATATCTATGTCATGGAATATCACTCCTCATGAATTTGTAAAACTTGAGTTCTTCGTCATCATAGTGACTATGAGGAAAAATGGGTTAGTGGGCATATAGTGTCGAGTTGACCCCAAAGGCTCCACTTTTAAAGGGTATTATCTATATATCCAATACTTCAAAAGAGGACCTCAGACCTATCTAGTTCTCCCCTATGTGTTGGCTTGTGTGTGAATAATATAATATGTGGAAAGAAAGTACAATAGTGTATTAGCTTGAAAGAAAAGTCAAAAGCTCTTGATAAGTTCAAGGCATTCAAGTCTCTAGTTGAAAATTAAAATAATGTAAAGATAAATGCATAAGATATAATATAGGAGGAGAGTTTTGGTCCAATTAACTTTATGACTTATGTGAAGTCCATGGGATAAGAAAATAGTTCTCAATAGTTAGGACACCTCAGTAGAATGGGATAGTGGAAAGAAAGAATAGAAAAATTAAAGAAATGGCAAGGACTATGCTAAATGATTCAAGATTATTTGATGGATACTAGAGAGAGGTAGTGAGCACTATAGTCTACATTTTGAATAGAAGATAGATAAGGATTAATGGCAATAAAAACCCCTATGAACTTGGAAAGGTAAACCTGCTAATGTGGAACATTTTAGATTTTTGGAAGCAAATGTTTCATCAAAAGAGATGAGGAAAACTTAGGTAAGTTTGATTTAAGATATGATTAAGGAATATTCTTGGGATACTCATCATTAATATCATCTTATATATTTTATAATAAGAGGTTGCAAAAGATAGTGGAAAGCACCAATATGAAGATTGGTGAGACTAGTTCTAAGAAGTCACACTCTTAGTCAAATGACGCATCAGAGAATTTGGACTTAAAGAATGAATAATAAATAATAGATATATATGAGGAAGAATAAAAAGTTGAGGAAAGACAATATTGAAAAGGTCCTTCAAGATAGACTCAGAGAGACCATCCTAAATCATAAATCATTGGTAATAAGGATGCAGGTATGAAAATAAGGAGAAAGTTAGTAAGTAACCTAAATCAATAAAGTGTTGCTTTATTATCTAATTTTTAACCTAATAACCTTGTATAAGTAGTAAAGACAAGTTCTAGATAGGGCTATGAATGAGGAGTTATAAAAAATAGAAAAGAATGAGACTTGGGAACTAGTTCCTAAGCCTAAATATAAAAGTGTCATTGACATAAAATGGGTGTTTAGGAACAAATTGAATGAATATGGAGAAGCAACTAGGAACAAGGATATATTAGTATGCAAGGGATATGCACAAGCAAAATGGGTATACTTTGAGGAGACCTTTGATCTAGTATCGATATTGGAGGCTATCAAATTGTTTCTAGCATATGCAAGCTTCAAAGGGTTTAAGGTGTATTAGATGGATGTCAAATCATATTTTCTAAATGGAAACTTAGAAGATGGGGTGTACATAGAGAAACCTAAGGGTTTGTCATTATCAGGTAATAAGGACTATGTATGTAGACTAAAAATGCTATTTATGGTCTAAAGTAAGCTCCTAGAAATTGGTACGCTAGATTGGACAAGTACCTATTAGACCAAGGATTCAAGAGAGGAGTTACAAAAAATAATATCTACATAAATATATAAAATGATCATAATTTGATAGTGTTTATCTATGTGGATGACATTGTATTTGGTGTAAATAATGATATTATGACTAAGGTCTTTGAAGATGTGATGAAGAAGGGATTTAAGATGTCTATGCCGGGATAACCATCATTCTTCCTTGAATTATAAATCATTCAATCAGAAAGAGGTATATACATTTCATAAGATAAGTACATAATAGAGATGTTAAATAAATTTGAGATGGAATATTTTAAGGTATTTAGAACACCTACAATCATAGGGTGTATGTTAAGTAAGGAGGATGCATATCCAAATTTTAATCACACATCATATAGGTCAATGATTAGAAGTTTGTTGTAAACTAATACCTATAGCCCTAATATCATGAAATCAATAGATATTTTGGGAATATTTCAAGTAGAACCAAAATAAAATCTTTTACAAGAAGTCAAAAGGATACTTAGTTATCTCAAGGGGACTATGGAGTTTGGTTTGTGTATCCAAAGAGCAAAGAATTTAACTTAATAGCCTATACAGATATAGATTGGGTAAGGAGTCTAGATGATAGGAAGAGAACTAGTGGAGGATATTTATTCTTAGGAAAGTACCTAGTATAATGGATAAATAAGAAGCACCTTCATGTTACATTATAATAGTTTCATGTTACAATCAACTCTTATGGATGAATTAGAACTTAAAGGACTATAAAGTAGAGTATGATAGTTCTAGTCCTATCTTTTATGATAATATAAGTGCCATAATAATATCATAAAATCCATTCATGCACTCAAGGAATAAGCACATTCCCATCAGGTATCATTTCTAAGTGAAAAAATGTCAAGCCTAAGTATGTATCTATTAAGGATCAAATTCTATATATTCCAACCAATCCACTTCCAAAGACAACATTTAAACATCTAAGATAAGAATTGGGTGTAATTAATACCCATAGAAGTCACTAAGGAAGGTGACTAGTTTTGAGTATCTGAGTCCTTTTGAAGGAGGTATGCACAGAGATAGGGGGAACGTGTTTGTATGATTATTCATAAACTCATAATCCTATATGTTGATTTTTTTGGTTGCAAGAGGTGTGATTCAATAAGTTGTAGGTATAGATTTGTAATTAATATGAAAGGGGGAGAAAGTTCATAATGGAGGATAAATAACCTATTTAGATAATTTTCTAAGAGTGTTTTCCATCAATGACAAAGGGGAGATTGTTGAGTATTGTCATTGATGTCAAAGGTGCATCTTGTGAAGGTTGATGTCAAAGGTGACTAAGAATATTTGGAAATGGGTGATGTGATAATGTGTATGGAAGAGTGTTTTCATGAGATAAAGATAGATAATTTGAAGATAACTAATGTCTTATGTCTACATAATTGATATCATTGTTAATGTCAGCATGGAAGGTATAAGTCATTAATGTCAAGTGTATAAGTAGCATAGTCATGACATGAAGAGGTATGTGCATGGTAAAATGAATTAAAACAAGAATTTGAAGGTTTTATGGCATTTTTTAAGAATTTTATTAAGGTATATAAGATTTCATTAGAGTTTTAGGGTGAGCCTATAGGGGTAGGACCTTAAGTCTAAGTTTTCACCCAAACCACTCCTAGACTCTGCCTAGCCTAGTGAGGTATGAAGATAAAATTCCAAGGAAAGGATGAAAATTAGAACATGGATAGAGGTGAGATAAGTTTTTTTAGGTATTATCAAAAATTTTGAGGTTAAGATTTGAAGGAAAAGTGCATTAATTATTCTTTTAGGCCTTCTCGAGCTCACAAAATGGCGTACTCAAACCTGACAAGAAATTTTAGGCATTTGTTGGAATGTGTAACATCTACATGGGAGTATAATTATTTAAGAGATATGGGTAAGGGTATCATATAATATATTTAGGCATTAATTTTGGATTCAAGTGGAAATCCTTTATGACCAATCATTAACACCAAAACATGTGTTAAACCTCCCTAAAGCCCTAATAAGGACCCAATGTGAAATATTTTGTTTAAATAAGATTAGTATGGATTAAAATGAATATATAATATATTTTATAATGTATTAAATTATCCTTGGTACCTCCAGGTGGTGGTGGTTAGTCAGATTCAAGAGAAAATGTATAGGTATAGGCCTATATGTCAAGAAATTATTGTAGTTCTCAAAAGTTAAATTGGTCAAAAAAGTAAATGGATGGAAAAATAATATAGAGACTCATTTTACATTTCCATGATGTTTTACGGATAGGTTTTATAATTAGGGTTCTCTAAATTTGTCATCCAAGTAAGCCAGTCATAGATAGACCTAATGGTGCTAATAATGTAAAACCCAGGTAGAGATGAAGATATATATTTGAGGGTTTTTGCATGATAGATTGATGCAATAAAAGTGAATTAAGAATTTATTTGTGAATTTTAAGTCATTATAATTCTTTGGATAATCATTTTAGTTTATTGTATGTAGTGAAAATGTTGCTCACAAAATGGCTTATCTGTTTTAGATAGGACTATGAGACATAAATTCAAGAAATTTATTTGCAAGACCAATATTTACCATTAGAACATATGATTTTTTTGTATGGGGATGTTTTTGAGATATTATATAACCATTTTTATTCATCAAAATTCATGATAATTTTATACACAAGCATTGAAGGTCTAATTCTTTATGATTAGTTTTTGAGGTGAATTGGCAGTTTTAAGTAAGTGAGTTATAGAGATATTATTGAGCCCTTATTTATTAAGTATTTAAAGAATTTGGTGATGACCCTAAGGTTATGGATAATTTTTATTCATGTTTATTTTTTCATGGTTGAGTATATTAAGGTTGTTTAAGCTTCATTAGTTTAAGACAAACTTTTGAGGTACATAGGCCTAATAGGATAATTTATCTTAAAGTAGCTTTCATGGTATGAATGAAGGATGAAGGTCTAATAAAGAATGAAATATGTTAGAAGAGTTAATTGGATAATTTTTTTAATGTATTTTTTATTATTTTATAAGGCCATCTAGGCCCAATAAGATCAAGTTTTAACATTAAGAGGGTAGACCTAATGCAATTAGGTCTCCATGAGACCTAAAGGAGGATTAAGGCCTAATTGAGTTGTGACAGACCAAAAGGGGCTCAAATTATGATTAAAACATGTTCATAATATGTCATAATACCTCTTGTGTTTCTTATCTAGGATTTTTAAGGTATGTGGATGACTAAATGGTGTGTGACTATGAGACTAATATATATACAAGGTAGTTTAGGCCCATTTAAATGTAGTGAAACAACAAGTGAAAAAATGATGCATGGTTGAGTATAATGAGGTATTTAAATTATTTATAAACCATAACAAAATATTAGAGGTATGAACATCATTTATTTATTGAGTAACAAAAATTTCAAAAAGTGATCAAAATTTTGAGGTGGCTGAGTTAGTGTTGAGTCACTTAGGGAGTTGGTGCTTCATTGTAAGTAAATGCTTGTTAAAGCTTATTCAAGTGGGTATTTGAATTTATTTTGGTTGGTTATCTAATTTAAATTGGTGTTCAACTGAATTTGATATTTTTTTTCATAGGACAATAGTCCTTTTGTATAGATCATAGTGGGTTTTCTTCCCCTCTAGGGTTTCCCACTCATATATGTGTTCTCTTATTTCATGTTCATGTGAATGGTTATTTATTAATTTATATATTACTATGTTTATTTCATGGTTCATTAATATTAAATTATAATTGATTTTTTTTTTAAAACACTGATTCACCCCTCTCAGTAATTGTGCTTCCAACACAAGTGTAATTTTAAACCTTGATCTCTTTCAATTTCAATTATT
>JARHVA010001554.1:1315000-1390000 GCA_037957365.1 Torreya grandis | reverse complement strand
ATGAGCTTACATGTTATCCTATCCATAAGGAATAAACTTATCTGGGTGTAATTTGAGAATCTTGTATTGATTTTGTTTCATTTTAATATTATTTTGAGTTGAATTTTTCATGTCAATAGATCCCCTAATTTTAATTTTAAACCTATATAAATGAAAAATTACTCTAAATCATTTAGGAAGGTTTTCCTCACTCTCAAAAAAAATTCAATGAATTTCACATTCTATCTATATGTTTTTTGAAGATATATTCAAGGTTTTCAAAGGTTAAATTCATATTTTCATGCTTGTGCCAATTTTAAAAATGTTGAAAGATAATTTATACTTAAATAAAAAAATTAATACATACATGTAAGTGGTAGACATACATTCAAATTTGCCAATTTGTAGTATTGGTAATGTAGTGCAATAATAGGCCATTCAATGGGGACTTTGCAAGCTCAAACCAACTAAATCCCTTTTATATGGCATCCATTGTTTAATACCAATACATCTTATGAATAGTAAACTATGGGGTTTTTATTGTATTTATTTATTGCACTTTTATATATCTAAAAGTGTGTCAATATGAAACAACCCCAAAATTTTTTTAGTATTGTTACTTTTGGGTTACAAAATAGGGTTATGAGTAAGACCCACTATGTCATGTTCTATTATGCATATCCACTTTTTACTTCATTATATTGAGCCCATATCCCATAACCAAAATAATGTTTATGAAAAACCTTAACTAGGGAAACTACCTTTAGGAGATTCTATAGGGAAGAATGTTACCATATTAATTTTTCATCCAACTCGAGGCATATCTCTATGTGGGTCAATATGGATAGGTCTTAACCTATATGGGGCCAATTGCCTTCCCAATAACACCCTTATGTGTACTTACCCTACTTAAGTATATCACATCTACATAAGCTTGAGTATAGGTTGGGGTAGGTAATCTTATCCTACTTGGGATACTTGAGATAAGTATTCAGTTTATTAATGATTTTGAATGTTGGGATCGAATAATAACCAACATGAGTTAATTTTTTATTATTAAAAATCAAAATTTACTAAATTTATTTACAAACCATGATTCAAAGTATATAATTATACTATCTAAATTAATAATGTGTTTACCATAACAAGGTTAGAAATTAGAAATACACCTATAAAATCCATAGAATTTCAACAGGTGTTTGAAATGCTCAAACTTCATAAATTTCATGTAAGTGAAAATACCATTATATTATTATCCCCTTTAGGTCATTCTACCATGATACAATATTTAATAATCATCATATTATGTGATTTTAATTATCACTAAGCATGTTACACAAAACAATTCATTATTGTAATATAGGTAAATAACCATGGTTTTGGTCATAGATTTATGTTTTTAAATAAGTGAACATCAAAACATGAATTTGTAACACTTAGCTTGATCTTATGGTAACACTAGACCATACTATAGATAGTCACTTAGAGATCAACTCTCTATAATGCTTCCTATTATAGTGTAGAATTTCACCCTTGTGGGAAAGTCAGGATCTCTCACTCCTAGCTACAATATTGGAGAAAACTCAAGTTGTGGGTATCCTTTAGTGAGGTTGAACCTCTGGAGAAGGTTGACTTCCTCTTGGTAGACTTCCTAAACTAATGTTTCTACCTAGAAAAGAGGTAGATAGGGGGTATAGGGTAACTAAGAGAGCTAAATGGGTGATACACCAAATTGATTAGCACTCACATAAGCATAAAATAAACACTAATTTAGAATAAGATAATTCTTGCTCACACAACCTCATAAACTAGTTAATTTTCATAAGTGTTTCATAAACTAGGCTCACCAAACAATACATGAAGCAAAGAGGAATTTCAAAATTCACACCAAGATTCCATTAATGGTAGAAAGAGCTCAAGTTCAAACCTACAACTAACTTGAAAACACCTAAAAATAGGTAAGAAAGAAAGACAATGGACATGGAAGAACACTTCTTCACAAGGCCATCATGCACAAGCTTGTTAAGCATAATTTATAGGTAAGAGATATGTAAAAATTGATCTTTATTACTTTAAAAGGTCTTTCTTACAAATTTTGATAGAATTTCTCCTTGTCAAATGAGAATATCTTACAAAAATAGGGGGAAATGGGAGATATAGGAGAAAAGGGGAAGATAAAGAGAAGAGGCAAGAAAATAGAATTCTATAAATGAGATCCAACCACTCTCCATGGATTCTCACCCACATTTGGGTTAATTATAACTAATCCTTCTTCAACAAATTAACCTCCATTAGCTCCAATAGTCTTCTACCCCTCTCATTGGTTGAGAAACACACTAGAAGATAAAAACTTGTTGAGGATGATGATGTCATGATCCAATAAAAATTAAAATTATTCAAAGACTTTGAAAATGTATTGAATGCTCTGCTTGCTTGATTGAAACTCTTTAAAACCTTAAAAAACTCATCAACTTGAATTTTACAACATATTATGCAAAAGCTAGTTGACTTAACACTTTATGCTTAACTAACCATAGAGGTTATCTTCTAATTTCAACTTGACTTTGATTTTTGAGTTTATTTTAGTCTCTAACCTGAAATAAACTCCATGATACATGCAACTCACTTAGACTCCATTGATGGAAGTCACAAGCTTGAGCCATCTTGAAAACTACTCCCAAGGCCATTTGGCACCCTAAATACCACTTATAGACCTGTAAAAGACTTCCAAACATTCATGGCATGTTTATGAGGATGAAAATGAATATTTGGAAAACCTTCAATACCTACAATAATAGTGGAAAACACCATTAAACCTGCAATAATGCACAAAAATGTCAAAAAATTGGGGTTTTTAACCCTTTAGCTCAGCAAGGCACCATAAAAACTCTTAGGAAGATCTCTAAGTTCCATATAATGTTGTTTTAGGTTCCATTAGACCTATTCCATAACTTTAGACCATTTCTTTCTTTGAAGACCTATATAAATATGCAATTTTGAGCCATTTTGGGCCTCCAAGGCACCCAAACGTGCCAAATTATTTTGAAAGATAGGTTGGTCAAGATATGGAGGGAGTTCTCTACACATTCCAAGTGGTTTCCAAGCAATTTTTGGCTATTTTATGGACCTATGAGTCCAAAAAATACAAAATTGGTCAAAAAAATCCTTTGTAAGATTAAGCAAGTTCACTTTCAAGAAAATTGTGCATATAATGAAGACACCCATTACACCATTTATTAACATGGATATATGTTACATATACCCCTTCAACACCCCTAAAAATATTGGGCTCCCATGCGGAAGGTGTGAAAAGATACACATGTAAAGATGATTGCTTGCAAGGTTTGGAAGAATTCTGGACATGCTTACACACTTAATGATTGTTCATAAAACTCAATATATTAACTAGAATAAATTCATAATTAATTTAAATTACATATTTTTACTCAAAAAATACTAAAATAACTTGTCCCAACTCTTCATGGTATGAAAAAAATGAGCATTTGAAGAAGGGCTAAAACTAGGTGCCTTAAGCCTAAAAAGCTTGAATTTATCAAAATGACCATTTTTATCTTTACCAATTATATTTATTTATTAAAAAAATATTGATGAAATCTGAAACACCTCATAAAACCTCTCTAAATTATCAAAACTTGACTTTGTTTTTTTTGCCTTTGAGACTACCTGTGGGATTTTGAGACTACCTACATAGTTTACATGAATTTTAGAGTGTAAACAATATTTAAATGTGTTTAATAGACTTAAAAATATATTAATATTATTTTTAAACACTTCCATAATCTTGGAAACCTTAAACATACCTTAAAAATCCAAAAAGTATGCCCATATGAATAGTGACCATTATGAGACATAGGGGGACTGTGACAAAATAGTGAGAACTTTAAATAATCACATGACCATCCCAAGATTATTTATGGATAAAATAGGTAATTATTAAAAATATTACCAAGTTTAAAGTAATTTTAATTTTTACTTTTTCCTATAGCACCCTTTTTACCAAAAAATACCTTGAGTTGCCTGCATGTTTCCTTCATGCCAAAACTTGTCTTTCTTCAAACCTTTTCATGAAAACCCTGAATTTTATCACTAAAATAGGAAAATATAGGTTTAAAACATCATATTATACCATTTTAATAAATATCTAAGGCCTAAACTACTTCTTGGCATCCAAAACTGACAAAACTTCATTTGGTCTCCAATGGCTACCTTCTTGAGTGCCTATGGATTGTGTAAGAATAGATGGAAATTTAACTATTTATAAGACCTTTATGATGGAATTTTATGATTTTTTATGTCATGGAGACCATACATACCAAATTTTTTGCTTTGACTTGACCTCTAGATGCCCCAAAATGGCTAATTCCTCTAAGACATGCTCCAATGTTGACCGTGATTTGACATAGGGTTGATTGTACTAAAATAGATAATAGTTTCCATTATCAAAATAATTTTAAATGATGTTTAATAGGTATAATATGTCATAATTATCCTATCTAATAAACTTTGAGATTTGATCTTGCATATTTTTCCCTGTAGGCTCATTTGGCAAAAGCTAGTGACATGTGTCTACATGGTCAAGTTTCACAACTGAGTCTTCTTCCTTTTTGAATTTTTTTTATGAATTATCATGATTAATTTTACTCTAATATGTCATATATATCTTCCCTTGCATTATTTCACCATTCATTGGTTTGTGCTCAACCTCCCATGTCACCTTGTACTTTCTCAAAAGACCCCTCATGACTATGTTCTTTGCTTGATGGTGATGTTTTCATGGTAAAATGAAGCCTTAAAGATTAATTTCATATTAAAATATCTCAATATTTCTCTCAAAATTCTTGGAAACATCTTTCACCCTTCCTCTAACATGTTTAGATCTTGTAGCAAGGTAATTAGGCTTCAAACAAACAACCTCCATACAAAGGTCTGTAGGTGCAAGTCTTTGAGGTGTATGATTATGTCTTATGTTTTTAAACCTTAATTTTAACCTTGTTATATTCCTTTACATATATTATAAGTTATACATTGATCTTAGCATCCCATTTCACATACAAGGCTCATCTTGGATTTTTAAGGCTTGTAGCCTTTATTGTGGACATCTCTCCTTGGTTTGACCATTATACAAATTATTTTGAAAATATGAGAAAATTTATAGCCAATATCCATATCATTATAGGTGTGTAACAAGTTTTATGCCTGATTCTACTCCAAGATCACACTCCCTTTGGAAACCACCCTTCATTTAGGCCTACTTAGCCTTATTCCAAAACCTCAATCACTAAATCGGTACTAATCAGCCTCAAATCAACTCAAAACCTCTTGAATCACTTATATCACCTTGAAATACATCATTAAAAAAAAATGGCAAATTTTGAGGGTTAAAACTCTTGGAATCTTCAAAACCCTAGTTTAAGGCTTCTCTCATGCTCTTTCTAAGACCCTATTTTAGATTGCGGGGTTCAAATGAGTTATAGGCCTCACCTAGATCTATTTTTGGATTAATTGGATAGGTTTTAATGGGGAAAACCTGTTATATTTTTAAAAAATTATAAAAACATCATCAAGCTCTCAAATAAAAAATAACAAAAAAGTGCCAACTTGCTGCCCTATTTTTGCTTTGACAATGGTTCTTGAGTTCTAGGGGTGAAATAAGGAAACTAATAGAGTTTTTTTGTGTATCATCCATGCCCAAAAATATCTTTAAAATTTAAATTTGTAAATCTCAAATAAATTACTACTGTCACCCCCTTTTATTTTGGCATTATAGGCCTCTCTTAGCTCTCTAGGCCTAGAAAACTAAAAAATGGATTTTTTGTCCTTTGCATGTATGAAAAATATTGGGACAAGTTTTATTAACATTTTGGAAACTAACATGATGTTCCATGACAAATTTTAGACCTTTCATTTATATCATTGGGTGTGAAGGTCATTTGATACTCAAATCCTATAGAATACACTAAATGATCACATTAAACAAAAGTGAAACTTGGAGGCCCTCAAACAATCCTCTCCTCTATTCACACACCTTGTTACCTTTACAATGATATTCCACTATGATAGGGATAAAATATGGGAACATTTTTAAGCATCAAATCTCCTTGAAAAATTATTTCATGGCATCAACAAAAGTGCTCAGGACCTCTATTTTTGTGTTTTAGGGAAATTGTCCCTAACACAATCATTCAACTTTGAAGATGGTTTATTCTAACATTCTTGGAAATTTTGGACTCAAAAATTATTAAAATGGTATATTATATGTTAAAACGTTATATCCTCTTTATTTTTAACCCACTAAAGGAAAGGAAAACCTCTATAGTTGATAAACTTGCCTACAACTCCATTGGAGCTCTAACTAGCAACTTGATTGTTTGGCCTATAAAGGCTTAAATGAGATATTGAGGATTTATGAAAAATATAACTTGTGTAAGTTTATTTATCGTAATGATGATGATGTAAATTATCCCTCTAACATATGTTCCACTCTAAAACTGATCAAATGATCATTTCACAAGGATAGCAAGGAAAACCTATTTTATGCCATAAATATCTTCCTGGAATGAATTAGCTGATGAAAATAATTTTAATAGGTCCTATTTGAACCTAAAATTACTATTATAAAACCATTATTTCTCATTTAATTCTGAAGAGAATAAACAATGGAAAACTTGGGCCCTATTTGGATGAGTAGGCCATCTAGACAGCCTTGAATTGTTATCAATTGTTCATAAATATGGGGAGATGAACCAAAAAAAAATTCAAAAAAGTGTAAGTACATTAGGGTCCCTATCATTTCCCAAAATATTATATGCAAACTCTCTCTCTCTCTTGACCGTACTGAGTGAAAATCTGAGGCTTTCCTAGAGCTATCCCAAACTGCCTAAAATGGTTTTTCCATAACATGAAGAACCAAAAGTATACCTATGTAATATAACACTTGGTAAAGATTTTTAAGGATATAAATGACCTTTATTTCCTTATTTAAACCTTATAAAATACCTATAACTCCATTAATGGTAGAAAACTTGCTTCATGCCTAGTTTGTAAATAATAGATTTTCCTTACCTCTGTTGGTTCCTATTTTGGAATATGATTTTAGAGGCCTATGAGGTGATATTATTGAAACAATAGATTATTTTATATGACAAATAATTCCTTGTATAAATCAAATCCTTCAAAAACTTGTTCTACCAAAGCTCCAAAAGGCTCCAAACTACATCCTTTTGCTCTCAAACTCCATCCCTCCACTCCAAATGATCTAAAATGACTTTTAACATGTATAAAATGGTAAAATTATACATATTGATGTGGGAGGTATTCAAAACCAATATGACTTCCTCAAAAAAGTCACTTTTTCACTTAAAATTTCTATTTTGAGGACACTTAAGTCATTTAATGCACTTTTGGGGTTATTTTGGTAATAATAGCTTTTTTAGGCCTCATTTTTGGCTCATTATAATCTATAAGACTTTTTTAAAACCTCTTTTATTCCCCTAGATTCTCAAACACCATGGAAACCCACTAGATCCTTCACTTGCAGTTCTAGACCTATTTCTAGACCTTTTCCTCAAAATCACCTTAAAACTTACTTAAAGTGTTTCAAAATATTATAAGTGACATGTGGTAGGGTCATGAGGTTTATCTCCTTTTTCCACCATTGGATCACTCACTCAACCAAAACTTTGCTCAGCTTCTCACACCACACCAAAACCTCCTAGAATACTGCATTACATCATCAATTTAGGACCACAAAAGGACTAGTCAGGGGCGTAGAAGGTTACTAAAAGGTCAAAGAGAGTTGCCTAATCCATTTAGGTAGAAGTTTTGAATGTAGGCCAATTTTGGAAAACATTTCCCACTTATTAACTGGTTGTTATCCATAAGAACTAGTTATATATATAGGCTAGATTTATTGCTCATAATAATAGTACATTAATTAGATTTTATTTATGCAATTTTAATTCCTTGAATTATCACTAAATTATATTAATAGATCTTATAATAACATCAAAACCATTTTCATCAATAATAATTTTTTTTTTTGCATTTATTATCACATTCATGTTATAACATTTAAGCATGTTATTTACTAAACTAACTTATTAAAACTAAATAACCATATAATACAAGGATGGACCTTCTTAAATATATCTTGAAGTCATATTGACACCATATTGTTAATTTAATAACCTTACATCATTGATAAATTAATTCATGAACAACCAACTAATAAGTATGAACTGTATTAAAAAAATAACAACTTGCTAATCTATTTATATTAAAAGTGAAATTAATTCATAACTTAGAAACCCAAGTGCATCACACTTTCATTATGAAATATCCATCTAACACTATGCATTCACTTTTCCCATGATATGATTAATACAACTTCAATGATAAAACTAAGAGAATTTTAACTCAGATAAAATACTCAAGTTAATGAGCTTGAATCATTTAAATTTTTATTCTAATGAATGAATTCAATCTTAATAATGTTTGGCTGTAGCATGCCAAGGGAAAAATAGAGATCATACAAATATTTATGGAAAATAAGTCTCAATAACAAGCTAAATATTATCAATGACAAACTTAATCATGCCACATTGGTAAATTATGTATAGTTGCATTAAATTCATACATAGTGTATCTCAATACATCAAAATGAACTTATTATGATGCATACCAACATGCATGTACAAATATTCATAAATTTTATAAAAAACTATCTTCTTATGCAAGTATGGTCCCATGTTTCATTATTAAATAATTATAGCTACAATCTTAGCATGAGTAGACAAGAGAATATAAATTCAATTTTTATATGCACCCAAATAGTATTTATTATGTTATACACAATCTAATTAATAACCTTCAGTTAACCAAAAGAATAAATGACACCATAGATATTAAATTGAAGATTGAAATTCAATCTAGTGATTACTTAGCCTTTCAATCCATTTGAACATCTATAATTTAACAAGTATACAATAACTAACCCAACTTGAAATTTGGAACATCTAAGCAACAAAATAATGGAAAATAAAGTAAGTAATAATTAAATAAAGATCTATATACATTAATGGTGTAAGTATAGTTATGTTTATAGCTTTATTTAATATACCAAGTAATTAATAGCTTGACATTTATAAGACGTTTTATGGGAAACCAATAATTAGTGAAAATTAAATATAACTTACTACTAGGAATTTTATTCAAGTGGAAAACAACCAAGATCAAATAAAGTAACCAAATGGAACTAATCAATATATTCATCCTCATACCAATCAACCTAACCTAGCCCATCCTATGAATCCCCCAATTAATGGTCCTCACCACACCCAACCATTAACTGGGTGGTGGAGTTTGGACTTTAGGCTTTTAGGACATGGACATGAGTAACAAGGTCACATAATCCATCACTAAAACCATAGAAGTTACAATAAAACATTTGATAGATAATAAATTCATAACTGAAATACAAGCTTAAACTTGACTCAAAATAATAATACTAGCATTGTAAATCCTTGTATTTGTCTGAAGGATTTTTTTAGTACTAATTTGGAATATATAATTGAACCTGATAACCTTTCATCATCTCTTCAAGTATACCAATGGTTAAATAACATATCATAACAACAATAATTAGGTGAAAACATTACATAAAAATGAGAGGTAAATGTGAAACATTCACATATTATTTACATCTGAAACCAATTCAATAAAATCACCCATAAATTTAAAATTTTTACCCTTACACCATACAATCAGGTAAAACAATTTAATTTCTTGTAACAAGTATGCAAAAATTAGAAAATTTTTATAACTGACCCTATTATAGATGGGTTCATTTCTTTAAGAACTTTTAGGCAAAATAATAACATCAAGGAAAATGACTTGGCCTAGGTGCTTATAGAAAATACATAGAATAAATAAAACCAATTGAGGTGAAACTTTTTCCATCAGGTTGAATATGAATAACCAAAATAATACCAACCAAACAAATCCAAATTAAACCAAGAATGGTGCATTAATATGCTAGGGTAAAACCCTAATTTAGCTATTACTTACAATAGATAAAATATCAAAATAAAAACCGATCTGAATAATTAGATATAACTAAAAGACATTATACCTTGGTTTAATCAAAATTGCCAAGCACTCAAAATAAATAAGTACATTTCTACCCTAGATAAAAAGGGGTTTGCAATGATTTTAAGGAGATATTTTAGGCATAAGTTTTAAACCTAAAAATCCCAAATGTCTTGGTCATAACAATTCTCTATACCTAATTAATTTAATTAATAAATAGAAAGAAAGGATTCATATTGATATAAATCAATTTAGGTATTTTCAAGTTCATCAAGAAGTCCTAGGGCTTCCTCAAAAGCCTAAAAATAATTTTTTTTTCATAACATAATAAATAGATATTCATTATTTTTATTTTTCAAAATAATGCATCACATACCTCTTAGTAACCTTACCCTCTGGAATAAAAATTGAGTTTTGAATTTTTCTTATTTTCTTTTCCTCAAAGATTGTGTGATCTTCCCTTTTCAATACCCATAGCTCAAGCTACTCCACTCTCCCTCCTCTCTAATTTTAGGGTTTTCAAGTTCCATTACTCACATATACTTCCAATTTATGCCTAATAGGGTTTTATTATATCCCCCCAAGTGTTTTTCCTACACCTCCCTCACCCAACTACCCAAATGTGGCACTATAGGAGGATAACACAATTTGCCCAAATGATGGCATGCCTATTTAATCCCATCAACCAAGATTTTGGTTAGTATGACCATTTGTTTTCTAAATTTTCCAAGGCCCATGACATCCTCACTTAGGTCATCATTAATAAAAATCAAAACTTATAAAAAAAATATATATTAGGGTCCTTCTATATAATGTAAATCAAAATAATAAATAAGAGGTCCAACCAACACCACCAAGGGATCAAAAATTAACATCAAGATAACAAATATTTTAAGATAAATGACCAATAAAGTGGTCTAACACATGATAATTTGAATGAAACAAGCCAATAAAAATCAAGTTGCTAATATTTATAATAGTTAGGCATAATGATGATCAGAGTCAAAATGAATAATAGTAAGATAACAAAAGACAATATTAAAAAGTGAGCAGGACAACACAACTAAAATTAAAGAATAAAATGATAGATTCCTACTACATAAATGACTAGATGTATTATGCATATTAACCCTTTTAATTATGTTGGTATCAATTTACTACTCAATGTCCATATCCTTTATGGCCCCAAATTTTAGAATCCATTGCTAGCCTAGCTCATCTACCTATACCTATAGCCATAAATGACATAAACATCACCTAAATGACATGGTAATAATATAATTGAATTGAATATTATAAAGTATTAGAAAAGAATCAAAATCAATAATGAATCATGATAACTGAATTATCTCATTTAAAATGTAATCCATAATTGCATTAATTATTCAAGTATCAACTAGAACTAATAAGACATGATCTAGTCAAAATATGATCACCAATAATTTGGATAATCTACCAATCATATAGTAAATGTAAAAATAATAATTTTAAAATTATAAATAAATACTATAAAAGTGTGATACAAAACATAAAATAGTCTATGAAATGGGGTATAAATTTGGATTATAACATCCTCTTCCCCTTAATGAAGAGTCATCTCGATAATAGATTAAAATAACCAAGGATACTATTATTCAAATAGTTGTGCATCTTCCCAAGTGTCACTCCTTATACTTAGTGGATCTCATTGTATCAAGACTTGTTGAATTTCTCCATTTATCAATTTAATTATATAATTATCCAATATTTTCATTAGGTCCAATTACATCTTTTTTTATTTTGTAACCTATAAATTTTTCCAATATATCACTTGAGATGGATCAAATACATATTTCCTTAGTAATATAATAAGAAACATGTCATAAATTATTGACAAAGAAGGAGGTAAATCTAGTTAGTAGACAACAAGGTTAATCTTATCCACAATGTTGAATGGGCTAACAAAATAAGGAGCCAACTTGGAGGTTTTCCCAAACTTGATTGAAATTTGCTATGGTCTTACATGCATAAAAACCTTTTTGCCTACAACAAATTCATGGGGTGTCATTTTTAGATCAGCGTAACTCTTTTGCTGATCTGAGGCATCCTTAAAATTTTAGCATATTATGGCCATCTATTGATCATATTCCATCAATAATTTTGGACCAACAATGGCTTGATTTTATAAATTGTCCCAACCAAGTGGGGTCCTATATTTTTTCCCATATAAATCTTCAAAAGGAGCAATCTTGATTATAAAATGATAAGAATTATTGTGAGAAAATTTGACTAAATAGAGATAGTCCTCTCACTTAGTCTGTTAATCCATGACATACATGCACAACATGTTCTCAACCACTTGGTTTAGTCTTTCAGTTTGACCATCCATTTTTGGGTGGTATGAAGAACTAAAATTAAACTGAGTGACAAAATATATAGTCAAAAAATTTCATAACCTTGACGTGAACAAATTATCTCTATCATAGATAATGACCTCTATTATGACATGTAACCAAACCACTTATTTTATAAAGCATTTAACAAATATAACAACATTATCAATTAAAATCTCAGTAATAAAGTGGTCAACCATGGTTGTTTTATCGATTACCATTAAGATAGTTTCATGTTGGCTATGATATTTGGATAGCCTAACAATCAAATCAAGTGAAACTACTACCCATTTATCTTTTGGTATGTCATGTGGGTATAAAAAACCCCTAGGATGTCAATGTTTAGCCTTTATACACTGATATTCCAAACACCTTGCCATAAAACTATCTATGTCATGCTTCAGACTAGGCAAAAAATAAAATATTTCTAGTTTATGGGTCATTTTTGTGATCCCTAGATGGGAAAAATGGGGTGTTGTTGCACTTGTTGTAGCATAACATTTCAAACTCCATCCGATTTGGGTACAAAAATTATATTTATATGACTTATAAGACCATATTTTTAAATTAAAAAATTAGCAAACTATTTTATGAAAGGCTCATCAACCAATCCTACACTTAATTATTAGTAGTATTTGTAGTATTTATCAATAAGTTTCTATTTTAAGACGTTATTTTTGAAATTTCTTTACAAAATAGATAAGGTCATAATGTATGTATGTATGTTGAGTACATCATCTATGCAATTTTCCTTACCCTTCACATAAGATATGTCCATGTTAAAATTTATAAAAAATCCAACCATAAACACTAGTGGGAATTCAATTCAATCTTAAAAAAATAGGTACTTTAGATTGTGGTGATCATACTTCACCTTGAAATGTTTGCATAGTAAGAAATGCTTACATGATTTTAGTGCATGTACTATGGTATTAAGTTCTAAATCATGTGCATGATAGTTATTTTTAACTTCTTTCAGCTTGTGAGATTCATAGGCCACCACTTTACCTTCTTGGGTCAATATGCCACTAAATCCTTCCTTAGAAGCATCAACCTATACCTCAAAATGACCATTTGGGTCAAGTATAATCAAAATAGGATTTTTTGTCAATATCTCTTTGATATTTTTGAAAGCCTCTTCACATTAAGATGTCCATACAAATTTTATACCCTTATGTTTTAATGATAATGGGGTTCCCCAAGTAGGACACATTTTCAACAAATCACTGATAGTACCTAAACAGTCCCATAAACCTATGCACTTTGTACACATTATAAGGAGCATACCACTCTTAAATGGCTTGAATTTTTTTTATGTTTATAACAATGCCCTTCTTAGAAATTGCATACCCCAAGTAATGTATTTTAGTTTTATACAAGGTACATTTGGATATATTTTAAAATAGTTTGTGTTGTCTTAGCCTTTGAAAAACAAGCCTCAAGTGTTGATCATGTTCAAATTCATTCTTAGATTATATGAGAATGTCATCCAAGAACACTACTAAAAAAATTTCTAAGTAATTTTTAAAAACATTATTCATCAGATTCATAAACATAACAAGTGCATTTGTGAGGCCAAAAGGCAAAAAAGTGAACTCATAATGGCTGTATCATTTTCTAAAGGTTATTTTGTATATGTCATCCTCTTTGATCCTCAACTGATAGTAGTCTAATCTTGAACCAATTTTTGAAAAGGCTAATACATCTTTCATTTAATTGAATAAATCAATGATCTAGGGTAACTAGTAATGATTTTTTATCATCACCTTGTTGAGCATATGGTAGTTAATGCACAACCTTACGGTTATATATTTATTCCTTATGAAGGCCATTGGAGCACACCTAATGTGACACACTTGGTTGGATGCTTTCATTATCCAAAAGTTCTTGTAACTAAACTTTCAATGCTTACAAATCTAACATGTTCATTCTATAAGGGGATTTTGATGCAAGGGTAATCCCTAACATAACCTTAACGGATAAGTCAAGATCATGTTTAGGTGGTAAACTAGTGACTTTTTAAGGAAAATGTCCATAAATTCATGTATGATAGGTAAATTTGAACATGACTATTCTTCTTCCTTGGGAAATTCTTACAGTTGGACTACATAGAGTTTACACCCTTTTATCACAACTCTCTTTAACTATAGAGCTAAGATCCTTTTATGAGTTTTTAACCTTTGAAGGCCTTGTATCTCTACAAGTTTTCCATTTTCACCATCACATTGCACCCTTTTTTAAGATAAATCAAGTGATACATGGTGTTGTTTTAGCCAATACGTGCATAATATGATATCATAAGACCTCAAAGGCGCTAAAAATAAATTCACCCTAGTTTTAAAAATGCCTAGATCAAGTTTGTTTACTCCAAGCATTCTTGGATAAGTACCCTAT
Organism: Torreya grandis; assembly: GCA_037957365.1. Lineage (NCBI taxonomy): Eukaryota > Viridiplantae > Streptophyta > Pinopsida > Cupressales > Taxaceae > Torreya > Torreya grandis. Next base: position 1,375,148 of record JARHVA010001554.1, on the reverse strand, counting down.
TTCCATTACCAAACTTAACTTCCTAAACTTTTCTTAATTTCATAGATTTTTGATTGCATAGATTTTATACAGAAGCTGCAACAAATTTGTCTATTGCACTAGAATAAATTAACATAATCACATAATTACTAGATATATAACCTCTTATCTCTATTGGTTTATCTTGAAAATCAACTTTCCAATTTTTAACTACTGCATACACTCTATGGTCTACTAGCTACCCCATTTTTAGCTTTAATTAGTCCTTGTGGTAGTGGTTATCACCACATTCCTAGCACACCACTTTCCTTTGCATTGTTATTAGAATAATATTTATCCCTATGGCTAGCCCACACTAGCTATTTTGATGTTGTTCCTTCTTATAAGGTCTAGTTTTTGAGGTGATGTGAGACTTAAGATTTTTTTTGACATTACAATTGGTTGAAAATTCTATTATTCCTTTATAAATTATGATTCTAGTTTATTTTATTGAAATGTTTAGGTGATGGATGTAGGTTTTTAGTTTTTGATTGTTATCCATTCAGTTTGAAGTCTTGTCTTGCCTTTTATCAAGACATTTCTTTTTATTCTACCATGTGGGAAAATTCTATAACAGCTACTAGCATCTTAGGAGTAGTCATATTGATATCATGAATCAATATTTATTTCATTCCCAACTTGAACTTGGTTATTTTTTAATTTCCTCATCATGTATATAATTTACATGATGTATCATGTTTAATAACTTGTTTTCATATTCTAAAATAGTCATATTTTCCTACTTTAACAATTGGAATTCTATTATTTTCTTTTTCTTGAAGTTTGGACTCAAGTACCTTTTCTAGAACTAACTCTCAAAAGTTGGCTAGGTAAGGGGCATAGGTTGATACCTCTCCAAGGCACAAATATGATTCTAGTAGAGGGTAACAATACCATTTAACTGATAAACATAAACTATTGCCTTCACATTGGATGGCATGTCATGTAGGTTAAAATATTTATATAAATTTATAAACCATGCATTAGTTGTGTCTCCTAATTCCTAACCTAAAAATGTAGGTGGAAGAAGCTTTTTGAGCTCCTTGATGATTTCATCTAGTATTCTTATTCATACTTCTTAGAGTTCTTTCACCCTTATTTTTCCAACTTCTAATCAAGGAATTTCTTCCTTAGAAGCACCATCAAGATTATTCAATCTGTGCTCTTGATTTCAATCTTACTTTGAATGGTAGAAGGACTTCTTCTTGATTATCAGCTAGTTTATCCCTAACTACATTATCAATAGGTGCTTCACTATTTTCATTGTCATTATAGATGAGAGTTTCATTTCTATTTTGGTTTAAGTTTTGGGTAGCATGGCCCTACCTTTGCTTTTATCTTTGCCTTGACTTCTACCTCTAAATACCAGCCTATCAATATCTTGGTCATTGTCAACTTGATTGTTGTCAACTTTGGTTTTAACCATTTTCTTGTGAAGTAATAAAATAGTCTCTTAGGTAGAATTTATAAGGGATAAAATTTTCCAAATTATTATTTAGAGATGTGTTTAAAATTTAATAACATTAAAACAAGCTCTAATACTAGGTGAAACAACCCCTAATTTTTTTTTAGTATTGTTACTTTTGGGTTACAAAATAGGGTTATGAGTAGGACCCACTATGTCATGTTATATTATGCATAGCCACTTGTTACTTTGTTTTATTAATCCCACATCCCATAACTAAAATCACATGTATTTAAAACCTTAACTAGGGAAATTACCTCTTAGAGATTCTATAAGGAAGAATATTTCCATATTAATTTTGCATCTAGCTCAAGGTGTATCTCTATGTTGATCCCTATGGATAGGTACCAACTTGTATGGGATAAATTACCTTTCAAATAGAAATCCCTAGGTGTTATTACCATACCTAAGTATCTCGCATCCATGGAAGCCTAGGTATAGGTTTGTGTAGGAAATATTATCATACTTTGGGATACTTAAGATAAGTATTCAATTTATTAATGATATTTGAATGTTAGGATCGAATAATAACCAATAGAAATTTATTTATTATTCTTATAAATAATAATCTAAAACATTTTTTTACAAGCCATAATTCAAATTATATCATGATACTATCTAAGTTAATAATGGTGTTTATCATAATAAGGTTAGTAATTATAAATACACCTATACAATCCATATAATTGTAATAGGATTTTGAAATGCCTAAACTTAATAATTTTTGTGTAAGTTGAAAACCCATTATAATACTATCCCATTTAGATCATTTTACCATGATCTATAATCTTTAGGAAACATCATATTATGTGCTTTCACTTATCACTAAACATGTTACAAAAAGTAATTCATTATTGTAATCTAGGTAAATCACCATGGCTTTGGTCATAGAATAATATCATTATACAAGTGAGCATAATACCATTAACTTGTAACACTTAGCTTGCTCTTATGGTAACACTAGACCATCATGTATATAGTCACTTAGAGATCAACTTTCTATAGTGATACGCACTTGTCAATTGGTCATTATCCATAAGAACTAGTCATATATATATATATATATATATATATATATATGTTAGATTTATTGTTCATAATAAAATTATATTAATTAGACTTAATTTATGCAGTTTTAATTCTTTGCATTATCACTAACTACTCTTAATAACTCTTTTAAGAAAATCAAAACCATTTGCACCAAAAATAACTTATTTTTTGTATTTGTTTTTATTATAGGTAAAAGTGAGTTTTAGAGGGACCCTACCCATAAAAAATTACCATCTAAGTAGAAAGTTACCTATAACAAAAAGATCAACAAACATAGGAAGAGCATACTAGTTCAGTAGACAATCAAAACATAGATACAACATAAAAATAATTGATTCATAGCTTCCAATAGAAAATAAAGAGAAGAAATTAATTTTATTCCATTCATCTTAAGATTTAGTCCATTCTTATGTCATGCTTTGAAATTTCTTCTCCAAACTACTTACCAATTTTTCCTTTTCAAATGTAGTTTCCACTCTTTTAAGCTTTTTCCTAGCATTAGGATCGTTCTCATTTGTTCTAGAATTGTTAAAAAATATAGATAAACCTTCCATGATCTAAATTACATTATTCACTATTCCTTTACTAAAGATGGCCATAATATTATGTTTTTATTTGAGTTCTCTATTCTCTTTCTCTATCATATTAATTCTATCAGTCATAATCTCAATTTGGGAATCCATATCTACTTCCCTCTCTTGAGTGCAATATAGTCCATCTTTTTATTGAAGTTGTTAACCTCATTTTAGAATGGTACTTCATCAAATAGTGCATAAATTTCTTATGAATATTAACCTCATCCTTCAAAATATCCAGTTTATTTTGATTTTTAACAATATCTTTAAAAGAATTCAAATCAAAGTCTACCTAAATCTATGGATGAAGATCCCTTTTTTTACTTCTACATAGTCATCCTTCCCCTTACATCCTATGTAATTCAAAATTACTCCTTCCCTAGTTTTAGATATGTGAGTATCAATATGCATATTCTATTCCTCAACATTAAATTATTCCACCTCACTCTGAATATTCTTTTTGATGACATTATCCTTGTTTATCTCCTCAAGATCAATCATGAAATCTAAATCCTGTAACATTTGTTTACTAAGAAACCCCTATTTCTTATTTTCTACCCTATCATTACCTTCATTATTCTTTAGTTTAGGTTTGTCATTAATCCTTAGCATCCATTTTAGAGGTACACAGGCCGAGACATTGATCTTAACATATTCATGTTACAACACTTAATCAAGACTATTTCCATTTTAAGAAAAATCATGCTCTTCGATAAATGAACTTATTAAAATAAAATAACCATGTAATTCAAGAATGAAATTTTTTAAATATATCTTAAAGTCATATTGAGACCATAGTATCAATTTAGTAACCTTTTTATCATTGATATATTAGTTCATGAACAACCAACTAATAAGTATGAACCATATTTAAAAAATAGTAAATTTTTAATCTATTTATATTACAAGTGAAATTAATTCATAACTTAAAAACCCAAGTGAATCACACTTTCATTATGAAATATCCATCTAACACTATGCAATCACTTTTCCCATGATATGATTTATAGAACTTCAATGATAAAACTAAGAGAATTTTAACTCAAAGAAGATGCCCAAGTTAAGTAACTTGAATCTTTTCAATTATTATTCTAATGACTCAATTCAATCCTAATTATGCTTGGATATAGAATTTAATAGAAAATCAAATTTCATACAAATCTTAATGGAAAATAAGTTTCAATAACAAGCTAAATCTTGTCAATGACAAGCTTAATCATTCCACATTGAGAACTTACGTATAGTTGCATAAACTTCATATATAGTGCATCTCAATACATAAAAATGAGCTTATTATGATGCATACCAACATGCATGTACATTAGTTCATAAATTGTATAAAAACTATCTTATTATGAAAGTATGGTCCCAACTTTAATCATTATTAAATAATTAAAATACAATCTTAGCATGAGTAGACAGGGGAATAAAAAATTCAATTTTTGTATGCATCCAACTAGTATTTATTTTTTTATAAAAATCTAATTAATAAACTTTAGTTAACCAAAATAATCACTAACACCATAGCTAGTCAATTAAGAATGAAATTCAAGATGGTGATTACTTATCATTTCAATCCATCTGAATATTTATAATTTATAAAGTATACAATATACTAACCCAATATGAAAGTTGGAAAACCTAGACATCATAATAATGGAAAAGAAATAAAGTAATAATTAACTAAATATCTATATACATTATTGTTACAAGTATATTTATGTTTCCATCTTTGTTTAATATACCAAGCAATTAATATCTTGGCATTTATAATACATTTAATGGGAAGCCAATAAGTAGTGAAAATTAAATATAACTTACTACCAGAGATTTTATTCAAGTGGAAACCAACCAAGATAAAATCAAGTATCTAGATGTAACCAACTGAGATATGCATCCTCATATGAATTGACCAGACTCAACCCATCTTATGATCCCCCTTAATTGGTGGTCGTCACCACCCCCAACAATCAACTGGGTGGTGGAGTCTAGCCTTTGAGATTTCAAGATGTCTACATGATCAATAGGGACACATAATGCATTACTAAAACCACAATAGCTACAAAAAAACACTTAATAGATAATAAATTCATAACTAAAAATCAATCTTAAACTTGACCTAAAAAACTCACACTAGCATTGGCAATCCTTGTCTTTATCTGAATGATTTTTTGGTACCGATTTGGAATATACAATAAAATATAATAACCATTCATTATCTATTTAATTTTACTAATGGAAAAACAACATAATCTAACACCAATAATGAGGTGAAACATTATATACAACCAAGAGGTAAATGTGAAACATTCATATATTATTTGCATCTAAAATTAATTTAATAAAATCACCTAAAAATTTAAATTTCTTACCCTTATGCCATATAATCAGGCACAACCATTTAATTTAATGAAAAAAGTATACAAAATTTGGAAAAATTTTATAACTAAACCTATTATAGCTTTATTTATTTCTTTAATAACTTGTAGGAAAAATAATAACATCAAGGAAAATGACTTGGCCTAGGTGCTTACAAAAATACACAAAATAAATAAAACCAATTGAGGTGAAAAATTTACCACCGGGTCAAATATGAATAAGTGAAAAAATGCCAACCAATCCAATCCAACTTCATCCAAGAATTGTGCATTAATATGTTAGGGTAAAATCCTAATTTAGATATTACTTGCAACAAGTAAAATATCAACATAAAAACCAATCAAAATAATTATATACAATTGGAAAACATTATACCCTAGTTTAATCAAAACAACCAAACACTCAAAATAAATAATTAAAATTAAAACCTAAATAAAAATGGGTTTGAAATTATTTAAAGGAGTGATTTTATGCATAAGGTTTAACCCAAAATCCTAAATGACCAGGTCATACCAATTCACCATACCAAATAAATTTAATTAATAAACAAAAATAAAGGATTCACATTGATCTATATCAATTTAGGGATTTATAGGTTCATGAGGAAGTCTTAGGTATTCCTCATGATCCTATAAATAATTTATTTTTACTTGTAAAACATAATAAATAAATATTCACTCTTTTCCTTTTTCAACTATGAGTAACCTTGGCCTCCAGAAGTAGAATGTAATTTTGATTATTTTATTTTATTTTCCTCAAATACTATGTGATCCTCTCTCTTTAATACCCATGGATCAAGATAATAGATTCTCCCTCCTCTCTACTAGCAACATTTTTAAGCCCCATTACTCACAACTACTACCATTTTCTCCCTGTTAGGGTTTTCTTTGCTTCCCCCTAAGTGTTTATCCTATTCCTTCTCACCTAGATACCCAAATGTGGTGCTATGGGAGGAGATACAAATCTACCCAAATTATGGCATGCCTTATTTAATCCCATATAATAAGATTTTGGTCATTATGACACCCTTTTTGTAAATTATCAAAGGCCCACAACCCCCTCACCTAGGTCATCATCAAGAAAAATCAAAACTTAGAGAAATAACATTATGGTTCTTCCACATAAGGTAAATAAAAATAATAAATAAAATGTCAAACTAACACTACTAAAGGATAATGAATTAACATCAAGATAATAAACCCTATAAAATAACTGAATAATAAAGTGGTCTAACACACCATAATTAAAATGAAAAAAGGTAGGCAAAATAAAGACACCAATCTATATAATGATCAGGCACAAGGATGATCAGAGTCAAAATGAATAATAGTAAGATAATATTAAAAGTGAGTGAGACAACATAACTAAAATGAAAGAACAAAATGATAGAATAATGTTTCCTAAATGACTAGATAGCTTACGCATATTATTATTATTACCTATGTTGGTATCACCCAATTGCTCACTACCCTTGTCCGTTATTTCCATGACTTATAGAATCCACTACCAACCTAGATCATGTACTTATACATGTAGCCATAAATGGCATCAGTAACACCTGAATGAAATGATAATATATCTAAATGAAATGGTATAAGTATTAGAAATGAATTAGAATCAATCATGAATCATGATAACTAAATTACCCCTTTTACAATGTAATCCATAAATGCATAAATTAGTCAAGTATCAACCAAAACTAATAATACATGATCTAATTAAGATATAATGATCACTAATATGGCCAATTTACTAGTCATGTAGAAAATTTCAAGATAACATTTATAAAAGTATAACTAAATAATATAAAAGTGTGATACAAATCATAAAATAGTATATGAAACAAGGTATAAAGTCAGATTGTAACACAATATCATAATTAATATAGGCATAAGTGTTGAATCAATCATATTTTCATCATAGTCAACATGGATAAGTCTATTATCCATAGAATCTAATAGCTTGCACTAATATCCACCTATAATAGTCTTATCTAGGAATATTATCTTATTCTAATTTTATTTTGTCACTATAAAAATAATTATATTTTTATCTTTATATGTTGGCCACCAATTGTATTCAACTAGGAAAAGTTTGTGGTAAATAGACTCAAGCATCTTTTGTTGTAGTCTAGCTAGCTCAATATGTCTAGGAACAATTTTTAACTGATCCTAAACATGCATAATCACATCTTATACTAATTTATATTTGTAAATTTATGAAACAATCAACACAAATCTCAATTTTGAGTAAAGTATATTCCTTCTTGATTTTTTTCAAAAACTAACAATTTTAATTATTTGTCAATTTCCTAAATTAGAATTATTATTGTTATACATCTTTAACACACACACCCCCCCCCCCACACCCCTCCACACACACACTTTTATATCACAAAATTTTATTTTTTAATCAAAAAGGTTAAAACATATTCACATCCAATGTGATTATTAAGATCTACGCTCCTTTGTGAAGTTTTTGATGTAGAGAATCATAATAAAAATTGAGGTTTTAGTGTGTTTGATGATTCATTTTGACAATTTTTGGATTTTATAAGGTATGATATGTCTTATAGGGTCCTAATGGTGGTATTAGAGTCATTATATCTCTTGAAATTGAGTTATTTTGGTCCTTTTGAAAGTTTCCCACCAAAATGCTTATTTTAAAATTTTAAATTGTAAAGTTTGATGAGAGTGGTATTTTTGGAAATTAAAATGATGTTAAATGTTGGTTAATTTCCTATATATGTCATATGAGGTGTGAATATTGTGTCTTAAAATGCATAACATGAAATAATAATGTAAATCAAGAAAACTTTACATGTAATTGCCCTCCATATGTGAAGCAATATAGGGAGTTGTTTGCATGTTTGGTATAACAAAGAAGATACAAGTACATGTAAACATTATAATTATTATTATATTATTAATAATAAATAAATTATAAGGACATGGGTTTGGAGTGATTGAGAAGAACAAGAAAAGAGCAAGATTTTAAGAAACCCTGTCTCTTCTTAAATTTTGTACATGACTAATTTAGATGCCTTGAAATCAATAAAAATATGGGTGATTTTGTGTTATAAATATCATGATAAATGTATTTTTAATGTATGTGAGTAATTTTTAGGTTTTAGAGAAATAACTCAAAGGAATAGGCATCAATAAAGTGACATTGCTCAAAAACACAGTCTCTGCCTATAATTTTATGTTGAATAAACTATGTGTATTGTTGATTAAAATAAATGTATTAATGACTTGTGAGTTAGTATTCAAATATAAGAATTTTAATAAATATTATAGTATTTTATTTTTTAAAAAATCTCTTTTTGGAAGTGATTCCTTGTGAATAAAGAGAACTATATGACTGTGTTATTGGACTATGTCTAAGAACATAGTGTGACTTCAAATTTTGGTGGTTATTAATGAATGTATAAGTTTTATTGATGAATTACATTATTGGAACATTATTGGTTGATTTATTTAACTATTATAGTGATAAAAATCCTCTCCCAAGTGTGGATAAAGAATAATCTTGAATTACATCTTAATCCATTCTAGATACAATCATTTTGTGTATAATTTAGTAGGTAATTTATAATTTGAAGGTCTTATACATTATTATGTTAATTTATTTAAATTAAAATAGTTTCATATTTATTGGATAGACATAATATATTAATTTTAATAGTTAAACATTTATAAATTTTTAGTTTAGGCCTTTTAGTAAGCCCTCGGTCTACACAGTCCTATAAGAGAACCCAAAACTCTATGTTTTTCCCTTTTATGAACATATGTTGATTTATCATGGTAAAATAAATATGGGAGAGGGTTAATAATTTTTGGTCATACCTATCCCAAGTGTTATTATATTTTTAATTTCTCTAAAAATTTCAAAAATCATTTTTATTCCCTCTTGACCTCAAACAAAATTGTGAAAGTTAAGACTAAGGTTTCTAAAGGGAAAATCTAATAACTTCTATTTGAACCAGCCAAAAATACTAAAAGTTGGTAATACATGGTGTTTTAATTTTATAAATATTATTTATGCATAGGTACATTTTAAAAGACTCAAACACACCATCTCCTTGCTTTAAACTTGTTTGATCAACTCCTTGATGCTTTTCTTTGTTCACTAGTTTCCATCTTCAACAAGAGACTTTCAACTTATTCTAAGATTTATAACCTAATTTGATATAATCCTATTTATTAAATAATTAAAATTAATATATACCTATTATTATACCCCTTAATAATTATCTCACTCATTTTAATTAATTATCTTCATTCAAACTTTTGTTTTTCACTTTCCTCACTCACTAGTCTCCCTAGTTGATCTCTCAAGGCTTAAAACACTAAATATTGACATTGGTCTCATGAAGAAATTTTTATATCATATATGATATTTAATGATAATATTACACTTTTATTAACTCCTTTAAACCTATCAATCACAATACATCATCCCCTTGCACTCTTCAAGCTCAATAATGACACTATCTCCTTATAGCTTTTTTGTCATCTTTTTCCTTTGTTTGAGAATTTTTTAGGTCCTATAAAACTTATAAACCCATATTTCGGCACCATATATCATTTTAAATATCTAGATAAATTTTAAAGTTTTAAATCCATGTTTAGAGAGTATTTAATTTATAAGTACCTAGTCAATTAGGTCTTTCTAGCCTTATATCAAACCCATAATACTAGTTCCATACTGTATAGACCTGGGACCCACTAAAAAAAATCTTGAATCATTATATACACATAAAAACATGAATTATTAAATATTTTAAATATTTTCCTATAGTTATAATATAAGATATAGAGTTTTAAGTTTCTAAACCTTAGTTTGGTGACTGAAGGGACTGAGAGGCTTCAAAATTCAATTTATTTAGTTTTATGACATTTAAAATGGATATAATACATTCATTATGTATATAATGTATTTTTACACCTTACCAAATGTCTAAATTTCCTTGAACCTTACTATTCTTAAAACTACACTAAACACAAAATTATGTATTCTTCTCAAAAGATTGTGTAAGGGTTTGAGGTTTATTTGCCTTCAAAGACATTTTAAACTTCACCATGGGTTATTATTAAAGTTTTTACACCTTAAATAATACTAAAAATTCACCAAATACATACCTATTATCTTCCTCAATCACATATACTTCTTTCTTAGGGACTGACTGTGAAAAACATGGTATTTACTATGTGAACAAAGTACTTATTTGTACATTTAATATTTACCAATAAAACTTATATTCAACCAACTAATATACCTTCCATAAATCATATCCTTATCCATATACCATCATCTAAATCACTTCCATAGTAAATACCTTAAAACACATCCACTTACCTTCATAACTAACTGCCACAAGCATCTATAGGACTTAAGTATAGAAACCAATCTTTGATGAGTCCATTCACTTAAAAAGCACTAAATTCATTCACCATGAGGTTTAAATTATTAAAACATATTTTATGTTAATATATCATAAAGTTATTTCATTTTTAACTTTAGTAAACATCATCCAAATCTCCTTTTACTTGACTATAACCTGCATACATTCTATTAGACCTAAAATGCACATAAATAGAGGTAAGTTTATGGCCTTAAAGGCATTTAGAATCAATATACAACTAAAATTAATATAATAATATAAAAAATAATAATAAACACACACAACATTCCTTTATGTATTCATTTTAATCAACCTTTGTTACATTTGTGGTCCATTCATGGACTTGTCAACTTTTTTAAGGAGTTTTTTTACATTCTTCTTTTTTTTTTTCTCCCTCTCTCTCCTTATTAGATCTATCTCCTATATTTATCACTCTCTCTTACATGATTAAACTACCTAAAACTTCCTTCCCATCCAAATTCTTCATTGGTTTGGGTGGTCATCACAACAAGACTTCACCATATTTTCTCATGACTTGTATTTTCATGTAGTTACCCACATAAGAATTTGTTCAGACCATTTATTATATTAACTACATATTTGACACTTCATTAGAATATTATGACCCCTATTACCTTACTAATTCATTAAACACCATTGACATTACTTGAAACACCAATTAAAATCCTCACTAGGTCCTTTAATATTTCAAATATTTAATGGTTACTTTTAGAGGGAAAACTCCACTTACTTAAAAACACACCTTTAATGACTCATTATGACTCATAAGACAAAAAATATATCCTAAAGTATCCCACACACATAATTTTACTCTAAAATAGACCAACTATGATTCCTAACTAGGATATATTTCTTCAACAACTTAAAATAGTATTTGCTTACTAGATGCTCCTGCATCATACTCCTCAAGAGGAAGAAAATTGTGTGCCATATTCTTTATTTCCTTATAATTCATTATTTGGGAATATTACATACTCACTTTAATATTTTTTCTCCTTTATTTCTCCTTTTTCCTCATTAGTTTCTTTTATTTATTATTTTTTGCTTTGTTTATCTTCCTTATCAATGCACCCTCTACCTCTATGAGTTGTGCCAACTTCTATAAATCCATGTTTTCTACATGTTCTATCTTCTCCAAATTATTTTGTATTTCCTCATACTCTAATACTAATAAATATTTCTATTATTCATGCTTACATTATTCTATGGCCTTCTTCATTATTCTGACTTGGTTCTTGCTTCTTTAGGTGTCTTGAATTCTTAGCATTGTTAGTTCCTTCCTCATAGGCATCTCAATATTTTTTTATTCAATAATTTTATCTTTTTATACCTCTTCATTACACTTATCCAATTCTTGATGTCCATTCACACAACCTTACTCTTATTTCAAGAACAACCTCTTGTCCAATTCATCTTTAACACAATATAATGTGGTTTTCCATCTTCTTGACTTGTTATTACCATGAAAATTAACTAATAACTTTGCTATAACTTTACCCATGGAATATATTATCTATTTATATTGTTCATGCTCCCATTACTTAATTTTTATTGTGTTCACTTGTGGCTTTGTTTGCATAAATCTTTGTGTTTCCCTATGATTCTCCATTCTTGATTATTATTTGAGATCATCCATGAGATTTTTATAGCTATTATTCACCTATTTTCATCTCTTTTATTGGGTTGAAAATATTCTCTAGCATCTCCATCTCCTCTTTCAATATGAGATCATATATCTCTCTATCATCTTCATCAAATTTTGGAGCATATTATTCTTCACTTTCTTGGGAACATTGATTCACAACTTGTCCTAGGAATCCTTCATTCATGAGAATCAAATAAATATCATTATTTTTCATATCAATTTTTTTAATCACTCTATAAGGTGCTTCATCTTCCTCTTGACTTTCCAAAAACATGTTTATCAATGCTAAGAGTTCTCTATACAAATCATCTTCATTATTTGAATCATCTTCATATACATTACCAAAAATGACATTATAATTCAAACATTGAGAAGACTTAACCTCTTCAAAGTTGTCATCTTGCTCACTTAGTTGCATCTTCTTCCCTTTATCTCGGTTAGTCTCCACCATGTCTTCTATTTTCTTCTTTGATTTGAAATCATCTTCTATTTTCATGATTTATTGAAATGTACCTTCAAGACTATCTTTTTTCACCCAATTCATGTTACTCTTAACCCACTTTCTACCTTGTACATGTTTGGATTGAAATTTGTTTCTTACCTCACCTTGTTCATACTTCTTGGCTTGACAAGTTGTCATGTCAACTTGATGCAATCGACCATTTATTTATTCTCTCATTGTTTGTTCTTGTCTTTCACTTGAATCCTTGTCTTGCATAATCTATTACTTTATGTTTTCCTTCTTCACCTCACCAACTAATTTCTTGATACACTTAAGAATCACATAACCATGCCCTTGTACCATCTTTAAGGGATGTACCTTGTTCTTTATTCTTCTAATCTGCATGTTAGCTTTTTTTTTTGTCTAATGCATAATCATAATCAATGCTTAATCAATCATTTACCTCCATATAAGACTGATACAAGCTTATCTTTTATCTCATGCCTTAATGTTTTTGCTTCATGTATTCATGGTTTTTTTTCTTTTCTCCCTTGTATACCTCTTTTCTTACTTCAACTTCAATGTTTGGAAAAGCATCATAAAATTTATATTTCACCTCATTTTTAGAATGTTAATATGCTTCAATGTTTACCATGTTGTCTTATTCTACCAGTTCTCTTGCCTTATCATCTTCTTTCATCTTGATGGGTGATGTACTAGATCCATTATTCACAAGATTTAACTTATCATGATTTACCTTCATCAATATTTGGATTACACCTACATACATAAACTTAAATGCAATGTTAGCATATAAAATAAGTGACCACATAGTCTCCATGAATGCCTCTTTCCTGAACACTCCTCTATTTTAACTTCCTTCTACCTCAAGTGTTTCTCTCAGCACTTCTCTATTCATGCCTCTATTAGTTGTACCCACTCTTTTCTTCTCTTCTTTAATACACTCATCTTGTGCCTTCTCTATCTCTTAAATAGCTTTAGTGGCCACTTCACCCTTTTCTTTACATTGTAGCCAAGCCATTGGCTTCCTTGATATTTCATGAGATTTAACATGGGCTCTATCTTATCTAAAATCTACCCCAAGTCTCTTCTCATATCTTCTACTTATTTTTATACATCCATATTCTCTCTTTATCTTTGATTTCTGTGGCTACCTAGACCAATATCTTAGTAAGATGCCTAATTTCCTCTTAGATCTCTCTTGGATATTCTCCATTCCTATAGTCCTCTATCTATGACTTTATTTCTTATCCCTTTTGGCTCTCTCCTAGAGTCTTCCTCTTCTTACGTCATTGATCTTCAATGCTTACTTCACTCTACCTTCTCTAATCCTCTCTTGACTAGTCTCAAGTCTTAAAATTTGGCTTAGGGGATTTATTTTATGTTTTCACCAATATAAAATTTTTCTATAATGATCTTAAAAGTCCATATATTCACCACACTCTTATCCCAAAATACCCTACAATTTTATCTCCTACAATCATCCTAATATTTTGTGCATATCTCAAATCAACAAGCTTTAACAAATTAAAATAGAATGAAACCAAGAGATTAACCTTGATATGATACCAAATTATGAAGAGATACATGGTAAAATACTCAAACACACCATATCATTTCTCTAAACATATTTGATCAACTTCATGATGCTTTGATTTATTCACTAGGTTCCATCTTCAACGAAAGACTTTTAACTTGTTCTAGGCTTTGTAACCTCATTTTATATAATCCTATTTACCAAATAATTTGGAGTCATATATACATATAATTATACCCCTCAATCATTATATCACTCATTTCAATTTTTTCATTTCATTCAAACATTTGTTTTTCACTTTTCTCACTCACTAGTCTCACCAGTTGATCTCTCATAACTTAAAACACTAAATATTGATATTGGTCTCATGAAGACATTATGATATAATGAATGATATTTCATGATCATATTACACTTATATTAACCCCTTTAATCTTATCAATCAAACTCCATCATCCCCTTTCACTCTTCAAGCTCAATAATGACCCTATCTCCTTATATCATTTTTTACCTTTTTCCTTTGTTTGAGATTTTATAGATCATATACAAAATATAAACCCATATTTAAACACCCTCTATAGTTTTACATATCTAAATAGATTTTCAAGGTTTAAATCCATGTTTAGATAGTACTTCCTTTGTAAGTACCTAGTCAATTAGGCCTTTCTAGCCCTACAACACACCCATAATACTAAATTAGTACTATACATACCTATGACCCACTCAAAAACTCTTGAATCCTTCTCTAAACATAAAAAAATTAATAATTAAAAATTTTCAATATTTTCCTATGGTTAGAATAGGAGATATAGGGTTTTAAGTTTCTAAACCCTAGTTTGGTGACTATAAGGGTTGAGAGGCTTTAGAATTCAATTTCTTTAGTTTTAGGAAGTTTTAAATGGATCTAAGACCTTCATAAGTTTTTTAATGTCTCTATACACCTTCTTAGTTATTTAAAGTTCCTTTATTAACTTTATTATGCTTAGAACTACACCAAACATATAATTTTATATTCTTCTCAAAGGATTGTGTAAGGGTTTGAGGTATGTTTTCCTTCAAAGACATTCCTAACTTCACCATGGGATATTATTAAGGTTTTTACACCTTCAATAATACTAAAAATTTAAAAAATACATACATATTCTCTTCCTCAAGCACATATACTTCTTTCTTAGGGACTGACTATGCAAAACATGGTATTTACTATGTGAACATAGTACTTGTCTAAGAATTAACATTTACCAATCAAATTTGTACTCAATAAAATAATATACCTTACATAAATAATATACTTATCCATATACCATCATCTCAAGCACATCCATATTTAATACCTTAAAACACATCAACTTACATTCATAAATGATTGTCACAAGTGTCTATAAGATAAGTGTACAAACCAATCTTTGATGAGTCCATTCACTTTAAAAACACTACATTACTTCATCATTAGTTTTAAATGATTAAAAAACCTTATCAATTAATCTATCATGAATTTATTCCCTTGTCAACTTTAAGAAACATCATCTAATTCTCCTTATACTTAACTATAACTTGCATACATTTTATTAGGCCTAGAATGTACATAAATAGAGACAATTTTATGGCCTTAATGGAATTTAAAATCAATATACAATTTATATTAATCAAATACCATAAAAACACACAACAATCCTTTCTTTATTCATTTGAATCAACCTATGTTACATTTGCAGTCCATTCATGGACTTGTCAACTTTATAGAGGAGTTTTTTACATTTTTTTTCTCACTCTCTCTCCTTATTGGATCTCTCTCCTCTCTTCCTCACTCTCTCTTACACACTAAAACTACCTAAAAAAATTTTCCCAACAAATTCTTCATTGGTTTGGGTGGTTACCACAACAAGACCCTTCACCACCTTTTCTCATGACTTGTATTTTCCTGTAGGTACCCACATAAGACTTTTTTAAGACCATTGATGATCTTAACTACCTATTTGACATTTTATTATACTCTTATGACCCATAATACCTTACTAATTCATTATACACCCTTGAAATTACATGAAACACCACTTACAATCCTCACTAGGTCCTTTAACATTTCAAATATTTAAATGGTCACTTTTGGATGGAAAAATACACATACTCACAAACACACCTTCAATGACTCATTATGGCTCCTAAGACAACAAATGGATCCTAAAATATCCCACACACATACTTGTACTCCAAAATAGACCAACTATGATTCCTAACTAGGACCTATCTATTTAATAACTATAAATAATGTTTTGATTACTAGATGCTCCTACATCAAGGATGGATGATGCAGAGGATTATCCAACCACTACTCTTCATTTTTTTCTTTGACTCTGATACCTAAAACTATCTCTCTCTTGAATTCACTCTTCACTATCTCCTCTTCTTGGTTCACTCTTTTTCTTAATTCTTGATGTTTCAAGCCCTAAATTACTCATCTATACTTATTAAACACATACTTATGCCTTTTATAGTCTTCCTTAATTATACCTAAATTACTTATCTTTAATTCCAAACCTCATTCTTTTCTTAATCTCTCGTATGAAACTCTTCTCAATTCTATACTAGCCTTATATTATCCATTCATAAACCTAATCCTTCTTTAATAAAACATCTATAAGTCATATAAAATAACTAATTACACTTTTAGACAGCCTTTATCCTCCTCTAGATCCACCCCAAGTTTCATTACCCAACTCACTTGGCTCAACCACTTTTTCACCTCTTCTTCTTACCAATTAGCCCTTCATTAGGCATATTTACTCCCATAACAAAGGATACCATACCATACAATATTTTATATTTAAAAAACCCCATAAATATTCTTATTGTCCTTGAATTAAATATTATTACCAATTTTTAGAATTTTTTTATAGTCACAACTCTAGATACACAAGTTTCTTTCTTTAAACCCTAGGTTAGGTCTGTGTAGGACTATGTTGGCCGAGAGGGGTAAAAATTAGATAAAATTACTTCAAGACATTTTATAACCTTTCCACAACCTAGATATGGTATTTATTATTCATTTTAATCACATTCAACTATTACTCTTCCTTGAACAACTCTAAACATCCTCAAAATTCTATTTTCTCAAAATTTTGGGAATATAGTCAATAAAGAAACTAACATAGGGTTTATTTATAATAGATTGAAGTGATAAGTGAGTTATATCATCAAAAAATAATCTTTTCCTAGTCCTAAAATTTATTTTATATATTTACTCCCTCCATCTCTTTCATACTCTTGAACAACCTTCCTCTATATCTTCTTGTCATGGCTGTCACCTAGACAGAGTCTCTTCTCAAGACTACAACACAAAAATCCTTACTCTTATTAGGTTCCACTAGTGTTAAGTATTAAAAAAATACACCATGAATTGGTTATTTCACTCTAGTAATCCACTTAACATTTACTATTTCTCATTATTGTATTCTTTTATTTAATGTTTTCATGGACATACACAAAATTTTGAATTATACATCCTTAACTTTGCAATACTAATAGGGCGTAACTCTAAAATGTATTGAAGACTATTTTAAACATTAAAGGATTCATAGAGTATAAAAACACAATGTATCATAGGTACATCGCATAAAAACACATTAGCTTTTATTACTTCATGCAAAATGTCTATAACTTCATTTTATGTCATTCTTTGGTCCTTCAAGGACAGTATAGAGTATTTTGGCCTATCTTCATTATTTATTTCTTATACCTATCCTTCAATACTAACATAATACAATTAACATAATTAATATTACACCATGAATTTAAAATTTTATATCCTTCCAACCATGCAACCATTAACTCCTCTCTTCTTGGCCACCTTCACAAATGAAGGGGCAGTAACATTTTCTTTCTTGATTCTTGAATTACATTGCACTTGTACATTTAAAATACATCCACATATCTATCTAAGACCACCTAGGACCTTAATAATTTATTAAAAACATTATATTTAATAATAAATCACAAAACATGTCCTAAAGTTAATACCATAGTTTAAATTTTCAAATTGAAGTTTTGGTAGGAAACTCTCCCAAGCCTAACAACCTAAAATGAAGACACATAATGATTCTAACACCCTCTATGGGTCCCTATAGGACTTATAAAAACAATATAAGACAAAAATGGTCAATATGAACTCATAATTAACTTTAAATATTTAAATTTAAATATATTCTACATCAATGAAGCAGGTTTTAGACTTGTACAATACCATACAATATGATATTCTTGACTATGTATTTGCATAAGGCCTTAAGAGACATAATAAGAAGAGGGGTGTGTTGAGTTGGGTAAGTTAAATTGATAATTATGTCATGAATTTTTTTATGTATATCAATGAGGATAAAGGGTATCCTAGAATATTATTAGTTTGTCAATAGCTTTTGTGGATTATTCAAAACATCTAAATTTGTACCCAAATAGGGCTACTAGAGAAAGAAGGCATGAAGAAGGAAAGGAAATTTTTTTCAAGGATTATTATTTCTAGATTGTAATATTAGGCTAGATATTTATGGATGATATAATTCGTAGATTAATGACACTAGGGATCTAAATGATAGATAACAAAAACTACTTGATTCATGAATTAGGCTTTAGTACCTATGAAGTTATATGAAGTTGAGCTAGTTTGGAATCAAGAATGAATAAATGAAACATGATGGATGAGATAAACATGGTAATGTGTTATAGAGGGAGAGATTGTAGAGGTGAATGAGGAATGAGGTGCATTCAATAATAACAAGGACTATGTATGCAAAGAGGTTAGGATCCTAGATAAGAGAGAGATTGAGAAAGCAAGAGAGTTCAAATGAAAGTAAGTACTTGAATGAAGCCATCAAGATCAAAGATCAGAGGTTAGAAGGATAAAATTCAAGGATAAAAGCTAGGTTAATGAGGTAAGATGTTGTATGGATTAGGACCTACATAAAATGGTATCAGATAAACACGATTCTATTGGTAAAGAAGATAGATAATTTAAAAGCAAGAACAGGTACATTTGCTATTATATATTATCTCTAATTTATGATTTTGTTATATCAATAATGTGTAAATTTTTTAAGATAATTTTAAGTCAAATCAAGTGTAGGTAAATCCCATTGAGGCTTTTAAAAGAGAAGAATACCTAAGTGAGGTCTAAGAGGCAAGTAGGTAAACTTACTAAGAGAGATATGTCCAAGTGAGGCATAAAGATAAAAAATAAGGTAATATGAAAATGAAATAGTTTAAGAAGATGTAGGGAACGGATAAAATATAGTAACAAAAATACAAAAAAGATTAGAGAAGACATGAAGAAAAAATAGTTGGATGTATATAAAGAGATAAATAAGTTAGGAGGAGAGATGGGGAAAAGTTTTGAGAGGTTAGAGCTCATGGTGAAACTCATACAGGAATAAGAAATCAAATGGTTTGGTATTAATATGAGAAATAAGGTCAAGTGGCCAATAAGGCTACTAATGGAGAAATATAATTTTATTACCTTGAGAATAAAAGACAAGAAAGAAATAAATTCCCATAGTGGCTTGAGTAGAAAAGAGTTGTCAAATGAGCAACCTAAAATAGAGGTTGTCAAGAGAGTTATTATTGGTGTTCTAGATTTATACCCTAGCTGAGAAGGGGATTATTCAGGTCCTTTACTCAAATCTAGTCTTATATGGTACTAACCCTAGGCTTTGGGTCACCTATCATAGGGTCAAACCTCCAGAGAAGGTCGAATTCCTTCTAGATCTATCACCTATACTAAAATTTGATTGGGAAAAGAGAGAGATAAATGGGTAAAAATGCATAAAAATATATAAAAGAGGTGATGCACAAGTAATTTTATTATTCATACACTCTATCTAAACTCCTAAAAACACTATTGAGATTGGATCTAAAATTCTAAATGGTTTTTTATACATTAGTATTTCATGTAAAGGTTCACCAAATGATCAAAACCCAATGGAGGTGATGGAGAGGCCTAATTCAAGGCACTAACTAGTCAATGTATCCACTTTCTAGCTTTAATCAAATGACATTTACCACTAAACATGACCTATAAAATAATATAATCTAGTAGCTAGGTGAGATCAAGATTTGATAATAGAGATATTTATACCACATGTAAATTAGTTTGACATTGACACACTATACTAGAATAATAAAATCTGAAAAGAGTCCTTTATTCATCTTAAGAGGTTACAAAGATCAAAGATCAAAAATTAAATTCTCATTATCCTTATCCATATACCCAATGTCTTCTTGGAACTCCATGATATCATTTAATGATCTGCTAATAAGGATCTTGTCTTGTAATTGCTAGAATTATGCCACATTTGCTTTAAGTGACCAACTGTATCTATGTTAAGCATGGGATATACTACGAGGGGGATTGAATTAGTATATCATATATCTTATGAATCTTTTAATTAATCAAATTAAACTTAACCATTCATTCAAAATATGCAATAAAACTAAAAGCAATATGCACCACATGAGAGAGAGAGAGAGAGAGAGAGAGAGAGAGAGAGAGAGAGAGAGAGAGAGAGAGAGAGAGAGAGAGAGAGATCAAATTTTTATGTTGAAACCCAAAATGGAAAAAACCATAGATAACAATCTCAAGTATATGAAAGAGCACCAACTCAAATTACAAAGTTTGTAAGCACCAACTTATAAGAGCACCAACCCCTTTGTCAAGCACCAACACAGTAATTATTTGTGAGCACCAACCCATAGGAACACCAACCCCTTACAAATATTTTTGAGCATCAACCCATAGGATCACCAACCCCTCTTGTGTATAAAACACAACTATCTCTCAATGTTGCTTACTCAACAAATGATATAAATCTACAATATCTCTTTCTATTCTCTCCTCTTTTATTATATAAAATAAATATAAACCATGCACTCTCTTGCATATTACAAATATCTTATGAAGCCTTTATCTATATCTTTCCAAATTACCTTTGGCATTCACCCTTTGTGACCCTTCAATCCTCATGGAAAATGGTGTCAAACTTTCATGACCCTTCTTATCCTTGCATTTGAAAAGTCACATGGTGACCCTTCATAAGCAAATGCATCCTTTCCTCTTTTATCTTTATCTTGGTGACATTTCAAATTCCTTAAGGTGACTCTTCATGGAAAAATTTGTCATACCCTATTTTGTATTCACTTGGTGACTCTTGGAATTCCTCAAGATTACTTTTCATGGGAAAATGCATCCCATTCCCCTTTTGTCTTTACCCCATGACTCTTTGACTTCTCCATGGGTCCTATTTTGACTTTTATACAACCAAAAATACATTCATTAATATTAAATAAATATTAACACACATTAGCCAATATATGAATATTAAAAACACCATTAAATGTTATGGGGCCTTTATCACCAATGCTAGACCTTTGACATCAATGATAATATTTTCAACAATCTCCCCTTTTTTCATTGATGAAAACCTCAAATTTAAACTACCACATCCTGAAACTTACATTGCACATGCCAACCTACTCATATTGCCATCTGAAAAACATATAGTAACTCCCCCTTATTGTAGCAACTTGTACCAATTCCCTATACCTATTTATACACATGTACCTATACCTATTCCTATACCTATTTTTATTCTTCTCTCCCTTTGAGATCAATGACAAAGGTCCTATCTTGGAGCTAACACTTAGTTCCACCTCAACTGATGTTGATCCTTAATGGGAGGAAGTAAAATAAATCACTCCCAACTTCTCCCGTAGATACTCAAATGTGTCTTTTTGTAGTGCCTTTATGAAAATATTTGCAATCTATTCTATATTAATTATATATTCCATCTTAACCTACTAATCTAGAACCTACTCTCTCAAGAAATGATATCTGATGGGAATATGTTTTGTTCTTGAATGCATTATTGGATTCTTAAAAATATTAATAACACTTGTGTTATGACAAAAAATAGAAATATGTTCATCATATTTTACCTTGATATCTTCCAAATTTTTCTTCATCCAAAGCACTTGAATACAACACAATACTATTGCAATATATTCTACTTTAGCTGTAGAAAGTGATATCAATTTTTTCTTCTTCCTTAGCCATGATACTAGGTTATCATCAAGGAAGAAAGCTCCTCTAATTTTACTCTTTTTGTCATCCAAGCAACCTATCCAATCTGAATTTGTATAAGAAACCAAAGTGAAATCTCTACCTATGAGATACTACTATCCATAATCTAATGTCCCCTTGATATATCTGAATATTGTCTTCACCAATTGAACATGACTCTCTTTTGGGGCTGCCTGATATCTTTTAACCATGCATAATCCATGCATAATGTTTGGCCTCGATGTTTTCAAATATAAAATACTGCCAATCATATATCTATACAAATATTGATATGTAATGGGTGAATCTTCATCCTTACTTACCTTGTTCCCTATACCCATCAGTGTACTGACTGGTGCATAATCCTCAAAACCAAACTTTTTAAACATTTATTTGGCATATTTACTCTGAGATATGAAAAATCCTTTATTTGACTAAAAATTTTGCAACCCTAAGAAAAATTACAATTATCCAAGCATAGACATCTCAAATTATTTTTACATATTGTTAAAAAAAAATTTGTCATCTTTTCAATGTTATCTCCAAATATTTTGTCATCAACATATACCACAATAATTAACTGGTGCTCACCTTCTATTTTGATGTAAATATTACTATCAGTAAATCCTCTCTCAAAACCCTGATCCTAAAAGTATTTTATCAAGTCTTACATACCAAGCTCTGGGAGCTTCTTTCAATCCATACAGTGCTTTCTTCAATTTACATACATGGCTACTATCATTTGAGAAAATAAATCCCTCTGGCTACTTAATGTAGACCTCCTCTTCTAGATTCTTATTCAAGAAAGTAGACTTGACATCTATCTAAAACACTTTGAAAATTTTAAACACTGCATATGCAAGAAACATTCTAATAGCCTCTATCCTTGCCACTGATGCAAAAATTTCTTTAAATTTTATTCTATCAATTTGAGCATTTACTTTACATACTAATCTTGATTTATCCTTGGTCACTTCTCCATTTTCATTCAACTTATTTCATTAAACCCATTTTGTTCCTATCACATTGTGATCTTTTGGTTTAGGTGCTAATTCCCAAGTATTATTATTTTCTATTTTATTTAATTCTTCATCCATTGACTTAACCCAACGCTTATCATGTCTATCTTCTGAAAAAGTTCTAGGCTAAATTTTTGATAGCAAAGAGAAATTAACTTGCTCATATTCACTTACCATCATTATTTTGGTATGAATTCATTCATTTATGTCCCTGATGATGTCACTTTCATTTTGATTTATCTATATATATTTGGATGGAGTTTTGGTGTCCTTTTTCTCCTTCTTCTCATCTTGATCTGATTCTTCAAAATCTTCCTCTTCAATGATTTCAATAATGTCTATTGGATCACTGATTCTTTATGCTTCATCTTCTTCTATCCTAACACTTGCACTTTCAACTATTTTATTAGTTCTTTTGTTTAACATTTATAATATTAATTTTTCAAGAATAACCAAGAAATATAACTTCATCTGCTCTAGATTTAAACTTACCTAGTTTTTCATAAGTTTTCTTTATGAATCATCTACTACTGAAAACTCTAAAATAATCAACTGTAACTGGTTTGTCTTTCCATAGCTCATAAATATTCTTATCATTATTGAATTCCAATAATGCTCTATTATGGATATGCACTATTGTACCAACTACCTCTCTCTAACATTTATCTAATATATTGGATTCATTTAGCATTATCCTCACCATCTCCTAAACTATTTTGTTTCTCCATTTAACTATTCCATTTTGCTATGGAGTTCTGATTGCTAAATAATGTCTCTTTATTCCATGGTCTTCAAAAAATTGATCTGACATGAATTCTCCACCTTGATATGATCTTAAGCACTTAATCTTCAAACCAGTTTCATTCTCAACTAATGCTTTGAATGTTTTGAAATGTTTGAAAGCTTCTAATTTTTTCTTTAAAAACATTACGCAAGTCATATGTAAAAAATCATCAATAAGAAACATGAAATATTTCTCACCTTGAGTACTTTTAGTTCTCATAGGTCCACATAAATTAGTGTGAACAAGTTCTAACATCTGAGTGGTCGAGTATTCTTTTGTTTTGAACCACCTTCTAGCCTACTTCCCATGCTGACAAGGTTCAAAAAGTGTGTTAGATGGATTTGTAATTTTTGGAATATTTATAACTGCTTGCTTCTTTTTGATGTTGACAAGATTATCAAATTTTATGTGTCTCATTCTCCTATTCCATAGCCAACTTTCTTCAATCTAACTCAAACAACATCTTTGACCTTTGATGTCTTTTTCAGCAATTATGGTAGTAATATTATCTCTAAATTTCACTATGCCACCATTAATATTATTCAAGGTTATAAACTTTATCTTTTCTCTTTTCATGTGTCTCAAACATCCACTATTAATGAACCTTGGCTTTTCTTCATTTCTTTCATGCAAAGTTGTATGTACCAACATAGAATTTTTAGGTTGTTTCTTCTACCATGAACCTATCTGAACTTTCTTCTTGATGAATAGAGCCTTGAAACTCTAGTCCTTCTTGAATGAATCAAACATGCTTCTATAGTACCAAGCTATGTGACCAAATTTATTACACTTGTAACATATTATGGCCTCTTCATTAAATCTTGATAGAGGAGCAAAAGAGTTGTGACTTCTGCTTGTCTCTGCATGAGTTTCCTTCTCTTTGTTTCTAAAATTATTATTCCATTGTTTGACATTCTATTTTCTTATGACCATATCCATTAAAATAAAAATAGTAACCATAAAAATAGAACTTATTTGTGTATATTTGACATGATTTCCTTTTGTAGCTCTGTTCCTTCTAGCCTTCATTATTTGAGGTTTCCTCTGTATTCTTAACTTTTTCTTTGTTTGTTTCCTCTTTTGTAAGAGCTTCAACATAGCTCTTTTTATTTTAAAATTTAATACCTATCTTATCTAATATTGATTTTTGGTTTTCTTAAATTTTGAATTATTAGTTACTTTATCATTGATTGCTTTATTTATTTTCTCAAGATCTGCTTCTAAAGAAGTAATTTTAATAGCATACCTTTCACATTCTTCACTTACTTTTGCAATTGTGCCATTAGATATTTTTAATTCTTCTTATATTCTTCAAAGTGTGTTTTTAAATCTTCAATTATTTCCTTTGACTCCTTTTTAGTTTTTTCAATCTAGAGTTTCAATCTTTAATTCTTCTTCTTTAGAGATTTTAACTCTTTTAAGGCACAAATGAGTTATCCTTCTAGATTCACTTTGGATTCATCCTATTATTCTTCTTGAGCATCTATTATTTTTCTTTTGAAGGCATCTTCATGTATGGACATGAATGAAATCTCTTCTTCTGAATCAATGACTCTACTATCTTCAGCTGAGCTAGGATCTTTAGAATACAAACTCTTCTTCATGAATCCCTTCTTGAATTTTCTTTTGAAATTATTCTTTTATGTAGAATTTCCTTCTTCATTATCACCATTACCCTTATCTAGGAACTTAGTTGTAAAATGTCTAATCTTTCCACAATTAAAACATTTAAAGGTAATTTTCCTTGATATTTACCTATGCCCTTTTTTGAATTGTAGATGAATAGAGCTCCATTGTCATTTTCATCATCACTAGAGTTGTCACTTGATTCTTAAATCTTAGCCTTCTATTTATTTGATGTTTTGAAATCAATTTCTCTCTTTGAGGGTTTCTCTTGTTTGGTCTGCATCTCATATGCTATAAGAATACCATGTAGTTCATCCATCTTTAGCTTGGATAAATTCTTCATCTCTTTAATTGCTAAAACTTTTGCATCATATCTTAATGGTAGAGATATCAAAACTTTTTGTACCATAATTGATTCTTCTAATTTTTCTCCAAGACCTTTAATCTAATTAACTATTTGATCAACCCATAAAATCTAACTTTCTATATTTTCTTCCTCTTCTATAGTCAAACTCTCAAACTATCTTCTAAAATTCAAAAGCTTAGCTTTCTGAACCTTTCCATCACCTTTGTAAATATTCTCAAGCTTTACCCAAGTTTCATGAATAGATTTACATTGCATAAATTTAACAAATTCTGATTCACATAAACCATATAAAATATCATTTAAGTCTTTGGCATTATTTTCACTTGCCTTCTTTTTCATCAAAGTAGTTACAAGTGTCTATGGATTTTCATATTCCTCCACCACTACTTAACAAATGTCAAATCCAAGGGCCATCAAATAAGTCCTCATCCTTATAATCCAAAAAGCATAATTTGTCCCATCAAACAAAGGTACCTTATTTGTAGAAAAACCTTAATGTGATCCAACTATCATGCTTTCTCTAATCTACCTTCAAGATGTAAAACTTTTTCAAAAGGAACCTTGTCTGATACCAATTTTTAAGCATGGGATCTACTGAGGGGGGGGGTGAATCGGTATATCATATATATTATAAATATTTTACTTAATAAAATTCCACTTAACCATTCATTCAATATATGCAATAAAAATGAAAGCAATATGCACCACACGAGAGAGAGGAGAGAGAGAGAGAGAGAGAGAGAGAGAGAGAGAGAGAGAGAGAGAGAGAGAGAGAGAGAGAGAGAGAGAGAGAGGAGAGAGAGAGAGAGAGAGAGAGAGAGAGAGAGAGAGAGAGAGAGAGATAGAGATAGAGAGACCATATTTTTACATGAAACCCCAAAATGGAAAAAATCATAGAGAATAATCTCAAGTATATGAAAGAGAACCAACTCAAATTACAAAGTTTGTAAACACCAACTTATAGGAGAACCAACCCCTTTGCTGAGCACCAACACAAACAAATATTTGTGAGAACCAACCCATAGGAGCACCAACCCCTTGAAAATATTTTTAAGCACCAACCCATAGGAGCACCAACCCCTCTTGTGTATAAAACACAACAATCACTCAATGTTGCTTACTCAACAAATGATAGAACTCTACAATATCTCTTTCTATTCTCTTCTCTTTTATTATATTAAAAAAAAAAAACCATGCACTCTCTTGCATGTTAAAAATGGCCTCTCAAGATTTTATTTATATCTTTCCAACTAACCTTTGGAATTCACCCTTTGTGACCCTTCAATCCTCATGGAAAATGGCACCCAAATGTGCATGACCCTTCATATCTTTGTATTTGAAAAATCACATGGTGACCCTTCATAAGAAAATGCATCCTTTCCTATTTTGGCTTCTTCTTGATGACCTTTCAAATTACTTAAGGTGACTCTTCATTGAAAAATGTGACATACCCTCTTTTATCTTCACTTGGTGACTCTTCAAATTCTTCAAGATGGATCTTCATGGGAAAATGTGTCCTATTCCTCTTTTATCTTTACCCCATGACTTTTTGACTTCTCCATGGGCCCTCTTTTGACTTTTATGCAACCAAAAATATATTTGTTAATATTAAATAAATATTAACACACATTAGCCAAGATATGAATATTAAAAACACCATTAAATATTATAGGGCCTTTATCACCAATGCTAGACCTTTGACATCAATGACAATATTTTCAACAGTCTACTCATTAAAAATTGACCCTGATGATAGGTGAGACACATCTCCCTATGATCACATTCACATCTACATTTGTTCTAACTCAAACCTGGGTCTATTAAATAGATGAAAAACCAATCTCAATTTATTGGTTTTTACACATTCATAATATTCATAAAAAACTTAAAAACTATTTGACCTTCATTCACATTCAATGGTCTCTATTTTAGGTCCAAATGACCTATTTTACGTATATAGAGCTTTGTTGGCAATGCTTGATCCTGCTAGTTCCATATAGATCATATATGAGCTCTGATTCTTTTGTATCTACATGTTTGAGTTGAAAACTACCCCATTGAGTTCTATCAAAAATGTTTGGGTTCACCTTTGATTTTCCATCAAAAACTAAACTCAACCCATTTCATTGTGCCCAACTATATTTATTCTTATTGGTCTTGAAAATTCTATTGAATCTTTTAACCCATCTTAATTTATTTATCCTTTTTGTAGTAATACATGTGAGTTCTTGATTTCCTAATAGAAGATACCTTTGCCAATTTGACATGATCATGTACCATCAAACCAAGATATATGAGCTCACACATGCCATATATCTCTGTGGTCCCACTTTCTTATCAATTCTTATACTTTGAAGGATCATTGGTATGATTAAATGTTGATTGTTGATTTAGCTCAAACTCATCCTTTTGTTAGTGAATGTGCACTATTAGATCTCATCTTGATGAAATCACACTATTGGATCATGTCTAACTTGTATATCTTTAAAGGATTTAACCTAGGGACCTTTTACTTGTTTGAATTCATCACGGATTATTAAATCTTACATGTAAGTATGCAAGTTCATGTGGACTATCAAATCTTGAACAGCTTTAAATATTTTAAGGACATTTTGAACCCAAATGGTTACTTTTGATGGCCTAAATTTTACATTTTTATGAACATCATATTGACTTATTGACTTCACACCTAATACTATATCTTTGCTGGAATTGAATACAAACCATCAATCTTGAACCCATTTGAATACAAATGATTATTTTCCATGGATTAAACTTTGATGTCTGTGAAAATGTATTTGACATCTATGTGATTGTCACTACATATTTGAAAACCAATGGTCATATTATGTGCTTGAATTTGACACTTATGGGGTTGTCCTAGACTTTTTGAATTTAAATGACTATTTCTTGTATCTTGAAATTGACATTTACACAACTATTTAGATAAAAAAATCTATGGGCTATTTCCTTCAGACCTTTTTTTGGAAATTTTGTTTAGGGAAATTTCATTGAAAAAATACCCTAATAACCCTTTAAATGGACCATTTTCTTGAGAAACTACCCTTTAGGAAAACTGTATAGGGCATTTTCTTGAGACAACAACCCATCGATACTTTGTCTATGACACTTTCCTGAAATAAATGGCCCTTCAATATTTTTATTCAGTTCACCTTGTTAAAGACTTACTCTTTAAAAATTTTATCTAGGACACCTTCCTAAAGAAATGCCCTTCATAACTTTTGCATATAATGAAGAAATACCCTTTAAATTTTTTATCTAGGACACATTTTGGCAAGAGTGATCTTTCAAGATTTCTATATTAGACTAATTTCTTATAGAAATGACCCTTCAAGAAAAAATTTTAGATAATTTTCCTAAAATAAATAACCCTTAGGATTTTACTATAGACAAAATGTCTGAAAGAATTCACACTTAGCCTTTTTTGATGTGGATAATTTCTCTAAAATAAATAGATCTTCGAGAAAATTGTTACAGAACAATTTCCCTAAAATAAATAGGTCTTCATCTTTTGCTTCAAATATTTTGTCTGAAATAATTCATGCCTTTAAAAACTTTATCTCGTACAATTTGTCCAAAAGAATTTAACACTTTTCCAAAAAGGGTCCCAAAAGAATTTAGCTTAGGAAAATAAAAGCCCAAAAGAATTAACACTTTGTCAAAGAAAAGGTTTGAAAGAATTTAGTTTAGAAATCAAAGCCAAAATAATTTCCATGTAAAGACTTATAATAAAAAGGTTTTGTAATTAGATTTTCCAAGGTCAATAAGCCCTTTTGAAGCTTTTACTTGAACTATTACTTGATTCTTGAAGGCCTAAAATAACATTGAAAATCTAAATATTATGTAGACCTATTCCATGAGCTTGAACTACTTGGTCTCACCATGAAGCCTGCTCATATTGAATTATTAGACCACTCTTCAATCAAGATCCTTCTCTTTTTATTGAACTCTTGGACTAGGCACATTTTTGGTATGTAGACCGAATTTGGTAAACAATTATCATTATAGAGAACATAAAAAATGATAATAGGGAAATGAAAGTGCTAACATGAGCACTTGAGAAAGCAAGAGGAAGAATATAGTGTACATGAATGAGGCACTCATGAAGACATTTTGGTCTCTTTTTTATTCTCTAATGTTGTGTTTAAATGTTTATGTGCAAGTATGAAGGAGGTCAAGAATAAGACCCTAAAATTTACAAGAAATGGGGAAAGTAAAACACCCATAGAGAAATAATAAAGTGAAAAAAAGAAATCATAGTTGGTGGAAGTATACAAGAAAGAGACACCTTAAAAAATGACTAGATATAAAGGTAATGATAAAATAAAAATCTTTTATTATTTCATTGAAGATATTGAATAATATATAGAGTTTTATGATGCCTTAGAGAGAACTTTAATAGAAGAAGGAAAAAAAGTACACCAAAAGGGGATGATTACAAATAGTGAAGTCTTGGGAAGAAACATGACAATACAATAGGATATTAATAAGGTAAATGGAAGTTTAAAGTTTGATTTTGATCATGCATATGAAAATATGATTTCAAATATACATTTAGATAAGGATAATAAAAAAATTGAGTTCTCAAGTCTTGCAATAGACCATGGTTATAGGGTACCCAAATGACTCCAAATAGTAGTTGTTGTAATGAAGTTTAAAAACCCCAAGAAAAAAGTTGTCTATGATCAAGATATAAGTAGAGGATAGGTACAAGAGTTGAATAAGAATACATGACTCAATTTGGATGTAGATCATAAGGAAAATTAATCATGCATATTTCAATCTAAACAAGTAATCCAATAGATTCCAAGGTATTATAAACACATGATAAACAAAATATGGGTATTAAAAATTAATTAAGAGGTAAAAAAGAATGATGTTTCAAGACATGGTGATGAAGACATGATTTAATAAAGTACCAAGAAAATTAAAGGTAAGAAAATTGTTTGTGATATTTTGAATGATAGTGTTACTATTGAGATTGAACATAGGCATAAGGAGTATAGTGGAATAAGTTTATAATAAACATTGAGTACATTAGAACCTAATTTGAAGAGGAAAATGGTGTCTCAAGTTGAGCAAAGTGTCTATGTGAAGACTCACTATTATTCATCATAACCTAGTGATGAGATGATGAAGGAAGATACAGCTAAATGTATGACAAGTATGAAATATCAGTAGGAGCCATTAGAGTAGGAGGATAAAGGAGAAATCATTTCCAAATAATTATGGAATCTAGAAATACGTGATAAGCCCTAAAAATTGTGAATATAAATAACCATGAAGAAAAAATAAGAGTAGTATCTATAAATTATAATTTTGAAGAAGAATATGACAAAGAGGCAAAACATGATGAACATGAATCAGATATAAAGAAATAATAATATATAAAAGACAAAGAATTGTAGAGAATTATATACCGCATTGAGATAAAAGATGAGTTAGAAATGAGACATAATAAGGGAAGAAAGTAAATACACAAGGAGAAACTAAGGAAAGAGAAGAGGAAGAAAAAACAAAATAACTTGGAAGATTATAATAAAAGGAATTGGATAGTAAGAAATAAAGTGGACAAGAAATATTTCAGTAAGAACTCAAAGTTACCCCCGTAGGGGGTATGATGCAGAGCATCACAAGCTAAATTGAGGTGTTAGTGTGTTTGATGATTAATTTTAACCATTTTTAGTTTTGAGAGGGTATGAGAGGTATTATAAGGTCCTAATTGTGGCATTAGATTCATTATATGTCTTAAAATTGAGTGATTTTGGTCTTTTTGAAGTTTCCCGCCAAAATGCTTAGTTTGAAAATATGAATTGTAAAACTTGATTAAAATGGTATTTTGTGAAATGAAAAGAAAGGTAAATGTTGTTAAGGTCATATATATTTCATATAAGTTGTGAAGAGTGTCTTAATATGCATAACATGAAAGAAGAATGTAAATTAAAAACAAATTGCATGTAATTTCCCTCCATACATGGAGTTAGAAAAAATGTAGGGAGTTGTTTCCATGTTTCATATAATAAATAATATATAAGTTCATCTAGATATTAGAGTGAATAGGATATTAGGATAAAGTGAGAAATTATAAGGATATGAGTTTGGAGTGATTGGGAAGAACAAGAAAAAAGAAAGATTTTAAGAAACCTTGTCTCTTTTTAAATTATGTACATGACTACTTTAGATGAATTGAAATAAATAAAAAGGTGGGTGATTTTGTTTTATGAATCTCTTAAGTAATTTATGTTGAATTTATGTTATTAATTATTAATTTTTATATCAATACCTCCAATTAATAGGTATCAATAAAGTGACATTGATCAAAAATAGAGAGTCTCTACCTATACTTATGTGTTAAATAAACTATGTCTATAGTTTATTAAAATAAAAGTATTAATGACTTGTGAGAAGTTATTATTGAACTCTGAGAATCTTAATAAATATTAAAAATTTTCATTTTTGAAACATTTTATTGTGGGAAGTGATTCCTTGTGAAGAAAGATAACTCTATGACTATGTCTAAGAATAGAGTGTGACTTACAAATTTAGTGATTGTCAATGAATGTATAAGTTTGATTGATGAAAGAAATTAGTGGAACCTTATTGTATGATTTATTTAACCACTACTAGTGATAAAAATCCTCTCTCAAGTGTGGATAAATAATAATCTTGAATTACATCCTAATCCATTTGGGAAATAATCATTTTATGTACACTCTAGTAGGTAATTTAAAATTTGAATGTCGTATACATTATTGTGTTCATTTATTTCACTTCACATAGTTTCATATTTATGTTACAGACCTAATATAGGTCTTGGAAGATCTTAAACTTGATAAAATTTCAATTTAATCCTTTTAGTAAGCCCTTGGCCTACACCATCCTATAAGAGAACCCAAAACTTTATATTTTTGTCTTTTATGAACATATGGTGATTTGTAATGATACACTAAATATGGTAAAGTGTTACACATGTTGGGGAATACCTATCCCAAGTGTTATTAGATTTTTAAGTTCTCTAAAACTCTCAAAATTCTTTTTTATTCCCTCTCAGCCTTACACAGCCTGTGAAAGTTAAGACTAGGGTTTCTAAAGGGAAATTCCAATAAATTCTATTTGAACCAACAAAAAATACTAAAATTTTGTATTCCATGGTTTTTTAATGTCCTATATAGGATGTATATGGTTATATACATGTATAATACCATATAGTATAATATCTTTGACTGTGTGTTTGTATAAGGCCTTAAGAGACCTAATAAGAAGAGGGGTGTGTTGAATTGGGTAAGTTGCATTAAGAACTGTATCATGAAATTTTTAATTGAGATAAATGAGGATAAATTTTATCCTAAAATAGTCTTAGGTTTTCAATAACATTTGTGGATTGTTCAAAACATCTAAATTTTTACCCAAACATGGCTACTACAAAAAGAAGGCATAAAGAAAGAAAGGAGAGTTTGTCCAAGAATTATTGTTTTCAAATTTTATTATTGGATTGGATATGTATATATTTTACAATAAGTATATTAATGACCCTAGGAATATAAATGATAGATAACAAACACCCTTTGATTCATGAATTAGGCTTTAGTACCTAGGAAGCTATATTAAGTTAAACTAGCTTAGAATCAAGAATGAAGCAATGAAACATGATGGATAAGATGAACATGGTATTTTTTTAGAGAGATAGATTTAAAAGGTAAATTAGGAATGAGGTGTATTCAATAATAATAAGGAATATGTATGTAAAGAAGCTAGGAGCCTAGATAAGAGAGATTAAGAGAGTATAAATGAAATCAAGTAATTGAATGAAGGCATTAATATCAGAGGTAAGAGGAAGTATAAAATATATGGATCAAATCCAAGTAAATGAGGTAAGATGTTGTAGGCATTAGACTCTACATTAGTTTGTTTTCCATTCTGCACATTTTCTTCCAATGTGATTATACTTTAATGGATATATCAAATATTTTTTAAAGTGTCCCTCTAGAATATTCACTTTGATTCTATTAATAACTATTAAATTTTCATTGTGTATAATTATAAAAAGTTTAATCCTTTATATTTTAAATATTTTTTTACTAAGTTGATGAGTTACTTTGAGTCCTCATCATTTAGTAATGTAATATCAATCCAGGCTAGTGTTAGAATATTGCATGCAATAAGGACAAGAATAATTTCAAGTAATAGTTATTTCTAATTGGAAAAAAAATAAATATAATATAATTACAATAATTTAAATTATATAATTAAAACACACTTTAAAAAATGGAAAACACATTTGTATATTTAATAGTGTAGGAATTGAAACACATTGCATAAATGGAAACACATTTTCATCAATTGAAACTAAATAGTTGTTTATCTATGGATCTAGTTATTTTTTAGGTTATATGATATTATAATAATAAAATAAATATCCAAAAATGAAAAACATGTATAAATAAGTCTAATTGTTACATACCATTATAATATGCCCTTCTTCCTTGGGTTGAATGGGTCCTTTCTCTTCCTTCGGAAAAAGGATTAGAAAATAATTAGTCCTAAAGATTCAAAATATTTAAATTATTCAAATATTCATTCATGAAATAAATTTTTATAAATATTCAAGTTATTTTTATAACTACTACTAATCTCTCTACTACCCCTATTCTAGATTTAGGAGGTTGTATTTATAATACAACTTCTTCAACTAACTCATTAATTTAGACTAACAATCTAACAAAGTGGATACTATGAAATATTTTAATTATTAAAAAATGGAATCATTCCCCATTTTATTATGATAAAATAATGGATAAAATTGGATTCCTATATTTTATATCATGTTGAGAATCAAATTTAATATTGACATATTTGAGTTTACTATTTTTTACTAATATCTCAAAGAACAAAGACTAATATATTCATAGCAATTTGGGAAAACCATAAGTAACTTAATATTTATATACATATATATTTTTTGAAATAATATAAATATATTTCATATAAATTATTTCCAAGAATAAATGGTAATCATCTCTAGAGATTTATGTTTTCATATTTATGAATTTGTAGATCTTAGGAGTTAATTTCTAGTGACCTACAAATCTGAATTGGTAACCTCCAAAACTAGACTTATGACCTCCTAAGATATTAAATAACTTAGAATATAAATTAATAGTTGTTGTGGAACCATATATCTATTTTATTTGGGACTCTAAAGCTTTAAAAGACTCCCAAGCTTCTAAAAATTTGTTCTTGAATTGTTACTTTGGGTGCTCCAAACCTTATGTTTGCATTTATGGAATATTACGGCCTATTTATAAAATATTTTTCATCTTTTCCATGGAATAATTATAAACATTTAACATTGTATATTAAAAAATATTTATAAAAAATAGAAAAGATAAATACCCTTTATTTAACTTAAGATAAAATATAATTTATAAATATTACATTTAAATCCACTTTGTAGGTAACTTATGGAAGTAAAAATAATGTTAATTAATTGATATAATGAGGAATATTATTCCCTCATCATCTCTCCCACACTTAAGCTCATTCATGTTCTAAAATTATGTTGTTGAAATTATTCTTGTCTCAAAGACACGTATTCAACATCATGCTCAACTCACACTTTGTAAATATTCCTAATAAAGTTTTATTTGAATTATATCATTATCTAGATCATTATTTTAGTATTTTCAAGGATCACATAATTTTTTTTGGGATATTGGATCCATTTTTTACATAATCTTTCTATTTTTTTATGAGTGTCATTGAGTCCTCATCATTTACTAATGTAATGTCAATTTGAGCTAGTGTATAAAGGATGTATAAAATAAGGATAAGAATAATTTTAGATGAAATTTATTTATAATTTGAAATTATTATTATTATTATTATTATTATTATTATTATTATTATTAATATCAAGATTTAAAATTTTAGAATTAAAAAATAAAAAAACTTTACAAAATGGAAACCACTCTTGCATAATTGAAATTGAGGAATTGAAACACGTGTTGTATAAATGGAACCACATTTGTATCAGTTGAAACTAAATAACTATTGGTATATGGATCCAATAAGTTTTTAGGTTATATGATATTTACTATATGAATAAAAAAAATATTCATAAATTAAAATAAACCAAAAATAAATCTAATTTAGACATACAATATGTCCTTCCTCTAGTTGAGTGGGCCCTTGATCTTCCTTTGGTAAAAGGATTAGAAAATAATTAGTATGGAAATTTTTTAATGTTCAAATGATTCAAATAATAATTCATAAACAATTTTTTTATATATATCCTCAACTTATTTATCTATCTACTAAAAATCTCTCCACTACCCATATTATAGAGTTGAGATGTTGTAGTTATAATACAAATTCTTTAACTAACTTATTAATTTATACTAACAATATAACAAATTGGATCCTATGAAATTTTTACATTATTAAAAATTAGAAAGATTCCCCAGCTTATTAGGAGATAAGTGTGGATAAATTTGTATTCCTATATTTTATATAGTAAGATGTTCATAGTAGGTTTGAAATAACATAAGTATTTTTCTATTTTTGTAAATATATATTTCTTATAAATTATTTCCAAAAATAGATGGTAATCATATCTATATCTTTTTCATTCATATTTTTGAAGATGCAGATCTATGGAGCTAATTTTTGGTGACGTTCGGAGCTGAAGTGGCAACCTCCAAATATATACTAGTGACCTCTATAATTAATAACAAACTTGATATCTAATTTAGGAGATACTTTATAAATCTAAAGTTTCTTTATATGGGACTTTGGATCTCTATAAGGATCCCAAGATTCTCCAACAATGTTCTTAAATTGGTACTTTAGGTGATCAAAACCTTATGTCTACATTTATGCACTATTATGGACTACATATACAAGATTTTAAATCTTTTCCTAGGAATAATTGTAAATAGTTAAAAAATTAGATTAAAAATATGTCTATGAAATATACAATATAAATACCCTCTATTTCACCTTAAATAGACTATAAGTTCTAAAGATTACATTTATATCCACTTTATAGATAACTTATGGAAGGTATTTTATCAAGTTTGGGTTCAAAGTGAAAACCCTATATGACAACACTAATATGAAAAATTAGGAGAATAATTTAATAGTAATAACATTTAGGTATGACTTAGATGGTGGTCTAGAGTATGTCACCGAGCTAGGGTAGCCGTGCCCTGGCTCACTTTTTGTTGTCTTGTATCTGTGTTGGAAGGGAAAGGGCATCGATTTGATAGTAGGGGGTGGGGTGTCGTAGCCTTGGCTATTTTTTTTTGGTTTAAACCTTTTTTTTGACTATATTGTTAGAGCTATGAGAACCTTCTAGTCAAGGAACTATGAACGGGCTGGTGGAGTTGTCTAGAGCGAGCCCACAGCTGGAGAGAGCCTTTAGACAGGTGTAGTCATGGCTAAGAGTATGCCTTTTAAGACTGGAGCTGGTATTAGTTTTAGTGAAGTGGTGGGCATGAATTTGCTAGGACAGGAAGTGTAGGGGTATGAAAATTCCCTCTTTTCTCAAAATACAGGTGCCAAGGAATTGAATCTACCTGGAAGATCTAGGATCATGAAGATTAATGGATGTCTTAAGAGATGCAAAGAAATACCAAAATTGGTAATTCCTTTTGAAATGATTGTTGAGGATGTAGAATACTATTCTAATCATTCCTTGTTTTGCATGTTCTTGGGTTTAAAACTCTCCCTTTAATTCTTAGAGAGTTGGGCTCGAAGAGTTTGGGAACTAGAGGGAGAA
This sequence comes from Torreya grandis, assembly GCA_037957365.1. Taxonomy (NCBI): domain Eukaryota; kingdom Viridiplantae; phylum Streptophyta; class Pinopsida; order Cupressales; family Taxaceae; genus Torreya; species Torreya grandis. The sequence goes on along the minus strand of JARHVA010001554.1, from coordinate 1,336,888 downwards.
ATGGAGGTCATGATGCTTGCAAACCACTACTTCATGGTGATAATTCTCTGCCTGGCTGACTGTAATAGGGTCTTTGAAGGGGGGCCTTATTTTTATAATCAGGTGGGATTATTTTTAAAACCATGGCATGTAGGCTTTACCCCTTCTGAGGAGCTCTCTAATAAAGTGCCAGTGTGGGTTTGATTGCCCATATTTCCAATAGAATGTTGTCGTGAGGACGTGCTTCATATACTGGCATCAATGCTTAGAAGACCTATAGGATCTTCTACACAAACCTTGAGTAAGAAGGTGATGACTTTTGCTCGTATTTAAATGGAAATTGATTTAAGTAAACCATTGCGAGATGCAGTAGAGATGAGTGCAGGTTCATATTCTTGGGTATAGCAACTAGACTATAAGACCCTTACATTCTGATGCCACTTTTGTCATGAATATGGCCATCTAGTGTGAAGATGTTTGAAAGCCAAGCCAATGGAATAGCAAACTACACCTCCTCCTAGTACCATTCCTAGAACTGACAAAGGGAAGAAGCCTATAGCTGGGGAGAGTAAGGATGCTGAGGGCTTTGTTCAGGTAAAAGCCCAAACTCATAGCAGAGGATTGAAAATAACTCTAAGGGAGTGACTGGAGGAGGATACATTCAATAGGTTTGAGGTCTTGGATGAGTTGGGGTAGCAAGCAATTAATTTGGAAGTGAACACTGCTAATCACCTTGAGGGGGATTCGAGATTGGAGATTAGCTCTACTAAGCCTCCCTGTGCTATGCAAGAAGAATTTGCCATGCCTATGCTCATGGATGGATAGATGGGAACATAGGTGATGGTGGAGCTAAATGTTGATATGGAGTAGGGCGTAGAGGAAGTAGAGCCTATAGTATGGGATGTGGCTATATAAATGGATAAAAGAGGTAAATCTACTCCTCACATAGGCATCCTTTAAAAGGATGGGAAGAAAGGGGTTTTGGAGAAAAATGCTAAAATAGGATGTAAGAAGGACCTAGAGAGGATTAACATGATTGGGGAGAACTTGGTGGAGTCAGGAGCTATTAAGACCCTAGACTCCCACTTCTTGACTCCTCCCAAATGATCATTATCTCTTGGAATGCAAGGGGCTTGAATAGTGGCCCCAAACAAAAAGTTGTTTGGGAATTAGTGCGTAGGCATTCTCTTGATGTTCTCTTTCTTTAGGAGACTAAATTTTTTGTTGATTGTATGATGAGTATGGTGCCTAAGATATGGAGGCAAGGTCAATGTCAGTGCATTAGAGCCCAAGGATCTTTGGGGGGTGTGGCATGTCTATGGAACCCACACAAGATCCATCCCATGTCCTAGATTTCATTCAGGTCCTCCTTATCCATGGTTTCTTTGTGCATTAAATCAAGGGAAACTATTATTTTCTCTAATGTCTATGCTCCAATAGATCCCTGAGGTAAACTCAAGGTATGGAACAATATTCATGAGGTGCATAGTTTGTCTCCTTATTTACCATGGATTATTGCTAGAGACTTTAATGCCATTCTAGATTTATCTGAGAAATAAGGAGGTATTACGAGAACTGAGCCTTCTTCCATTTTGCTTAGAGACAATATCTCAACACTTAATCTAGTAGACATTAATCCTAGAATGGCTACTTCACGTGGAACAATAGAAGGTTGGGAGATAGGAGTATTGCCAAGCACCTTGACCGATTCATGGTGTCATGTTTTTGGGTGGGGGGTCATGGTCTTCCAGCTTCGAGATACTTGATTAGAGGGGATCAGATCACTAGCCCATTAAGCTCACTATTTCCTTGGCTAGGATGCCTCAGAGGCCACCTTTTAAATTCAAACTCATGTGGCTCAGGGATCCAGACCTATATGGTTGTGTTGTTGATTGGTGGAAAAGAGGTAGACTGGGATTTGGCACAGCAATGTATATTTTTGCCAAGCTCTTACAATTTTTCAAGTATCATCTCAAGCACTAGAATAGATAATGTTTTGAAAACATTTACCAAGAGAAAAATGTGGCACAAACACAATTGAATGATGTTACCTGGATGATTAGGGAAGAGGGGGCATCTAAATTTCTGTTAAGAGAGGAAGCAAAGCTCTAAAAGTTGTGGAGGAATGGGAGTTGAGAGAGGAAATCTTCTAGAAGCAAAAAGTGCAGAATGTTTGGCTTCAAGAGGGGGATAAGAATACCACATTCTTCTTCAACTCAGTGAAAGATAGGAAACATGGTAATACTATTTCCTCATTTGTGACAGATAGGGGGAGACTATTCATTCCACCTAGGGTATTTGTAATGACGTAGAGTAGTACTTTGCTTCTTTATTTCGAGAGGAAGCGCAAGGGGACTCGGTGGCTGAGGCTCAAGTTATTTCCTATATTACCTCTTTGGTCTCTTTGGAAATGAATGAGCATCTTATGAGTGCCATTTCTATGGAGGAGTTACAGAGGACTGTTTTCTAGATGCAAAAAGGTAAAGTGCTTGGATCGAATGGATTTTTGATAGAATTTTTCCAAGAGTTTTGGGACATTATTAAAGTTGATATTTTGGCTATTGTTCATGAATCATAGATGAATAAGTAGATGCTCATGGCCTTGAACTCAACTTTCCTAGCTCTTATCCCTAAGGGGGAGGGAGTTGATCAATTAAGTTAGTTTCATCCCATTTCCCTTTGTAATGTGATTTATAAAATTATTTCTAAGCTGATTGCTGAAAGATTAAATAGGTGGCTTAAATTACTTATTTCTAAAGAGCAAAGTGGATTAGTGGAAGGTTGAAAAATCTTGGATGGCATGGTTGTGGCTACTGAGGTGATTCATTCGATGGACAAGTCCAAAGAAAAGGCTATGTTCATCAAGCTGGGTATGAGTAAAGATTATGATAGAGTCTGGTGGTCCTTCCTTCAAAAGGTATTGAGTGCTTTTGGATTTAGAGAGGATTGGATTCATTGGGTCATGAGCTATGTGAATTTTACCTCCTTCTTAGTTTTGATTAATGGAGAGCATTCTAATTTATTTGAAGCCTCTTAGGGCCTGCAAGAAGGTGACCCCCTCTCTCCTTATCTATTTCTTCTTCTGGTGGAAGGGCTGGGATGGTTGATCAAAAGGAATGTGGAAGGGGGATATATTCAGGGTTGGCAATGGGGAGGAGGTCTCTTGGTACTATCTCACCTAAAGTTTGTGGATGATGTGGCTTTGATGGGCATGACAACTATTAGGGAGGCATCTAATATGCACAAAGATTTGGATGTTTATCTTGAAGCATCAGGGCAGCTAATTAATGAGGGTAAGTCTTCAATTTACTTCTTCAACACCCCACTTCCAATCCAATAGATAATTTCTAATATCTTCAAGTTCCAAATTGGAAGTCTTTCTCTGCTTTACCTTGGAATTCCCATCTAGACTGGGAGGTAGTCTAGGGAGATGTGGTAGGGCCTTCTAGACAAGTTTCATGCTAAGGTTAATCATTGGACTCATTGTTGGTTGTCCTTTGCTGGTCAGGTTTAGCTGCTTCAATTGGTTGTGTAGGCGCTACCTATATAAAGTTGTATGATACAGGTGGCACCAGTGAGTTTTGTGAGAGACCTTGATTCCTTAGCAAGGCAATTTCTATGGGCTGTTAATTTATCAGCAACTAAATGGAGTCTCATTAAGTGGGAGGTAGTTTTTAGTCCAAAAAGGCTGGGAGGTCTTGGATTAAGATAGTCGCTACTCTCTAGTATGGCTTTGGCAGCAAAATTGTATTAGAGGTGGTGTGTTGAACAAGATTGGCTGTGGGCTATAATCTTATCCCACAAGTACCTGGCTGGGATTCCTCAGAGTGATACCCCTTGGCATAGCTTGACAGGGAAATGGTCAGTGATTTGGTCTATGCTCAAGAAAGGGGATGTGCTCATTAAGCATGGTTTGTTCTAGATATGCAAAAATGGGATGGAGGAACGGTTCTAGTAGGACTCCTGGGATGGTTTTCTACCCCTAGTAAATCAATATCCTCAATTAAATATATTAGCGCAAAGATTTTGTGAAGCTAGCTGGTTGAGGGTGGGTGATTTTAAGGTGTTTTCCCATTAGGGGTAGGTGGTGGAAGTGAGATGGAAAACACCAGAAGAATGGCTAATTTTTGGATTGGAGGCTGAGTGTGTGGAACTCTAATCCATTCTTACTGGATGAAGTTGTAGTGCCCTTTTGGAAAGGGATGTTCTGGCCTGGGCCCCCAATCTGAAGGGATCATACATGGTGTCTTCTGGGTACTAGGCATTGATCTCTCAGCAACTAGATGGTGGGAGGGAAGTTCCTTGGTGGAAAAAAGTTTTGAATAGTTTCTCTTGGCCGAAGTGTAACTATTTCATTTGGACTTTGGCCTAGAATAAATGCTTGATGTGGGATAATATCTGGAAGAGAGGATTTGCTGGCCCTTCAAGGTGTACTTTATGTAGTAGTGAGGAGGAAGATTCTCAGCATTTATTCTTTCGATGACCTTCTCAGCACAATTATGGCACTTTGGGTGGGAAGCATGGAAATGCCAGTGTGTTCATGCATCCTCTTTGGCTGATTTTTGGGCAAAATTGGGGAGACCACCCTCACTGGCTTCATTTTTGTAGGAGGTATGGTATGCTGGTCCTATATTCCTTTTATGGAAAGTCTAGATTGAAAGAAATTGCAAGATTTTCCAAGGTGAAAAATTGGGAATTCAGTAGGTATGGACTAGAATATTGGGCATGGTCCAAGAAACTATTGGAGCTAAGAGTGAGATAACCCTACCATTGGTGAAGAGCGAGGCTGAGATAGTGGAGAGGCTAGGCATACAGGGAATTTCTATGGTGTCAGCATGTGTCACAAGAGGTAGACAAGTGAAATAGAGAGTGTAAAGGATGGGAAAATAGATTCCACCTCCTGCTAGTTTTTTGAAACTCAACATAGATGGGTCATCCTGAGGGAATCCAAGTTTGGTTGGGATTGGTGGGATCGGCAGGGATTCTGCTGGTTCAGTGGTTTTGATTTTTGTGGTTAACAAAGGAGTGTAGACCATTAATCGGATGGAAGGCTGGGTGATTTTATATGCTTTAAGGTGAGCTTATGATTTAGGATGGAGGAAAGTAATTTGTGAGGTTGATTCTCAAGTCTTGGTTAATTTTCTTCTTAAGAAGAAGACCTTAGATGTGTGCTGGTAGCTGTCACTAATTGTTTAGTAGATTCTTCAAGTCAGTTCGTGTATGGATTCAATGTTTTTTGCCCATATTCCTAGGGAATGGAACAGGGTGGGTGATTGCCTAGCAAGATGGGGATCAAAAGAATTTGAAGGATGAAAGTTTGATGGTTGGGAGCAGATGCCCTATACACTACGTCATAATTTGGAGAGGATTATTATGGAGGATGAGAGCAGAATTGGAGCGTAATTTTCTTGATCTTGTGGTTTTTAGTGGTTTTGTTGATTCCTGAGGTGTTGGCCTCATGCTAATATGCACTTTGGTATTCTTTGTTTTAATAATGTTTTTACCCCTCTTTTTTCAAAAAAAAAATAACATTCAGGTATGAATTATCATATTTTGTAAACTTACTAAAACTAATAACATAAGGAGAATAAAGAGTTAGCTTTAAACTATGCTTCTCAGAAGAATCAAGGTCAAAAACTTGCTATGTAGAGAGGTCTAGTGACTAGAATCAGTAACATGAAACTATAAATAGGCCTATATAATAGTGATAGGAAGAGGAAACTATATGGGTGTCACTCTTATCCAACTTGGGGTACTCCTATCCACTTGTAGTGAGGAAATCAGGGTTTTTGGTTTCTTTGTGCCTTCATTTGTAGAGCTTATATCTGGTGTGGGAAATCATGATCACTTGTAAAGACAATTGTGTGAGTGATTTTAATTATAAACCCTAGATATTTGACATGTGAATGCTAATGAAAATCCATTGAGAAAAAGGGGATAGTGATTGAAATTGGGTGAGACCCTAATCTCCCATGTGTAGAGTGTTACCTATATACCATACTCCAAAGAGGGATCAAAATTCTTATAGTTCTCTCTTGCTACAGTAATGTATGGATAAATAGTGGAATATGTTATATGTTCATGTAATAATTATTTGATTACGTGCCTTAACCATTCCTTATGACCTATAAAATGTATTCAAAATTGAGCTTTAGGCTACTAGGGTTGTATGCAATCAGAATTTAGAGTAGGTATTTTTATCTCAATGTGCAAGTTTGATTCTAGTACTCTTTGAGTGGAATGATATTGTCTAAACAATTATTTGAAAAGTGTTTATATATTCATATCATTAAAAATAATTTGAATAGGGATCACTAGGGACATAGGCTAACCTTTTATAGCTTTGAATTTGTAAAATTAGTTGTTATTTGATAGGAAGATGGGAGAGGGGGAAATGACACTAGAGTAGTGTACTCTTGTCCCCTAGGGTGCTCTTGTCATATGGGTGTTTTGATCGTGTTTTTGGTTATTAAGGGCTAAAATATGTCTAATGTGGATAATAATAAGAATTCATATATTAAGGGGTTATTTATTAGCTTAGAGGTGTAGTGTTGGATTATAAAGAGGATTAGTTCAAGCATTAGTCATGAAAAACACAAAAGAATGTGTTAGTGCTCAAAATTGCACTAAATCAATTAATCCCTTATTGAGTTTAAATGCTTAAGTCCTCAACCCCAGTCTTACTTTCAAAAGTTCACTCATAGTTCAAGTTTCATGTTAAATCGACTAAGTCTTAATTTTGTATTTAATTAGTCTGTATAAAGCCTTAAGGTCTTTGGTTTTTTTTATTAGGACATTTTGATGAATGGAAATAAGTCTTAGGGCCTTTTGTTAATGCAAAAAGTCTAAAAGATTTATTTCTATCAGGTAAATTGCCTATGGTAAAAAATCCAATAAATTACATTATTCTAAGAAAAATGTAAAGCCCTTATTTGTTTCAGACATTTTTCCCATGAAAAAATTCTAAAGGGTTAATTCCTTTAGGAATTTTTCCCATGCAAAAAGCCCAAAAAAATTTCAATGTTTTATAAAAAATACAAAGTTCAATTACTTTGGGAAAAATGTAGGGATAATTTGTTTTGGGGAAATTATTTCAGACATTTTACCCAAGACAATTATCCTAACAAAGAAAAGTTTGAAATATCTCATATGCTTCAAGAAATTATTCTAGACAAAATGTTTGAAATAATTATCCTGACAAAATACCTGAAACAATTGCTATAGAACATAATAGTCCCAAAGACCAACAAGGAATTGCTGAAAAATAATTGTCTTGATAAATAAAAAAGGGCTGATGAAAATAATAATGCTAAAGACAAAAGGCCTAATGAGTAAACCCCAGAAAAAAAGTCCTAGAGCATAAGGCCTGATAAATAAAGTCCTAAAAAAACTTTCCTAAATTATATAAGTGTGATGGTCCTGTGAATGCCATTGACATGTGCACAAACATCAATTTTAAGCCATGGTAAGTAGCTATTAGGTTTTAAATATTTTGAGATGGTCATGCAAGCATCAAATTTAGGCCCTGTGAAGTAGTTGTTTGAGTTTAACTAGAAGTAGATCCAATGTTACACATTAACACAAAGTAGGATGATCTGATAGTGCATGATCAAAGTTGGATAGTCAAAGGAACTTGGGATAAGCTTAGGAATGACACATGTAAAGATTATAAGGTATGATTAAAAGGTTAAAGCATGTTCCAAAGATCCAATAGTGAGATTAATTAGTTGATAGTTCAATGGGGCCCAAGTTATAATAAGATACTACATATGACATGATAGTGCCTAAGTAATTGATACTGCCCACAAAAAACCTGAGAAAGCCCATGGGGATGCTAAGTGGGATGACCTCAAGACCAAGTATAGGTAATAGCTTATGGCATTTCATCCCTCAGATTATGAATCAAAGGAACATGTTTACTCACCTAAACAAGATCCAATAGTGCAAACCAAGGTGGAATTTTCAAACAGTTTAGGTTGAACATGGTAGTGACATGTGTCATAATTGTATTGAGCTAGACATAGATCTATGGCCCAAATTTGCTTAGATGAGTAGGTCTGATGGTGTAGGATGATGGTGTAAATTTCAATGGATCTCAAGACAAATACGGGAGCCACATGTGTCAATATGTGGTAAAATTTGGCTTAGAAGTTAAAATCGATGGCCCTTTCATAGATGGGTAGAAATTCAAAGTGTAGAAGAAGGTATATGGGTCATTTGAGAACATGTTTTTCAATAATAACTATGGATAATTTTCTATCTATATAATCAATGTGGATTAGTCATATGCCATCATGGTAAAATTAGGATATTCCATGGCATACATGAGAGGGAGGGTATCTATCTATAAGTTTATATGATGAAACTTATCTTACACAGCTCTGTACCATCAACTTGTGAGCTAATTTCTCATGAAAGGCCTACTTAGTTTAATCATTCCTTGTAGCCCTATTTTTCCTATTTATTGGCCATAACTCTTTATAGGTTAACTCAATCATGAAAGTAAAACCATTTATAGATACCCATTAAGCCCTTCTGTAACATACTATAAAATCTAATGAGGTTACTTGGTATGAAATTGTACTTTCTTCTTTAGGCCCTGTTCTAATTAGCCCTCCTTGTGTACAAAACACCTTGTCCAGAGTAAATTACAGACTTCCTAATAAAAAAAAGAACCATTAAAGATACCCATTATCTTCTTATAAGTGAATCAATCATTTTTTAGTGCTCTTCTTTGGAGAAATTCACTTTTCCTATATTGGCCTATGCTCTTCCCTTCACATACACCTAGGATCCACTTGGCAATTGCTCTTTTCCATACTTCTCCTTACTGTATCACCTTCAGACCACTTCAAAAAAATTTATAACACCTTCATGGTTCATATTTCAAAGTTTCAAGAGGTTTCAATCATTAAAACTCATTTTGAGGGCTAGAAGCTAATTCAGGATTTTCCCTTGGACAGTCACAGGCCGAGAGCTAATTAATTTTGTTGGGAGTGTTTTAGCATGTTTCAAGGGTTAAAAAAAAATTTATAGGGTCTTTTTTACTACCCTACACATTTCCAAATCATCCTCCCATTCATAATAACCTTCTTTACCTTCCAATGCTTAACATTTCAGTTGTCTTTGACTGTATTTTCATGACAGTCAGCAGGGTTCATGTTTGTCTTCTTAAATACAATGGTCCATAGGAATTTCAAGGTGATATACAAACATGTCAAAATATAAATGATCCCCACCATTCACATACTCATATCAAGGAATGAGTTTAAAAATCAATCTACTATGCAAAACATTCAATGTCTTATCACTGTCTGTATATTACCACCTACAGGCTTGAATTCCAACTGTGGAGATTTTGAGATATCAAGGGGTTTATAAGCCTGTTTCCTCTTCATTTAGATTTATACTTGCATTATAGACTTATCTTCATGTCAAAATTAACCTTATTCAAAAAATTTCACATGGGTTTTCTTAAGACAGTGGGCTGTAGTTTTCAAGCCCTGAATACCCTGTTTAGGCCTGTTTAGGCTTTTTATAACATTCCACACTCCTTAAAACCTCTTGATCACATAATACCATTTTTATATTGTTCCCAACATACAAAATAATCAGTCTTTCACAATGTTATTATATAAAACCATCACACACATTCACATACACAGGCCTGTCACCAAAATTCATTAAGAAACCATATATGAAACAAATACATTCATTCTTTCTTGATCAACTAGAAGACTTACAAGTCAATATCAATGTCCAGATTAAATTTCCCATGGCTTTCAAAGCCTTGTCTTATCCTTCATACATTATTTGCTCCTTCTCTTTAACTCTAACAACTCTTGAGTGAGGTCCTCCCTCACTGTTTTTCTTCTCTTTTCTTCATTCCATCTTCTTTCCCTTGAATGAGAGGACTTTTCCTCTCTGTCCTCCCTTTCTTCTACGCCCCAATCATCCTCTCTTCTCTTCTCATCCTCTCTCATTCATTAATTCTTCTTTTTTTCTCTTTTCAAGAACTTTCCTTCTAACTTCTACGCCCCAAATTGGGCTTAAGGCAAAACAAAATATTGTTTTTAAGTTTTAACAATATTCTAAGGTTGAAAATAGTTTCAACCATTTCCCCCTGATTCCCTCAACAGCCTAACCATCACTTTTTACCTTTTTACTTTCACTTTTTGATAATTAAATTTTACTCTTAAGGTGAAATTTTGAAAACTATACAATTTGGAGGGAAAACCAGAATTTGAAATTTCCCACTAGCATTTCATTTGCATTTGCAAATAGTCCTCCATGGTGCTATTGTAGATGCTCCTACATCATTATAGCTATGTAGGTGAGTGGTTGAGAGCATCCCTAGGTAATTACACATAATGAAAAAACTTGTTCAATACTCTACCATGAATATTCTCCTTCAAACTCATGTAAAAGGCATCTCCCACTATGAAATCAAAGGATGTGCTCCAAATATTCATCATTAATCATAGAGGTAGTTAGAGTTATGATTTTTCTTATAAATGGATGAATATTTTAAGCATGGCAAGTGAATATTTTATATCTAGAAGCATCTTGATAGACTTAAAAGTTTATTTTATAATTTTGAAAATTGTGACCCATATTCCTAGATTTAAAATGTATAAAAAGAAGGCTTGTCTTCTATTCAAGGTTGGTTGGCCATTGTGTTAGTTATTATGTTGATTATTGTTGGTCTTTGATTCTCTCTACATATAGTTTCTTCTAAATTTTAGGATTATGGTTGTGTGTGTATTTTTCCTCTATTTCTAAGGTGGTTGTAGTTATACAACCATTAGCAAGCTTTGATAACATCTCTATATGTCTCCCCTATCCAACATGGAGCAAATCCACCATGATTGTCCCCATGGAAACATTTTAAAACACTGGTATATGTAATATTTTCTTTCAAGTTAATGGAAAATACGTGTGGTTATTTATTGTATCCTATTAATGAAATGAAATAATGTGTTTTACAAGTTTTTTTGATTGGATATTTTAGTCTATGTTCATTACTGGTTGTCATTTTGATCATGTACCTAGGTTATAAATCCATTTCTATAGTTATATTTGTAAATATGTTGTTGAATACCTTTTAAGGGCACCCTGGGTTCATGAATTTAGTAGGAGAAAGTATTCGAGATTCTAGTTTTAGTGTATGTTCTAGGGTTTTAGGGATCATTTGGGTATTCAAATTATATTGGAACTAATGGATACAAAGTTCTCCTTGTAGTTTCCATGGATGGCATTTTATTTTTTATACATCTTTACAATAAGTGATGTCATCTATGTTGAAATAATACTTTCTATTTGAAAAACTACCAACACACCACCATGCCCTTCCTCTTTATTATTATCAAACTATCTTACCCTATCCTACCCTATAAATTATATAATCCTTGTTGTAAATCATAAGTGTTATTTGACTACAGATGCATAAAATCTTGCATAATTAGCATGTGTTTGCAGTTTATGCTTTGAATGACCAAACACTATAGTTTTCAATTTCACCCATGTTGAAAATTATTTATAATGAATATTGCAATCATTTTCATATCTATCTTTAGTAGCTTATATCTAGCCTAGATAATTTGCTCATTCTATGTGACAAACCTTCTTAGGTGGAGTGAGCAAGTTTTGGTTGTGTTATTGTCATATTTGTGTTCCCTTGTGCCAATAATCCCCATGGAAGTTGAAATAAATAATCATTCCATGTGAGAAAGCTACCCTATAGGTCCTCTCACTTTGGTTCAGGTAGAGCCATAAGTAGCAGGGAGATGACCATACCCTTTGTAGGTGCCTCTCAATCATTTTTTGCATTTAGTCCAATCTTGATGCAAGACCCTTTCCCAACTATAACAACATACCAATAGGTTTTTTGTCTTTATTTTCCATTTTTTTCAAGTGTGTAAGGCTGAGTATATGAGGTGTATAATTGGGAACCAACACTTTTTTAGCACTATTACTAGGGAGAAATAAAAGACACTTGTGTTGTCATGGGCCCTTGCATAGAGATACTATCATTTTTTAAGTTCTCTACCTATATTTGCACTCATCTAATTATCTTTGGTTCATCAACGTCACCTTTTTTGGCACCATTTTCAGGGACTAAAGCTAATAACCTTGGACCTTTTGTTGCTAGGGACTCTTGTAGAGAGAAATAAATAGTTTAGGTTTGAAAAGTTCTCTACCACTATATTTACTACAAGTAATCTCAGCTATGTTTTCAGATAAGTTTATTCATATTATTTTTTCTATTTGAAATTTGGGGTTATTTAAGCTTATTTTTTCTATTTTAGCCATTAATGTTGTTTCACTCCATTGGGGATGTTCCGAGAATTGATAGATTTGATAACTAAGATTTGTTAAATTTGTTGTAAAAAGCTAGAAATTTGTCATATTTTGAGGTGATTTTCACTATTTTAATATGAATATAAAAGTTTTATTATATTTGATATCATACATCATCACTAATTTTAGAAAGATATGGTTTCAATATGTATCACTTCAAGTTTTTAAATGGATATATTCTATAACTTTGCTTCTAATGGTAACTCCAAAACATCATTTTGTTTCAAAGAAAGATCAGTGCCCATATTCGATATCTTCAACTTTGAGAGTTATCTTACTTGAAAAGATGAAAGGACTAAGGTCATCCTTCAAATGTGACTCATATAATAAACTTGTCTTGTCCCTAAGTGTTCATCAAAGAATAAGGAAATGAGTTTGGAGGCCTATTAAAGAATTAAGTGTAGTTTCTAGAGATTATGTAAGCTATCAAAATTTTGGTAATCTTGATATTCTATTTTTTAAAATTACTATTACTAAATATTATCATAATTCTTTTGATAATATCTCTTTTAGTTATTTATAACAATACAACCCCATTTACTATCCAACTCTTTCTTAACTAGTTAAATCCCTTCCCAAGTTTGATCCACCAAATCCACCTCATTCACCCCCTCATATCCCTTTGCCATTTTTTCATGAAGCTCCCATTTAACCAATCATGATTCATAAGGATAAATATGAGAATGAACATCTTTCATTATGTATTCCTATATTTAAGCCTATAAAGTTTGATGACATGGAAGGTTATCCTACTAAAGTCCCAAAAAAAGGAAGGAAATACCTTCCAAAGTTTCAAGGGAATAATGCATTTAGTGGTGATTAACACTTAAATTATTTTCATAATACTATTAAATATTATTAGTTTGAGCATGAGGATGTGTGCATTAATTTTTTTTTGGACATGATGGAGGAAGATGCATGAGATTGGTTCAATTCTCTCCCTTATGGATGCATTGATTCATGGGAAGAAATGAAGATTTTTTTCAAAATTTAGTATGGTGAAAGAGTTGATCCAAGGTTCCTTTTGGATAAGTTTTAAAACATAAATAATAATCCTAATGAGTGTGTGCAATACTTAACACACATTTCAATAAAGCTATGATGTGGTTGCTTGAGAACATCAAGCCTAGTGATATAGAGTGTTTGATCAAATACTATGATGCTTTTTACAAGAAGGATACTTACCACCTAATGGAAAAGGCTCCCAAAAACATATGGTTGGAATTAAATATGGCCATACAAATTGAAAGTAACATAAAATATATGGGTAGGCCCTTGAACAAGCAGGCTGATGTAAAGTTGGTTGATCCAAAAAAGACATAGTCTAAGAAAATCAAAATAAAATATATTGTCAAGAATTTGGCCTCCACCATCAAATAGATGTCCTATACGATGGATAGAGATAAGAAGGGGATACAAAATAGGCTTTCACGTGATGTTATAATTTAGAATAGAGGGGATGTAAAAAAGGGGCCTGATCTATTACATGCCAAGGTAAATGCTATGAATTTTAATTTTATTATTTGTTGTGACAAGTCCTTCCTTCCACATCCCCCATGTGATACTACTAAACCAAGTGATTAATATGGGGATGATCTTAAGTATACATTTGATGATGACAATATTTTGATTTTTAATTATCAAGACTCTCCATGTAAGTTTTCTACCTCCATGAAAATGATGAATGTTAATACTGCTAATCAGTTTTAAAGTGCAATCAAGAAGGTCCTAATGTATGAATTAGATTATAATTATAGTTTTTTCACTTGAATTTTCACCCTTTCATGATATTTCTCATCTCTCTTCATCCAAGTGGCATAATTGAAATAACTCTAGGCTATGGGTAGCCTAGTAATGAGGTGAATCTCTAGATAAGGATAACTCCCTTGATGTACCACTTGTAAAACACTATTAAACCTATGATTGTGAGGGAAAAGGGAGATAAAAATGAAATTAAACTATCTTAATGGAGGTCATACATAAAAATATTTAATGAATACCAACTAGCTACATGTTACACATGAGAACATGGGACTAATTGAACATACACTTCTCCAATATGGATCTTCTCACATCAATATAGCATTGAGGTTATGGTGAATGTCTAGGATAGGGGGATTAGATAAGAGTCCTTGAATGACACTAGTGAATATAATAACTCACTCAACCTTAAAACTTCCTAAAACACTTCACATGACCTACAAGAAGAATCTTTCCAACTAAAAATAGGTGAGAGAATGAGACAACATGCTAAGGAAACAAGAGTCATCACTAAGCAAGATCAATCATCCAAGTAAAACACACTATGAAAAGTCATGGAAGGGGTAAAAATAATTAGTATTTATTTATCCATAGTATAAAAATGATTAGGTCTTCACCATACTCAAGTGGAATATCATTTGCAAAGGCTAAAATGGCTAGTTCTTATAGAACTTGAGAGAGAGAGAGAGAGGAGAAGAGAGAAGTCCAAAGGTCACAAGGAAACTTTTAAAGAGAATAAAAGGAGTTAATTTTGCATTGGAAGAGATTTTGAAATTTATCATGAAAATTTAGGAAACACAAGTGTTAATTCAAGGCATGAAACTATTACAATGTGGCATGACATTCCTTTTGTTGGCTCAAAAAACTACCTTCTTCATTTGGGATTCTTGAACACCTCATAACTAACTAGGGATAGTTCCAATGATTGGAATGAAAGGGAAGGATTTCATACATGCATCTCCATGTGTTGGTTTTAGTATTGATCATTTGGAATCTTCCCAAAATGAGCTATCACCATCTATAGTCAAAATAACTCTTTTTTTACACACCCTACACACTTCACCCCAAATTTGGATTTAATTTCTCATGAAAATACATAAAATAGAGTGTATGACACTTTTAATACACTCCATGGCCTTATAGTCACTAGGCACACCTTAAAAATACATCCACTTAAAACTTTCACACCTCTCACCATCTTGCTCACTATGCTAATTTTGATTGGTTGACATGAGATATTTTTTTGTAATAGTTAATATATTTTCAAAGGCATGAAATTGACATGGGGAGTTATCTTAAGTCCTAATATTTCTTACAAATTTTATTTCATCTCTTGAAACCTCCTAGAACCTAAATAATACACAAAATAGTTAATAAAACTCTATTTTGTACTCCATCCATACAATTCCATATAGTTAATCCTATTTTTATGGATCCTAAATGAGTATTATACAACACAAAATCATAATTCTATGCAAAATATTCCATTTTGGTGCACTAACTACTCCATTTTCTCAAACTAGTCACTAGCAAGAGTTTTGGAGGGTTTAGGCCTATTTTACCCTCTTAGTCTTTGTCCATAAAAAAATTATGTTAAAATTGAAAAAAAATTACACAATATCAATTATTATTATCCATAATAACATCTTCACACCTCTTATTTCCCCATACAAGGCATTCAAGTAGATACAAGTACTCACTTTCCCTATCGAGCTCTTTTCTCCATTTACACAGGCTTAATGTGTCTTAAAGTCTAAAAATGAATTTTCCATGGATTAATATTCAAATTTAAAGATTTAACACACTTTTATTTACCCTAAAAACATGCCACAATACCTTTGGATTCTTATATTATGTTAGAAATGAAGTTGACTTCTCATTTGGGCACTAGGCCTAACCATGCCTAATATCATGTTTGCGCCTTAAATCCCAAAATGAATTTTGATGGTTTTTTATACATCCCAATATATTATATAAATATATAAATAACCCATATAAATTCTCAAATCCATTATAAATTTCACCCCATACTATAAGTGAAATTGGTTCTCCATTTGACTTTAGGCCAAGACTATGCTTGATAGGCCTACTTGCATACTTGAGGGTCTGGGATACCCTGTTGAGATTCACCCTTTAATACTTGGTTTATCATGTTTTAATAGGTTTTATATAGATTCCTACACCTCCTTTCAAGGTTCAAATAACTCCTGGTCTACCCTCTCATCCCTTCTTGCCAAGACTGCAGGGTTTGTACATAAAGGGAGTGCCCTTTGTCTGAGACAAAATAGAGGGTACTCCCCTATTTCCTCAGACAATGGTGAATGTTGGAGAATATCCTATAATTTTTAAATACCTTATCTACAAATTTTAATACCTTTTTCAAACCATATTACCTTTCAAAATCACTCACAATTGATACAAACTCATAGGCAAAATATTATGTGCAAGGTTGGTTTTGTGAACTGTATATTACTTGATTGGGGGTCTTTATTTCTCTATTTTCCATGTAAATATATTATTAATATCATGAATATAAATATGAATGTTTAATTATTATTTTTATCATTTTAACTATTTATATATCCCTTCCCATACCTTGAATTCTTAAGGCTACATATACCAATTGTTGACTATATTTCTTGTTTGAGGAGGACCCCTATAGATGATCCTACATATTTAGGCCTTGAAGACATTTCAAAATCCCCCTTGAATATTTACATGGTCATCTAGAAATTATTTTAACTCATTCATTTCACACTTAGGTTAAGTTCAAATCAAGGATCCTAACTTTCTTACTCTCTTCCCCTCATAGTCAACTAAGTTGACTGTGTGGGGTCCCATAGGTACAACTATAAGACCCAGGCTTTGTATTATGGATTTAGAATCCTCATGAAGTTATATACATAATATTATGATTTAATTTTCTAATTTTATGCTTGGATTGAGGTATGTCATCCAATTTATCTATCCCAATCTTTAAGATACCCAACAACCAACCTATAGGTGTATATTTTACAATGAAAAGGATACCCATAGGTGCAAATGTGGTCAAAACTTAGTATACCAACTTCATTTTATGATATTTAGATCATAAATATTCATGTCAACCATTTATAACCATTAAAATATGAAATTATGGTCTAGTATGCAACCTTGGATGAAGGGTCACCTTGGGGCTCAAAACTATAGATGTCAATGCAGGAAATCAATGGTAAAAGGTGCAAGTTTGACCCCTTCTAGCAAGAAAACCAAATGATTAAATCACTAACTTCCTTTTGAAATATTTTCTCCCATGTATACATTAAAATTTTTGTCCATTTAGGTGCCTCAAATCCTTTTGAAACCCTATCATAATATATCAATAAAACCCAAGGTGCTCTATTATGTGCTTTAAGGGATTTGATCCCTGAACCTATAATAATTACCTTTGAAGGTGATTTTTAACTATTTTTAGAAAAATAACACCTAAAAAGGGTCTACCATGATCTCAGCTCATGATATGACTTAAAATATGGTTTCATCTCATGCTCTAATGCTTTAGAATGACCTCTCAGCTCTCTATCAAGCCACTTGTAGGTGGTTATTTTTGTATGTAGGCAACCTAAGTTAGGTAGTGGTATGATTCAAGGTAAAAAATTGGATAAAATCAATGCAAGAATATGAGAGTGAATCTAAAGATGAATGTCTATTAAAATATTATAAAGGATGGTAATAAGGAATTAAATATAGATAGACATGAGGTAAATAATAAACTAGTTACAGAAAACCCAAAAATTAAATATAAGAGATAAAAGGGGTTATGTATCCATGAGGTTGAGGATAGAGTAGGTTCATATGACCCAAGGAAAAAATATGATAAAACATAAATGGTATAAAAAATACCAAATAAGCTTAAAGTAAGGATGGATAATATGGATGACCCATAAAAATGAGAATAAAATCTCAATTACCAAACTTAACTAAGAGAAATCCTATAAAAATATTGAAATGACAGATAGGTCATCTCACTATAACTCAAAGGATGCAACTTCTATTCAGCATGCCAAGTTAAAATGGGAATATTTGAACACTAACACATGTCACAATGTTAAGATGTCTCAAAGATATGGATCATAATAAATACATATAATATGAGATATTTAGAAACAAGCCTATCCATCAATGGGAAAATGAAGGCAGGGAATAGAGTTCATCAACAAGAAAACAAACACTAATTGAAAAAAAATAATGTAATGAGTTGGAAAATACTAAGACTTTTTGGCATAAATGGCCCATCAACCCATAAGTAATGAGCTTGGGAATATTATTGAAGTATAAATACCATCTAATGGAAGATATACAAATGAAAAGTAAGAATATCCTATTGGATCCTAAAATGTCCCATGATGTTTTGGGATCCTTGCATTCATATTATATAGATATTTTATATGATGAAAAGTGTTTTGGCTACTATAATGGGGTGCATTATGATTTTTATAAAATATTTATGGTGTCCTAAGAATGTTTTACCAAGCCCTGACATAAAATATTATATTTTCCTCTTAGTCACAACCCCTTCTAGTTTAATTTTAGGGTTATTCATGGCCTTAATTACATCATATTTCTAATTCAAATTTGTTTTAACCTAGGATTTGACTCAATTAATTAGACACACAAAAATCCTTGTGACACATAAAGTCTATCGAAAACCTCTTTAATATAAACCTAAGTCTAATATCACTCTACTATATTAATGTTTATCCATGGCCAATTTAACACTTAAATCCATGGGTCACTATATGATATTTTTTGGGGGGACTTGACCATAGTGTGAACCAATTTGTATACTCCAACATGTCCACATAGGTTCTTTGTTGTAAAGAGAAAGTGTATCTTGTGTCTTCTACAAAACTAATAGTCCATGAGGCCACCACATGTCTTCCTTTTTATTTTAGATCTACAAGTGTATTTTTATCTTTGAGGCCTTATGACTATGTCTGTATTTCCACATGCTTGTTTTTGAACACAGGTATTTAAACCACACTTATAAATTTTAGATATGTGAGTGTGAAAATGTTTATTTATGTTCAAAATAAAGTGTATTCATTAAAATATAGAGTGAAATTAAGTTTAAATACATCCATAGACTTCATTTTGGCCATTTTGTTAAATAAGCACCACTTTGACACTATTTGAATCTATGAGTCCATGTGGAGACTGTGTATAAAGTTGGGAGGGTGAATATAGAACAATGGAGATAAAAGGGATATAAAGTGAAATCAAATGATTTCATATATCCACACATTTAAAGAGAAACATTTTAGAGTATGGATTGATCTATGATTTTATGGCTAAGAGACAATGAGACATTACCACATGGCCACAATAGATGTGAAGATGAAAAATGCAAACACAAATAATATAAAACAAGTTAGTAATGCTAAAAAAAATGAATACAAGGTGGAATTAACATGGTTTTATGGTCTAAGTATTTTGCACACTATATCAATCAAGATGAAATTGTTGATGGGAGTATTTTATATTTTAAGGTGAAAATTATACTTTGTGGCCTTTGCTAGTCTATGGGTCTATTTGGACACCACCTATCTACTTTATGAATATAAAATTTGAGAATTGATGTCAACTATTATTAATGGAAATTTAAAAGGTGAATAGATTTACAAAATTAAAACTAAGTATTGTCATAAAAATACCACTCCATGACTCTATGAACATGAACTAACCAAAGGTTACCATGTGTTCCAGTTAGCAATTTCCATGTGGACATTTAAAAAGGTTAAATGGTGACAAAACTCAGGGAATCGTTTGTGTAATATGGTGTCATGTGGAGATAAGATATGGAAGAGATAAGACAATACAACAAATTAAAAATAATGTGGAATTAATAATTCCATTGGTCTACACTATAAAAGATCACTTTGAGAGGCCCATGTACTCTATGAAGTTTGTTGATATGTGGCCACTAAAAAAATTCCATGTGTTTCACACCTGACCCAAAAATATTCTTCGATGTGTTCCATTTGAATCCAATAATGTTTTTAGACATGGACCAATAAAATGTTTCCATGTCTCTTCTCATCAATCATAGTGAAGAGAATGGATAGAAAAAGGTCACAACTCAGTGAGAGATGAAAAAAACATGAAACCCTAATGTTTTTTAGTTTAAAACTAGATGGGTTAGATAAATTATTTTAACTATTTAATGCACAATGATAATTAAACTATTAAAAACATGTTAAAATATCATATAATGAATACACACACACACACACACACACACACATACATACATAAATATATGTATGTATGTATCATACAATGAATACACACACACACACATACATACATACATAAATACACACACACACACACACACACACACACACACACACACACACACACAATAAATAATCATGAATACATATATGAAATGTGATAAAATAGACAATTAAATTTTTTAAAATTTACAACTAATTATGATAGATAAATGCCCGATTTTGTACTTACATCTTCACATTCAAAGGATATAATTATTATGAGAATAGGTCAAAACATCAAGACCAAAAAGCCACATAAATCATTTTAAGAATATATAAAGTTTGGAAAAGGATAAAAAATGTCCCTATAATGATTTTGAGAAGGTAAAATTAAACTATAATTGGTTAGAATCAGAGAGGGAAAGAATCAACCAAAATAAATCAAAATAAACCACTCACTCTTAGGACCTAAACTTTATAGGGTTGTGTACATTGATACTGTTATGGAATATTATTTTTACTCTCTATTTTAATGAGATTAACACCCTAATTTTATTCTCCTTTATCTTTGAACTAATTTTAGATACCCAAATTTTTTACAATCCTTGTTTTTATAATAATCTTCATGTGAATTCACATATATATCCTCAATTGAAAGTAAGGAACTTTTTGGCACATTTGTCTTTGTGTTCACTCTTCTACTCTACTTCACTTGACTGCATAATCTTCTACTAAAATATATTTATCTTACTTGAGTGTTTCACAATGAAACTTAAAATTGGTTTATTATATTTGAATTTAATATAGCTTTGGGACGGTTTTAGTATTTTTCGACATCTTCGATTATCAAAAAAGTTTGAAATTACCAAAAATGTCTTAACATATCTTTTGGGCCAATTTTTTGGCATGAAAAATTTGGGTTACTTTTTTTTTAATATTTTTGTCTTAATTGATCAGATTATATAATCATTTAAAAATAAAAAAATGGATATCCCTATAAATGCAAATCCCTTGAGAGAATTTTAAGGACAATCAGTCATTAATTCAAAAAAACATACAATGAGTAAATTATTCCTAGTTTACTCATTACTATAAATTTGAATGTTTTATAGGTTAAATATATTTACATGCTTGT
Organism: Torreya grandis; assembly: GCA_037957365.1. Lineage (NCBI taxonomy): Eukaryota > Viridiplantae > Streptophyta > Pinopsida > Cupressales > Taxaceae > Torreya > Torreya grandis. The sequence continues at coordinate 1,315,396 of JARHVA010001554.1, read as the reverse complement.
ATCAAAATATAACCTATGAAAAATACCACTTAGACTTTCATTCATATGTTTTGGAACACATACACATTATCAAAAGAACTACATATTATTTTGGTAAAAATGTGTTGTATGTTTTCCATGACTTATAGTTTAATTTATTATATAACTAGAATTGGACATAATCACCTTAATTAGGATGGGGTGATATACTCATAATAATATAAGGGTTTGGAAGTGGGTGGCACCTAATGAAGTTCAAGAGAATTCCCCAAAATGTTTTGGGACCATATTGGTATATATTTGGGTAGATTTAGCCTATGGTTTTGGTATCCATGAAATTTTTAATACAAATTTAATAGTTACCTATTGATGTGTTAATATATAATTTATTATACATTATGGGAAAATAATATATGA
>JARHVA010001554.1:1107500-1310000 GCA_037957365.1 Torreya grandis | reverse complement strand
AAATCTAATCCTAATTTTACTAAAGGCATATATGATAATAAAAATTTTGGTAATAAGAATCAAACACCTAAGTTTAATGGAAATTGCAATTTGTATGGTAAATTTGGTCATAAAAGGGAAACATGTTATAAAACAAAGGATATAAATAACAATAAAACTTATAAAAATAATAAAGAAAATAAATCTAATCAAAACAAGTAGAAGAATTAAAACTTTAATCACAATAATAATCAGGATTCAAATGTTATTGCTTTGTATGTTACTTTATTTGCTTCAAATGAAAATGAGTAGATTTTAGATGGTGGTGCATCACACCATATTAATTTATTATATAATATTATATATGATTCTAGAGATATATTCTAAATAGTTTACTTAGATAATTATTTTTTAGAAGTAATTAAATAGGGAAAAACAATGTTTTCAAATGTTACTATAAATGATGTTTTCTATGTGCCTAAGCTTAAAAATAATTTTCTATGTTGTTATCAACTTATAAATGATAATTTAATTGTAACATTACTTAAATATAGCTGGTCCATTAGAAATCAATCTAGTTTTTGAATTGTTTAAGGTGTTCAAAATAATGGTTTATATATCTTTTCTCCTTCTTTTACATGTTTTCTTTTATCGTATAGTAAGAATTAATCTCAATTGTGGCATGAAAGATTAGGACATTTTAATTTTATAATTTTACATGATATGCATACAAATAATTTTATTTTTGGACTTCCTTCTATCCCCTCTCATCATGAAACTTATGAAGATTGCTAACATGGTAAGCAACATACTAACCCCTTTCACAAGAATCATGATTTGAATTCCTCACATCCTTTAGAATTAATTCATAGTGATGTTGTAGGACATATTGAAGTTATATATCTTAATGTTTATTTGTATACTATTAATTTTATTGATGATTACACTAGAATGATCTGGTCCTTTTTCATTAAAAATAAATTTGATGTGTCGTCTAAATTCAAGAAATTTAAAGCTAGTGTTAAAAATGCATCTATTTTTTCTATTAAGAGATTAAGAAATGATAATGGTGGTGAATATTTTATTAAAGAGTTTGATTATTTTTGTATTATTTTTTGTATTCAAATGGAACTAACAAATCCCTATTCCCCTCGATAAAATGGTATTGTTGAAAGGAAAAATTGAACCATCATAGAAATGGCTAAAATAATGTTTCAATCTACAAATATTTCTAAGTTTTTATCAGCCAAAGCCATGAATACTACTATGAATATTATAAATATATTCCATACCAAATATTTTAATATTTCTATCCCTTTAGACATGTGGACTAAAAATAAACCTAGTGTGGCTCATCTCAGGATCTTTGGTAGTCATGCTTCTATCTTTATTCATAAAGTTAAAAGAAAGAAGCTCAATCCCACTTCTTATTTGTGAATTAAGACAAAAAATTTAGAGTGTATTATTCTTATAAACATTATATCATTGAGAATACAATGTTATTATTCTTGAAAAATCTTTTTGTGATCCCTTTGTGGAACCTCCTCAGTGTTCTTCTATTGATGAACCTAAATCTCATGTTTCTCCTAGTGATGCAATAAATTACCTTGAACAAAATGATTCAATTTTGGATAACTTAGATTCTAAGGGAACCCCTAAGTTTTATGTTCAATCTAAAACCTAAATGGACAAAATCCCTAATTCAATTTTCTAATATAGATAATATTAGTAAATTAACTAAAAGTCAACATTATTATCATACATTAATTACTATGTATGAATTTTTACATTAATATTTTAAGAAATCCACTTAATATGATAGATGTAATTTTTTAATGCAAACTAAATATAATGCTTTAATTAAAAATCAGACTTGAGATCTTATCTTTCCTCTACATAAAAAGTATATTGTTAGTTATAGGTGGATTTATAATATCAAATCTAATTCAATTGGTAAAATTGACCAAGTTTAAAGCTAGATTAGTTACTCACAAGTTTAATAAAAAAAACAATATTGACTATGTTGAAACCTTTGCTCTTGTAGCAAAAATAAGTATTGTTATACTTATTATTGCTCTTTCAGTCCAAAATGGTTAGGTTATCCACCAAATGGATGTCAAGAATACATTTCTAAATGGTGATTTAGAATAGGAAATATACATGACTCAGCTTAAAGGTTTCACTCATCCTAATAGATGACATTATGTATGCAAGTTAAAAAAATCTTCATATGATATAAAACAAGCGACTCAAGCTTGGTATTTTAAAATTACTTCTTTTTTCAAAGAATTAAGTTTTACTAATTGTTATTTAGATAATGATCTCTTTTTTAAAGTTGAAAATGATCATTTGATTTTAATTGTACTATATGTTGATTATTAGTGATTTATATAGTTTAATTCATAAATATAAGGATAAATGTAGTCAAATGTTTGAAATGATTGTTTAGGCATTCTACATCATTTTTTAGTAATAGATATATTTTAGGATAAAATTTCAATTATTGTATCACAATATCAGTATGCACATAATCTCATATGTGTTTGGACCTATGAAGGTTTTATCACTAGGAGATCCTCTATATTATGTATATTTTATAGATGCATACTCGATTAAAACTTGGGTTTACTATATCAAGGATAAATATAAGGTTATTAGTAATTTTTATGGTTTTAATAATCTTGATGAAAACCAGATAGAGAAGAATATTAAGATATTGAGGAGTGAAAATGGTGGAGAATATTGATCCAATGCTTTCGAGAAACTCTATAAGGTCTATGGAATAGAAAGGAAAAATACAAATACATATACATCATAATACAATGGAGTTGTAAAAAAACTAATAGGACTCTGATGGATAAGGTGAGGAACATCATCTATGGTTTAGGATTATAAATAAGGTCTGGTATAGAAGCATTAACAACTACTTTGTATTTAATCAATAGATCATCCACATCAAATTTGGTCAATAAAAATACATAAGAAGTATGGACTGATAAGAAACCATCTCTCAAACAATTAGAGTTTTTGGATGTGATGCTTATATGTATATTCTAAAGGGCAAAAAAATAAGCTAGACTAAAAAGTAGAAAAGTGTATCTTTATTGGATATGGTATTGGTGTGAAGGGATAAAAGATATGGAACCATGAAATAAATAAGACTATTTTTAACTACAAATTTATCTTTAGAGAGATAAAAAAATATCTAAAATAAGGACAAACAAATGATGAACCTAAAAAAATCATTTTTAAGAAGAAAAGGGAGGACAAGTGTCTTAAATAAAAAATATAGAAGATGAATAAGATCATAAGTTTCAAAAATAAGGTTTAGATGAAGTTGAGGAGGAAATAAAGGATTCAAAGCCACAAACTCAATTCTTGAGAAGATTATATTGGGTGAGAAGATTACTTGATAGGTATAGTCATCTTCTACATTTACTTTTTAAATTTTATTTGTTACTAATGAATACCCTGAGATTGTAAAAGATGTTTTTTTCTCTCAAAATAATGTAAGTTTGGAATAAATATATGGAGGAATAAATGAGGTCCTTAGATAAAAATTATACTTGGGACTTGGTAAAATTACCTTGTATAAAAAAACTTATTGTTGAAAATGGGTATTTAAGAATAAATAAAATATAGATGGTAAAATTTAAAAGTATAAATTTCTCTCGGTAGAAAAGGAATTCTCTTAGGTAGAAGAAATTTATTTTGGTGATATTTTTTATAATATTTATAAATTACACTCAATTATATTTCTTATAGTTATTTTTATTTCTTTTAATATTGAAATAGAATGGATGGATGTAAAGACTTTTTTTTGACATGGTGTCCTTGAGGATGAAATATACATGACATGACTATAAATATTTAAGATAAAGGGACACAAGGATTTTGTGTGTAGGATAACAAAGTATACTTATAGCTTGAATTAATGACTAAGAATGTGGAACTAGAAATTTGAAAAGTATGTGTTGGGATTTGGGCTTGGCAGAAGAAAAGATTATCCATGTGTTTATTTTAAACATGAATGTGAAAATTTTATTATCATAATATTATATTTGGATGACATTTTGTTAATTAGTAATAATAATGAAATGATCAGCCAAGTTAAGTCTCAATTTGTAACAACCCCTCAGGGTTAACTAGAGTTAGGTATTCTTTTTTAACTCAATTCAATAAATAATAATACAATAATTAAGATATCTAACTAAATTCATAATTAAAATAACCATAAATTCAACCAAAGGGTTTAAGTACTGATTCATTTATCTAGTGATTAGATTTAAGCTTGTTGATTTACTTCCATAAAAATAACATAATAAGAGTAATAAATATCCCTAATAATAATTAAACCACTACTAATTAAGTATTTCATTAAGTAAAATAAGTTTAAAAATAATTATTGTTACATCAAAAATTAAATTGTAAAATAATACATATTTAAATAATAAAATTATAGTAATATGATATTACGTAGAACATACAAGTCATAATGAACTCATTTATATCTGAAATCAATCTGAGTGAATCCTTTATTGATTGATTACTGGAAGGTGAGGGAGAGTATCATTAGATTTATTTTTCACACCAACCATATACCAATGATCCCCTACACAATATACAAACAAAGGAATGGCCCTCCCTTCATGGATGGGTAGATAGTGATAGTGCAAAAATCAAGAAATTCAACTAGAAACTCATGTGATATAAGATAACTATCACATGAAACATATCCTAAATAAAAGTGATCTAACATGATATCATGAAATACATTCAATCTAAATCAAATAGGTAAAATGATAATGTTCAAACCATAAACATTACTTTGGCCAAAATTTTCATATCTCTAAGAAAAATCAATTTCACACACATTACTCATTCGGTTTACATTTATTCTGACTAATATTGAAACTAAGTAAATCAATGAAATCCATCTCAATAATTTACTTAAAGTTAATAATATTAAATTTATATACAAATATATTTAACACTTAAAATCAACATATTCAATATATAGATTCCCATATAAAATGCCACTACATATTAAAATAATAGAAAACCTTATATTTAAATATCCATTTTAAAATTAAGTAAAATAACACATTCATGCATCGAATAATTTTATTATAAACATAATTGAATATCCAATTTTATTTATATGATATTATTAAAATATAAATTAACCAAAAATAATTAATTTACCCAATAACATATTCAATGCTTTGGTTTGTATATACATGTACTACACACATGCATTTTATAATACAAGTACACACACACACACACACACACACACACACACACAACACACACTTATGTATATGTAAATAGGAATTACCATACTACATAGATCTAACTATTTATCATAGGCCTAACTATACCTAGTCGGTCTTTAACTTATAAAAAAAACAACATATTGATTTAAATACATAAATTCTCTCAATTTAATCAATGAACCTTCCTCTATTTAATATCAAATAAATGCTTAGAATAACTGAATGAACTCAATTTAAATTTAATCATTCCCCATATCTAAATACATAACTCATCTTTTCCTATATCAACAATCCACTATTCAAGAAAGAATATACATACATACATACATATATACTTGTGTGTGTGTGCGTGTGTGTATACATATATATGTGTACACACATACACACACACATATATAAGGATTCATTTTTTTCACATTTCGTGGATAGAATATTGAGACATAGTTTATCAAACCATAATCTAACTAATCCATTTGAAATACTCATGCCCCCATAATTAATAACCAATCCAATAAAAACAAAAAATTAGCTCACCTAAATTTATCATTAAAAATGGAGAATAATATATGATTTCAGTCCTTTATGAAAATAAAATTCATACACAAGTATTTTAAATCAAACATATTTTTATATGTAAGTCTATATACAGATTTACTTGAGTACCACAAGTCAAAATCTTAGCTAATTAAAAAACCCATCTATAAGAAGATATTGTTATAGATTTTTAAATTTAAACATAATATTCTTAGAATTCATTATTTAAACAATGGATTGTATATTTTATTAAACCTTGAATCTATTAGTCAAACTAGACCAAGACCCAGGCATTAAAAATCAAAATTTGTATTCACAGTTAATTAATAACCCAATGTTGATTATTCCTCATATGTGGGTTTTGAGTCTCGAGGGGTCCTTCAAATTTGACCATGTGGATGGTTCAAACCTATCCTTAGGGTCACATTCTAATGACCCTTTTTTGTACTATTATTAAAATTAAAAAAAAGAAACTAAAATGAAATCCCTATGTTACATCCCCCCAACTACCAAACAAACAAACTTTCATGGCTCAGCACAAGTTTCCATTTTATACAAGACTGGAAAGGTTTAAAACTATCATACTATTTTTGTAAAACATACCACTATTTATAAATCTCATTTCAAAATTTTAACCCAAACCATAAGTATGCATAGATTGACATGCAATCTAGTAATGTCGACCCTTGTATCAAGTTTAAAGTAATAATCAATGACAATAATATATATATAGTCATTTATTCCTTTATAATATTCCAAAAACCAATGAAAAATCCATTCAAGTTTGAAACCCCCACTAAGATTTGTAAACCTCATACATTCCACATTTCCAAGTTTTTAAAATTTAAATGAAAGAGAAAATGTTTAGAGATTATCAAACATATAACAAGGTTAACCCTAGTATAGGGTTTGATCTCTTAACATAGTAATAAAATAAACTGACACCAAGTAAAATACATAGTTATATATATTATAAACTCATATAAAAAATAGTTATAAAACTGAGTTTAATCTAAATCATACTCACACATAACCAAATCCATTAAAAGGGATTTGTTTTTATATATATGGTTAGCCATCTAGATGGGTTGTACCCACCCATAGGGTCAACTATATATATATTTTTAAACATTTTAAACAAAATTTATAGCATAAAATAATTTTGTACTCATAGTAATTCATGGTACCAAAACAATAATTTAAATATACCCTACCTCAATCTCTTGGATGAGTCCAACATTTCCTTTTATTCTTCCAATTTTATTTTATCCAGAGCTCTCTTTCTCTCTATCTATTCCATCCTCATTTCTCTATTTTATCTCTATATGTTCCTAACTGGTTCCTAATTTTTTTCCATCAATTCCCCTTAAAATCTCCATAGTCTAGTTAACTCTCCAAAAGTCCATCATTTACCATTCATGCTAAAGAAATAGTCCAAATGCTTCATAATTAGTCAAAGAGTCTCGAATCATCTTTCCAAAGAACCCTAAATTCTTTGCATATTCCCAATCAAATAATGACTTAAACCATACAATTACCAATGATAACATTGACTTCACAAACCAATATTACCATACACAAAAGGTAATAATTCATATTTTATGGCTTATGAATATCTAAATATTACCATTCATGGGTGGTGTGATTCAAAATTATTTTGACTTTAAATGACCATGCCATAATGAAACATCAAATAATGCCTTTATCCAAGTTAAAAATTTTATACCATAATAACCTCAATAAACTTTATTAATATTTATAAGACCATGCTTTCAAAACATGCCATTATACAATGTCATGGTTAAAACCTTATTTATTACTTACAAGTGCCTTTTTGAATAATGAATGAATATATGTCTAGGGTTACTTCTAAACATGCATTAATAATAAATATATCCTATATTCAAAATGTTTATAAATCTAGCATAATGCTATTACACAGTCTGAACTAAACATTACCAGTCAAAATGAAATCAATGTCAAGATAATTAAATAAACCTTGTAATACAATAATATCAATCCAAGACTTTTGTAACATATGCAGTGATAACTACTAATTCATGAATTAAACTAAGTAAATGTCTCATTTTACCTCAACAATAATTTTCTATATTTTTCCAAATCACATGGATCATAATTGTAGTAAATGGAGTATGATCAATATATAAGAATAAATACAAACACACTACCATGTTATAAAATATGTAAACATAGTAATCAATCACATCCACATGTTGTAGTAATATAAATTAAATAGTAATTTTCAAACAATCCTACTCTACGTGATGTGTGTTAAGTTTCATGTTTCCTTTCTCTTTCTCCCCATAGGTCTCCATTTGCACCATCCTCTCTAATGATACCATCCCTCAGTCATAGTTAAAAGGGTGGAATCCATCCTACATCCACCTTAGTACAAATGAATAGAGGTTAGTTCTTATCATGTAAAAGAACATAATAACTACTATAATAAAATATACTACCTAATCATGATTAAAATGTAACACATAGAATACAATCAACTAACTAATAAAAATCATTATTATAAGTAATAAACACTATCTAAATCAACATATAACTAATTTTAGTTACTTAACACATCAAGTAAACCCATTATTAACCACAAAATTAGAAATAATAAGTCTAGAGGAAAATCATAATGTAACACAATTATAATATCAATTTGATATGAAGGATTTTGGTACTAAACAATATATTTTAGGCATGGAAACTAAAAGAGATCGAGTAAATAGGAATTTATGGTTAAATCAAAGGAAGTATCTTGAAATGATAATGCATAATTTTAATATGTAGGAAATCAATCATATCAGTAATCCTTTTCCTATTGTGAAAATTTATTTATTGAAAAATATCCTAAAAAAGAAGAATAAATTGAAGACATGTATCTAGTCTCATATGCTAGTGTTGTTGGTAGATTGATGTATGAAATGGCCTATATTAGACATAACATTGCTCATATAGTGGGAATAATGAGCATGTTTATTTAAAATATAAGAAATGAACATTATATTATGGTGAAGAGGATATTTAGGTATTTGTATATGATGTACTATGAAACCTATTATCATGATAATCCTATTAAAAGTAAAACATTTAATCTACATGGTTATTTAGATTTATACTTGGCCAAAGATATTATTTTCCAAAAATATACCTTTGGATATGTGTTCAAATTGTTTGGTGGAGTTGTAAGTTGTATGATCAAATTTCAGGCTATTGTTTTTGATATGCACCATAGAGGTTGAGTATATGGTAGCTACTTAAGCAAGTAAGTAAGTCGTTTGGTTTCAAAGGTTAATATCCACTTTTGGGTTTGTTAAAATGGTTGTAAAGATAGATTGTGACTCTCAAAGTGAAATATATATATAACAAGAAACTATTAGTATAACTCTAGAATTAAACCTATTAATGTGTAATTAATTTTTTAATGGAAATGGTGGAGGAAAATAAGATACTATTTGAGAAGGTTGACACATGTGAGAACATCTTTAATTTGTTGATGAAGGTTTTGAGTACACATAAATTTTATTAGTGTAGAAAATCAATGGGCATAGATAACCTTAGTTTCCAAAGCCATGGACATGTGTCCCCATATGAAAATTATTTAACAAGTGGGAGATAGTTGGAAATGTGTTTTATATTTTCCATCATTTACACTATACTAGATAGTAGAGCCAAAATGTGGCCTACTCAACTTAGTGTATATTTGAGTGGTTTTTCCCCATATTTTATATATCATATGGATTTGGTACAAATGGTATTTTAATACCACTTTATATTTACATGTTGATGTGCCTATATATCATCACACATATAGTAGAGAAAAATAAAAACTAAGAAGTAATTTATTGTATTGTAATTCGGTAAAGTCAATACAATAGGAATTGAGGTTACTATGTTGGGTTTTTCCCTAAAAGGGTTTTTCAAGTGAAATCATGTGTACTTTGTAATATTGTGTGTATTAATTTTATATTATTTTTATATTTAATATTTATTAGTATTTATTCTTTATTTTATTTTATTTGATAAATTTTTTATTCATGTTTGAGCCCTCTTCAATATATTGAAAATGTAGGAAAAAAATTATCTAGTCACCAAGGATTGGATAAGGTCAGCATAACCCAACCTACTAGTCCATTTTTATAGATTTACTTGATCAAAAGAGTGAAATTATAAGGTTTCATAAAAGATAGGGAAGATATTAAAATACTTATATGGGTGCATGTGCATAGTTTTGAACATGTACAGACTACCATAGTCATCTCAAATGACTCTATACACATTAGATGGAATTGGTATCAGAGGAATATACATGTCACTATAAAAATTATTCATGGTTTTCATAGTATATTTTATGATATAATCCAACATAAAATCATTTCATAGTGCATTTGACTACTATAAAAAACTATAATGAACAAAACATATCTATTTCCAACTAATGGCTCGTATCCTTTATATTTTTAGTAATATATATATATAACACATGCAATATATCATATATAATATTTAATTTTGTGTGATTATTTATATACTTTATTAAATATAAATATTCATAATTTTATACTTGTTTATATCATTAATAAATAATAAGATAAAACATATCAGTTAACTTGATCCTTATCTTGAACACTCAAACTATAGGTTTTTTTGTAGGGGTTTCCCTTCCTCCTAAGGTTTTAAATTTCTATATTTATGAATACTTTTCAGACATCATTTATATCTCCCATTCATAGGTTTTTATTTTCTCCTATGGTTCCAATCTTTAAAACCATATCATGTTATGTTAGCCTTCATCTTAGGAGTAGGATATGTACTTGTGTTCCTTGTTATTTTATGTTTTTGTAAATTTATAATGAACCATAATATCCCTCAACATATGGATTTATTATTATATACCCATTCTATGCATTATGATTATACTAATGAGTCAACAAATGATCATGATTTTTTTCTTAATCATGATGAGGAAAGTGTTTGTGATGACTACGTAGATTATTTTTATGATCATGAATAATATTGGTATACACATGATGTGTCTTTGTACATTTATTGTGAAAAATAAAAGGAAAAAACTAATATTTTATTCCATAAATCAATTCTCTTACTACTTATATACTTTATTCTTTTAATCAAATAGTCAAAAAAGAGGAAGACAACAATTAATTACTAATACACTTCTCAATTTTTATATAATTCTACATAAGAAAGAATATATAGCAAATAATATTATAGCTGATATAAATTTTTATTCTCATGTTGCTATGATTTGAAATTATGTTTATAAATGCACTTATTATTTTAGTGACATAAAATGTGACGATATTCCTCCTTCTCAAATAAAACATGATTCTTCTTCCTCTCTTGAAATGAAACATGATGTTTCTATTTTGTATTCTTTAGAAAATCAATGGAATGATAGTTATCAATATTGAAATGATAGTTATCAGTTATGAAATGATTTATATATAGAATGAAATAATTATTTTGATAAATTTAATGATATAATTTTGTATAATTAATGTCCTACAACTGTGTCTAGCATAGAGGAACCTATGCCTAGAAATTATTCACCTATTTGAAATAGTGTGCCAATGGAAAAAAAAATAATAAAAATCAACCATTGGATGAACCTATTAAAATTATTAAGATGATTTCCCATGAATTAATATCCTTAATTCATGTTTTGGGCACCTTAAAACATGAAGTGCATTATGTATCCTTATAAATCAAAGCAACCATGTTTGGATGGATTCAAATGTTACACATGGGAACCCAATAATGTGAAAGATCCTTAATTCATCATTACCTCATAAATTTATAGTGACCATATTTTTTTTTTTTTTATGGAATTAATTATCCTTTCCTAAATATTAATGGATTTATATCTTTAATGTAAAATATATATAATGATATAATTGTACTTAATGCATTCCCTAATAGCTAACATGTCAATTTTTGACATATTCTCATCAGCTTCCTAATGGCTCTTTGCATTCATATTTTGAGTTAGAGGAGACATTATTAATACAATATGTTTATAAAAATATATCAATAGTTACATATGAGTTTTTACATTATCATCATCAAGGAAAGTTAGAACCAATTAATGATTACATTTTATAATTTAAGACTAGTATGCATCAATTTATCTATCAACTAACATAATTAGAGATGTAATAAATTTATTGTAAAAGGACTTACATTTCCTATCAAGGAAATATTTATTTATCATACTTGGGAATAATTCAATTTGTTTGCTTTGATATCATGTTTTATTTTAATTCCCATGATCATGACATAAATGAACTTTCACATGCTCGAAATCATGATCATGGGAATTAAAATAAAGAAGTTAATCACAAGGAATTTACTCATGAGGAAAATGATATAAATATGATAATTCATAAAGATAAATTGTAAACTAAGGAAATGGATAATAAATAAGCACAAAAATTTATGGGATATAAGGAACCAACTCATATGAATTCACCTTATAAAAATAAAACTAATTATGTTTGATAGTTTCAAGGATAGATCATGTGATATTTTACAGACAATAATTGACAAAATATTTATCAAGATAAATTCCTAACCACCATCCTCTTCCTCATTTCCTCACTTGAATATGGGATTTTTTTTTTGTAATTATCATCATATCAATAAACATAGAGATAAAAATTAGCGTGCATTGTGAAAAATGATTGAAAAACTTGTCAATATAAGGTTTTCACATTTGGTACTATTCATAATAGTCATAAGGCTTCTATTTATATATTATTCTACTAATTATTTCATGAAAAAAAGATATCTAAGGATGTTTCTATAAAAAGGTCAATGGTCACACACTATTATTTATAAGGTAAAATTAGAGTAATACCTTTTTATATCTTATATTCTACGAGGATTGATTTTTCCTAGGTTATTCTAAGAAAGGATCCAATGGTCATTCAATCCCTTAAAATAGGTGAACATATAAAAGGTGTTGTTATAGATTAGAAGATAAAATGTGATAAATGATCAATTGGGTTTATTGAGGATTATGGATACAATGAGAGGTATTTAAAACATACTTCCACTTATGATAATGCCATAGGGCATGCTATAATAGTAATTAATCTTGGGTTTGAGATAATAGATACACTATTATACATGTGAAATTTATTTCATAAAGAGTTTAAAAATTGGGATAATCATGGTTATAAAAAATGGGATAAAATTTGGATAACATTAATATGAATATATAATTCACTTTCTAAGGTGGCATGCTTACATATCAAATATATTAAACAAGTAAGAAGAATAATACAAATCATAATATAGTTACATATCAAAATACATAATTGTGTGTATAAATTATACATCAACAAGTTAAGGACAAAGGAATGAATCAAGTAAGGAAAAATACATTAAAAAATAAAGAAAATAAACCATATCAATGAACCATGATTGGATAGGTGCATCAAAAGGTTTTTAATATTCATATAGATTAGTCCAATAAAAAAATTATATTTGAATGGTTAGGAATATGATTTTATCACAATTGATATGAATTATTATGGTGATATAATAGGTTAGTTAATAATGCATATGTGTTATGCTTAAATTATATATAATTTACACATCTTATCTATATGAATAAAACTGTTAAATGGAAAATAAAAATAAATCAATTAATAAAATAACATATGATATCATCTCATAAGTCAATCACTCAATTATAACATGTAACATAAATAACAAGATTGTACATATCAAATTCAATTAAGCTTTTACACTAACACATGTATCACTTGCTAATGGGGGGATGGTGATCCTATCATTTGACATTTCTCTCACTATATATAAACATATATCATTTAGAATAATAATAAATTATATCATCATGATGACCTTCATACTTGGCCCTCCTACATAGATAGTATAAAAACTAAAGGTGTATGTGATCACTCCATAAATGTACACATTATGCAAAACATTTCTAATCTAATTCAGTACCACCAATTAGTGAAGGCATTATTTACCTCACAAACTATTCTCTTAATTCATTTCACTTACCAAAAATAGTAATATAATTAGTGGTAAGGATATAAAATACATAATAAATGTGTGTTAAAGTATGAAATATCATCCACTAACTCTATAAATCCACCTATCATCACATCAGTGAGGGCAGTCCTCATCAATGTGTGAATCAAAGAATTAATAAGATAAATAAAATAATAATACCTTTTAGAGTCACATGACATATAAAAAATAATTAGTAACTATAAAAACATGATAACATACTAAAATAAATACACACGTATATTTACATCCATATGAAGTAGGTGTATTAGTTTGTCCATCCACCTACATCGATCTTCAATCACCACCCATTTCCACATTTAGTTGTATCTAATGTGAATCTATGGACATCTCCAATACAAAGTGGTATAATCACATATAGGGAATATAATTAAGGATGACCTCTAATTTTATGATTTTAGCTTAGACACACACACACACACACACAGAGGAAAATAAACTTGGAACTCTACTTGTAGACATTCACCATAAAAACACATTATTTTCATTCATTATTATACCTTACAATGTTCAAAACACCATGCATTACTTTATATATGTAACTTAAAGGCTTTGGAGTATTAACATGAAGGAAAAAATAATAACAACATTGTTTAACCTCAATTGGTTCACATACATGTTTTCTTTTCCCTCTAAACTCCCATATTTTACATGACACCAGTCTTTTTTACCTTCTCCCTCATCCATTGTCCATGATATCATTAATTTGACTCTTTTTGACATGTATAGGTTATTTTCACATTCCTTCAAGTCCAAAAAATACTTCATAACCATGTATTTATTTTTAATAACTATTATTATATTTTATGTTAAAAGAGGGTAAAACAACTTCTAGTTGTAGTCCAAAATTTTCCCTAAGTACAAAAATTATGTTGATGTTTATTAAACCACCACTAATTATTATGAAACTACAACTATATGTAGACTAGTGGTTTCATCATTATGAGAAATGACCAACTTCTTGAGGCTATAACTTTTACATATAGACTTAGATTGAGATGATTTTTTTGAAATTGCACAAAATTTCATGAGGAATCAAAATATTTAATAATATTTAGGTTTATCAATGTTTTATATGTATTTTTATCCTTTCACCAAAACTTATCTATTTTCATCCTAAAACACATGCGACCACTTCTTAAATTGCACTATTGGCTGAACACACAACTAACTTAATAGGAACCATATAACTGATAATTGATGGTATGAAGTGTTATAACTATAATTATTCACAAGAGTTAATTCTCAAAAACAAAACCAAAACTAAATTAAAAATTAAAAAAAACTTACACTAATATGTTTTCGGATGATGCAAGATTGCTTGTTTGTCATGGATGCTCTTGCATCCAACACCCATGATAAAAAAAAAATAGTTCATAAGATCCTACTTATGAATCCACTATGAGATCTTATATAGACTTACCATGTTTTTCAAATTTGGATACATTAATCCAAGTTTCTTCTTTAATTTCTCCATCCTTACACTTAACCAAGTATTCATAGTACTCACTGCTCCTTGTCTTCTTTCCAATCCGAATGTATAAAATAACTTACATCTCCTCTTTGAATACTCATGGAAACTACTCTTTCTAATCCATGATTGAAAAATAAATTTTATCACTTTTTTTCCCCTCAAAATATGGGTATAAATCAAATGCATTAAAGATAAGAGAGATTTCTACTCCATATGACAACTCTAATTCATAATCATTGACTCATAACTTCCTCAATATCTTGTAAGGCCCAATATTTTTCCACTTTATCTTATTGTACTCACCTTTATAAAACCTCTCCTTATGAAAATGTTCCAATAACAACTACAAAAAATCAAAACTTGGATCTCTCCTTTGTATAATAGTATTTTTCTTATATTTTACAATGTTCTCTTCAAGTCTTCTATTGACTTCTTTATGCATGATGTGCATAGCTTGAGCATAGTCTTCACCTTCAACACTTCTAATAATATCAACTATATAGATAAAATAACATAAACCTCTATGGATTCTCCCATGCACTATTTTAAAAGGATTCAAACCTATACTTTAGTTTACTACATCATTGTAGGTAAAATTAACTTGTGCCAACATCAAATCCCATTGTTTGGGCTTATCACCAACTAAACATCTCAAAAAATTACCAAGACTCTAATTCATAAATTCTATTTGACAATTTTTTTAAGGTAATAGGTTAAACTTGATTCTAATATTATGCCCAAATTATTCCATAAAATCCTTAAAAAGTTCCCAATAAACTTTGTATATCTATTAGATACAATACTTCTTAGTAACCCATACAATCTTATAACTTATTGATAGAACAAATTCATAATGTGTGACATCACTAGTCTTATTTCATGATTAAAAAATGATCCATATTATAAAATATATCAAAAAAAACAAATATGGAATCATTGCCTCATTGTGTTCTTTGGAAGCTAATAACAAAGTCCATACTCAATGCATCTCATGGTCTATCTAGAATGGGTAATGGATGATAAAAAATAGTATTCTAATTTTTTCCCTTAGGATGTTGTAAAAATATAAATATTTTTGTGAACTTATTCATGACCATTCTCATATATGGCTAATATTACTTTTCACTTATCATTTCCAAAGTGTTATCATGCCCAAAATGACCAGTTAGACCTTTGTTATGTTTTTATTTCAAAAGGTTCTCTCTCATGGAACCTTGATGTATACACAACCTCATTCCATTAAAAAATAACCCATATTGAATAATTTACTCCAACCATGGATTTATTTATATATATTTTATATTAAATCAAGTTTCCCATGCATCTAAAAAATATAAGTCTTCTTCATACAACTCCTTCATTAAGTCAAACCTAATGACCTCTACCTTGACCTCATTCATAACAAGAGCTCACCTACTCAAGGTATCTACAACTCTATTGGAATTCCCACTTATGTATTAAAAAAAATAATAGATTTTAATAAATTCCTCCCATTGCATGTGCCTTTAATTTAAATGACCTTGGCTATTTATGAATTATAAATCATGTTTATCTATGTACAAAATGAACTCCTTTGGTAACAAGTAATGCGTCCACTTGTTGATATATTATACCATTACATAAAATTATTGGATATAGACCAAATACTTCTTATTAACATCATTCAACTTCTCACTAAATAAGAAATGGTCTTTCATTCTTGGCTTAGCACCAATCTTATGGCTATCCAAATTTCATCACAATCAACTTGAAACACTTTTAAAAAGTCTATAAAGGGTAACAATAGCTATTATGTCACTTCTCTTCAAAAACTAAAATATACTCTCTACTGAAACTATCCATTAAAATTTATTCTTGAATCCTTTCATATTATTCATGATGGGTGCACATATATCACTAAAATTATTAATAAATTTTCTATAAAAACTTGAAACCCATGGAAACTTATTGCCTCAAACATGATCTTTGGTGAAGGCCACTCCATAATTTCCCTCACCTTATCAGGGTCCATCCTTAACATATCCTTTTAGATTACAAGTCCTATATATATATATATATATATCATCTCCTATCACATGAATCTTTACTTCTTCAAGTTCACTCCACTCTATAATTTCCCTCACCTTATTAGGGTCCATCCTTAACCCATCCTTTGAGATTAAAGATCCTATATATACCATCTCCTCTCACATGAATCTTCACTTCTTAAAGTTCACTATAGTTTTATCTTCTTTCAACTTATACAAAACCAAATTAAAATGTTACAAATGCTCATCTTTGGAATGATTAAAAATTAGAATACTATCCAAATAAATTATAATAAGCTTACCCATGAAATGATTCAAAACTTCATTTATGAGTATCATGAATGTAATCAAGGAATTTGATAAGCTTAATGGCATGACCAACCACTCACAAAATTACTATTTGTCTTTAATTTGGTCTTCAACTCATCACCTTCTCATATGTAGATTTGGTGATATCCATTCATCAAATATATCTTAGTGAAGTACACAGCTCCACTCAAACATTACATTAAGTTTTCCATTCTTGGTAATGGAAACTTTTACTTAATGGTGATCTTGTTTACTACTCTTGAATTCAAACATAACCTCCACTTTCCATATTTATTGGGTGCTAAAACAACTATAACTACACATGGGATAAAACTCTCTTAAATTAGACCCTTCATCATTAACTCTTTCATTTTGTTCTTGATCTCTTAATTTTCCATTGGATTCAACCTATAATTTTCCTTGTGAGGAAAAATTTCTCTACGAACTAGATCTTGTGATCGCTAATGCTTCTTATAGGTGGTAGTCCCTTTAGCAAGTCACTTGTCACATTGTCCACATAGACTTCAAATAAATTCTAAATTTACAATGGAGGATCACTTACCTTATTAGTTGTCATAACTTGTATAGGATTTGGAATCAATTCATAACATGCCTCTTATTTATTTTCCACCTTCAAGAACTATTTTCTATAAATCAACATCACTTTGTGATTATTGTCTACCTCATCTCCTCAATATCTTAATGGATTCAATGTTAATCTCTTGTGATCATCATTATGGTGTAGGTGTTTTCTATTCCATCATACATGGATATCCTATTAAACTACCATGGCATTCCCAATTGCACATGAAACACATCCATGGGTATAACATCACATATAACATCATCCTTGTATGAACCAATATGAAAACTCACCATACATTGCTCACTAACCAAAACATGATGGCTTTTAAGAAACCATGAAACCTTGTATGGTGCAGGATGTACCAACTAATTTAGCTCAATATTTTCTACCATATCTTAAGAAACTAAATTATCTATGATACCACTATCAACAAAAAAAACTTCAACACTTACCTTTAGATTTATAAATAGTATGGAATAAATTCTTCGTTTATGTTAGCTAGTTCAACTCCTTGGATAGTTTGAACATCACTATCTTAATTAATAGAGCCTCTCCTTATTTTATATATTTTTTATGTGTTGGGTACCCAATTATCTCTTCATCCCCATGGGATATATGGGTTTTTCATTCAACTCTCTTTTTGTTGTTCTAAGAGTCATCTAGACACTCCCAAGATTTATGTACAATATATTTATTGTATTTAAAATAATTACTTTAGAAACCTCTACCTGTAACTCTTCATAATGATCCTCTCTCTATATATATAATAATAACCTCCTCTTGTACTTGATTTTTTATTTTTTGAGTTTCTTTCCTCTCTATCATGGTTTATTTTTCTTCTTCCATTGTTACTTTATCTCATCCTCTTGAATACCTCCCTATACCTCTAGAGTTAACTTATTGTTTGCTTGATAGATTCTCTTCTAATTTCAATGCATTTTGATAGGATTCTATTATGGTTTTCAAATTCAAAAAAATAATTTCATATTGTTTGGTCAAACATAACCCATTCACATACCTTACAACTTTCTCTAGATCATCTTAAACATGTCTAACCCTTATAGTGAGACTATAAAATTACTCACTATAGTCTTTAATACGCATTTCCTTTTAGATTATTATTTTTTATATTCCTAAACAAACTCATATGGTAATTAGAAGGAATGAAATTGGACTTCAACTTAGTTACCATATTATCCTAAGAATTTATCTTCTCCTTATCTTTATTTTATCTCTCCACTTGTACATAGAAGTATGATCCTTCAATTTTGTAAAATAAAACTTCACCTTCTTGGGATCCTCCATTGTCTCATAATAAAAAAAATTCCATATTAGATATCCAATATACAAATCCTTCAACATTCAAACTCCCATTGTAACAAAGTGGATCCATATTTGGATTGCTACTTATCTTTACAATAGATATAATAAACCTTGTCTTTGCCTCATTTTCCATGTCTTATATTCTTGAGCTCCTCCTCCTTCTTCATCCTCACTCACATCTTCCACATGAGATCATATTATTTGGGATGTATCCATAACATCCAATATTTCCTAAATTTATTTCATCATCTATGAACAACTCTTGGTACTATTTCTCTTACTCCTCTCCCAACAACATTCCCTATGTGTACAATATTTGTACCAAATTGCAAGTTTATTTTCCACAAAATTATCCTTAACTTCATTAGAGTATTGTCTCTCACACACACTCCAATCAAGGAAAAACCTTGATATAATACCAACTAATGCAAACACATATAGGGAATCCAATTAAATATGACCTCTAACTTTGTGATTCCTGGTTCAAGTACACACACATGATAAAAAAAACTTAGAACTCTACTTGTATAAATTCACCACAAGAATACATTATTATAATTCATTAGTAGACATTAAAAAATTTAAACAAAATAAATTGTTTCATCTATATTCCTTAAATGTCTTTGGAGTATCAAAACGAAGGAAAAAATAATAACATTATTCAACCTCAACTAGTTAAATATAGTTTCTCTTTCCCATATAAACTCCAATTTTTTCAATTTGACATCACTCTTTTTTTCTTTCTCCTTTCTCCATCCTCTGACTCTTTTTGACATATATATGGTATCTTCACATTACTTTGAGTCCAAAAAATTATTTAGAACTATGTGTTTCTTTTAAAAAGCCATGTCATTGAGAATTTCACAACCATCATTAACACTTATGAAATCAATGCTATATGCATACAGATGGCTTCATCACTATAAAAAATGCCAACTTTTGGAGGATATAAATTTTGTATATGCACTTAGATTGAGATGATTTATTTTTTATAATTACACAAAATTTCATTAAGAATCAAAATATGTAATCATATTTAGGTTTAAGGATGTTTTATATTTATTTTTTTAGCTTTCACCACAACCTATTTATTTTCATCCTATAACACACACAACCACTTCCTAAATTACACAATTGGTTGAGAAGAACTAATAGGAACCATATAGATGATGTAATTGATGGTATGAAGTGTTTTAACTATAATTATTCACAATGATGACTCCTCCAAGCCAAAACCAAAATTGAAAAAAAATAAAGGAAATTTACACTACTATGTTTTTGGATGATGTAAGATTTCTTGTTCACCATGGATGCTCCTACATCACAAAAGAAAAAATAGGGATACCCATGTGTGCCTATGGAATGGTCTATACTCATAGAGACACAATGAATCATAAACATAAAAATATCCACTAGGGGATATTTCACCCCCATATAAATAGGTGAAAAATGTGAATCACTAGGATGACCTTTATCCCTTGGATATCGAGTGACCCTATGAGTCTATGTCCAAGCATGTGGTGGTTTTGGCACACATTATATAATATAAAATTTTATCATCACATGATAATATTTAAATCCCACATAGACACCTAAAAACATATCATCAAATTAACAATGACCTCTAATACACTACATTTACATAACATGCTCGGTAAAACCTAAAAATCCTATGTATAATTCAATAAAGTCAAATTAGGTGTCAAATACTTAGGAAAAATATGACAAATATAATAGTATAATTATTACACACTCTACCAACCCAATTATGAGCATAAATATATGGATGGGTTTAGTCTATACATGGCATCCCCACTAGTTGTGTAACTACTATATGTTCATATTCCCATACATGTAGAAGATTTGTTGACCATAAGCCTCCATTATAATTATATTTATTAAACATATTAAAATTTATTTATTATTACATAAACATAGTTCACACCAAATAATACATGAATCTATGCTTCTCTATATCTTAAACATACAATATGAAATTACTACACCTTTTCTATCTAACTTTATGAAGGAAATTATAGAACACACTGTATATACCTAATTTATGCCACCTAAATGTCACAATTAAATTATTAATGATCATAAAAACTCTAAATTTTACTAATTTTTATTAATAAACATTACCCTTATTTATTAATTAACTAATTAATCTATATTAGTTATATAATTACATCCAAATAAATAATTAAAAATTAATAATAAAACCCACTCCACTTCATAAACCAACCTCATTTAACTCCCTTAAACTCCTCTTTTAACCATTAAATAAATTGTTCAAACTTCATTAAAACATTCAAAGGCAATTTCAAACTTCATTAAGACATTACACATCCTAACAAACTTATTTAAGACATTATTGTGAATTCTAATAAACTTAATTAAGACATTCAAATCAATAAATGTGCATTCCACTCATTCAATTCCCTTTCCACAAACTTGACCACTTCTTCCAACCAACTCATAAATCCTCAAAAAATATATTGATTGAACTTAACCCATTGACTCAACATATGCCATATAAGTTGAAAATTATTTAGTAATTTTAGACTAAATATGACCATCCTTTTAACATCAAAAACATCTATAATTTGATGCCCATTTATTTTTATGAGGATAATTAGTTAAGTTATTGAATTTATCATATAATTTCAATAAAAATATATCAATCACTCATTTTCATGTTCCTAAAATCATCTTGCATATATATTTAATTTGAATCAACCACTTTCAATAATCTAATGAGACAATCCATGCATCAAAGGGTGAATATTCATTAGTAAGTGAAGATGCATCTCTTTTCTCCATTTTTGCTTTTATCATATGTGTATTATTCAATTAGAAGATGAAATAAATTTATTTCAAGTTTCCATCATAATCATTAGTTTTACTTGTATTCATTTTAGCATGTCTAGTGGGACTTCTTCCTAAGCACTTTTTTATAACAAGTTTCATTGTTTTTTGGAGTGTATTTCATTTGTTTTTACTAACTGGTTTGTTTATAATTATTTTGGTAATGTTTTAATATGTTTTATCTGAAATCAAATTATTCATAATCTATTTTAATTTTCATTGTATCATTTTATTAGAAATAACAAATTCATTCTATGGAAGAGTGAAATCATTTTATAGAGTGATGAAATTTTACTTATTATCAACAAATTCATCTATTCAAGTGTCTTTTTATTTATCTAACGGTTTCATCTATAAAAAAAATAATAAATGCTGAAATCATACTAATAAAGATTGAAATTATCCTTTAGAACAATGAAAACATGTTAAGGATCAATGAATTAATTAAAGTATTATTTTTTTATTTTTTATTTTTTGTTTTATGTTTGTCTTGTTAATAACAAAAATATACTATGAAGCAAAGAATGTCTTGATATGTGGAGAATTCATTCTAAGTTTGAGAAAAATTATTTAGGCAAAAGTCTAAATCATAAATTATATTTTATAAAAAATAATGAAATTATCCTAAGAAGTAGTGAAATCATCCTATAAAATGAAGAAATCATTCTATGGAATAATGAAATCATCAGGTATTGTTTCAAGTTATTTTGTTGTTTTTCTATCCCCTGTATTTTTTGATTATAAGTGGTTTTGATCTAAAAAACATTGAATTTATTTAAATGTTTCAAAAAAATAATTCATGTATATGTCTTTCTATCCATTTTTTATTTATTTTTTGGTTAACTTGTAGATACTTGCTTGATAAAGTGCCACACAAACTATTAACTATTTTCTTCAACACCACTGACCAAAGAATTAAAAAATAAAAAAATCATTTTGCTAATAGTTTTGAACCCAAGTTTTAATTTATTTATATTAGAATTTATTTTTATTTTGTGTTTATCACTATATGTTTTTGTATTTTCTTCTCCTATGCCACAAGGTGATTTGGAGAAACACAAAAAAATATAGTGATTTTTGTATCCCAAACTTAATCCGCATTATGTTATTTATTTACATTATAAAGTGATTTAGGAAATATGAAATTGATAGTATCTTTTATTTATCTTTATATATGACCTATTTACCTTGGATTTTATCCCCAATTAATAGGCCAAATCTCATGTAATGACATGTTATATAAATCAAAGGATTATCTACCTTCAATGCCTAAGATTGGTTAACCCCCAATTGATGTGAGGTGGATTTGACCACCAACACCCAAGGTTTATATAACCATTTAAAAAAAAAAAATCCTCAGCATACCATAATGTATATTTATGACTTCCCATAGATAATTGTATAAAGTTGAGCTTAAGATCCTTTGGCCATAATCAAGGAATAATGTCAGGAAAATAACATTCCATAAGATTACACTCCACATATATTGGAATATAAGTTACTATTGGTGGGTTATTTATTGATTACACATCTACTTGAATATTTTAGGATTGTATTAATTATGTTTTTTATTTACAACCATATTATAAAATAGTAACCAAGTCAATCAAACCCAAAACCCAAAATGTGTTTTTTAACCAAAAAACAAACTTGTATTTGAAAACTTATTTTCAATTGAAAAATTGTATTTTAAAATAATAATAAATATTTTTTTCAAAAAAAACCTAAGCTAAAATAGTTAAAATCACACTAGTCCTACAATTAAATATTGATTCAAACATATATCTATAGGTTATAATATGGATCAACACACTAGATTATAACCAATTTTAAACCAAAATCAATCTAGGGAAGAGAATTTTCATAGAGATCCTTTCCATTTTGAGAATAAACATGACCATGTATAAATAAATGATAATGATAACCTCAATGATCATAGAAAATAAAACCTTGAGACTAATAATCTAATGTAATTAGGAGAAACCCATGCCTAAATTAACAAATATCATTTTGAGCATAAAGATGAAGTAATTTTATATATTTTAGAGTTAGGGAAAAGGTTTCCTTGAGACTTTAATCCAAATAAATTATCACACATATTATTAGGAGGAACCAAACCCCTCCCAATCATGACCAAAATCCATATACAAATTCTATTGGTAAAACAAGGCAAAAGTATAGTTCACTGATGAGAACCTTCATCATCTCTCCCATGTATATGGTTAAAAGTAAAAATTAGTTCTAGATGAACAATACCAATATGACCAAAAACTATTTGTGTCCCAATGCATCAAAATATTTACCTAATAATTGGATGGTCTTAATTCTAATGTTGATCCTTCCATAAAAAAATCATCAAATCCCAAATCAAAAAAATCAAGTAATAAGACCCTTGGGTTACCCAAATAAAATAAAATAAATAATCATCATCCTCACCATTAAATAACACATTATTTTTCCAATAATGGAAATGTATGAAGGATGCTATCCAAGGATTTCAAGATGGGATTACCCAAAACAAAAAGTATAGTTTTGAATAATTGTGCTCATACCCCTTCAATACAAACATGATGAAATTACCTTTCCCATATCAATTCAAACCTCCAAATTTTTAAAAGTAAAAATGAAAATGTGACCATAGTGAACACATCAAGGAATTATTTATGTCTTGTCAAAAGTGGTTTATAAAAACAATTATCTACTTAGACTTTTCCCATGTAGTTTAGGTGAACAACTATTAGAGTGGTTCCTACATTTACTAAAAGGGTCCATTAACGTGTTTTAAAATTTCTCTAAGATTTTTTAAAAAAACTTATCATATAATTTAGAACATGAAATCACCATACTTGAATTATTTAATGCAAATCAAATAAATGAGGAAAGTTTTTCATCTTTATTGAAAAGATGGCATTACTTAGCTAGTAGGTTACCTTGGACAATACTTGAGAAACAAATCATTACCATTTTCATAGATAATCTCAATTAAAATATGGCCTTCCATATGCAAGTCAATTGTGCCAATTTATTTGATTAAATCATAAAAAAAAAGAGTAAAAATTGAACAAACACTTATAAGAAAAGGAATTATCAAAATTTTCCATTGGGATAAATAAAGTCAAACCCAAGTTGAGAAGTTTAACTTATTTATCAAGAATAAAAATGTCATAGGTGATGGATTATTGATGCCAAACATGCCAAAAATATATAAAATACTCCAAAAATCACCATACCTAGATGACAACCCAAACAAGAGATAAAAAAAGGAATTATACTCCTTTATGAGAATATCCTAAATTTCTCTTCCATAGGTTAGTGGTCCCCAACACGATAGTGTTACCAAAGAATAAATATTTTGATGAAATCAGGCCCAAACCCACATGGTATAAGGAACATGAATATTAATAATTACATAAGATAAAGGGTCACTCTAACAATATATGCATGAAATTAAAAAAATGTGTCCAAGATCTGATTGATCATGGGGACATAGAGATAGAAGGCAATGTATCCATTTACAAAAACCAAAACCTATAAGTATACCAAGATATTATTCTAAAACATGACCAAGTTCATCCAAAATGAATCAAGGTCAATACCAAATGAATAATATAAATTCCAATAAGTTTAACCATCCATTTGACCTTGTTATTGTTGACTATTTTGACCATAAGTCAAAACAAATTAACCCCCTATAGTAAAAAACTTATATATGGGTCTATTATGGTATCATAGGGTGTATCACTATCCTATAAATGTTGTTATATTTATCATGGTCACTTTTAGTCCTTAGATAGTCTGTGTCATGTTAGGGGTCATTTTTGGGCCATTTAATTAAGGTTTGTATGGTTTACATAGAATGACAAGGTGTCCAAGTATTTTTCATTTTAATTCATGTTATATCATTATCATATATGTTATTACTAACTAAAAACTTGTAGGTACTACATTAAAATCAAGAAAATAGTTAGAAAAAGAGGAAGTTTTGGTAGTTATATGGATTTTAAAGGAGTGTGACACATGTGGTAAGATTATACAGTGACTCTTAAACTTAATTTAACTAATTATAACATTTTTTAAACTTTGAAACACTTGAAATTTTCATATAACTATTTTGTTCTAACATTGATCTATTAGGCAGGTAAAATGACCAACCAATTTTGGTCTAGTATGAACAATAGGAGTTGATTCAAGTCAAATCCACTTGGTGGTAGATATTAATATTAGTATAATTAAATTTAATGTAGTATTTCAAGTATTTATGGTTTATTCTCTATGAACCATTGTTTATAAGTTTACTACTTCTTTATGCCTGCTCATTCCCACACCCTCAACGTTTCTATTCTATTTTCCTAGTTTCATACAAACTAGTGGTTGTAATTGGTTTTCAAGAGTGTGAATAACCTTATCACATGTATATTTATTTATTTTGTACTTTTTTTGATAAATATATAGGTATAACACTATGCATTACTAATAAGTGACACCATTGAGTTTGTAGACAATTTCATAATTTGTAGGAGCTTGTATTCTAGTTTGGCCTTCATAGCAATAGAATTTCAATTTAACATGATTTGTTTTGATTTCTCACTTCATAGTGAGTAGTATATTCTTGTGAATATGTGTCCTCAAGGTCATATATTGGTGAATAATATAGTCAAAATCATGTATAGTCAACCTCCTTGTAGATATTCACCTACATTCAGGTGAATGAGAGTTTTGAGCACAGTCATGGTGATGTGATGAAAGTTTCAAGATGCTGAATACATTATTAAAGTATGATGAATCAAGTTCAACTATAAAATGGTTTGGATCAAGTGAAATAACAAATTCTCTAATGAACACAGTCTTGTAGCCTGATGTGCACCTACAAGTGCCCAATATAGGACTAAGCATGTTGGAATAAAAGTGTTTGAAACTAGTTTGAGGTCTATTCAAGGTCTAGGAGAATGGATAAACACAATAACATCGATAGTGGATATATAGAATGGAAAACATAATTAAATCTATGAGATTAAGTCAAGAAGGTTGTTTTAGAGACACATTACCTTAAAATATCTGAAACAAGGACTTTGCCTTACTCTTGACCTCTCATAGTGGGTTACCTTAAAGTATAAATAAGTTTAATGTGTTCCATCATGAATTTAAAACATAGGAGTGATGCCTTGATCAAATATAATGAGTTTTTGGTCCCAATTGGTGGTGTAGATGAGGCCCCCATTTCATGCATTCTTTCACTGTAGAATGTCAATGTTATCTATAGTGTTATAGGTTCAAATGGTGTTTCAATGCATCAAGATATAATGGAAGATTAACTTTTGGGAAAATGACTCATTTTTTACGGAGATGACACTATGATTCATATAAGAGTAATAAAAGGGTTTTATTTTCAATTATTGATGAAAACCATCACATATAAGGGATCTTTTGTCCTCAAAAGTACACCTACAATTGACTTTAGAATGATGACATAGTGTACATTGATAGAATTGACCATTGGTTTGGATTTAGGCATGATATGAGTGTGTTGACTATTAAGGTGAGTTAAAATACATCCAAGTAAATTTAAACATGAAAAAATACTATTTATGACATCCTTTATGGGTCTTTGTGGCCTAAAAAATACCCATCTATAGTTTTCTATGGAGGAAAAACCAACTCAGATTGGTTTCAATAGATAAGCAATGAACACAAGCCCTAATACATGGTTTGGATGGACTAAAGAAACTATGGGATGAGTTAAAGGAATCAAAAGAGGTATTAGGGTATAATATTTAGGTTCTAACATGAGGTACACCTACATTCATATACTCTTTCTAAGTGACTAATATAGTCAGCACAGTACACAGTTTGCCAACAAGGCTTAGGTAGTAAAGAGATGTGAGTTGGGAGAGTTAAAAAAATTTGGGTAACCTAAAATTTATTGAGTAGATAGGTGAAGTTCCCTCTATTATATCTTAGATAAAGGGCACTCCCAGGCATACATGACTATAGGTTGAGTGACTAAAGGGCAAGGAGATCTGTTAGGGACTATTGAAACATTAGATAAGGTTTTTAAGAGTGACTTAAATCATGAAAAAACATGGAATATGACCTATAGGTGTTAGGATCCAAACATGGTGACCTAAACCCATAAAATTACTATCAAGCCTATTAGGCCTTAACTAGGTCTAAAGTCTAATTGGAAGGATAATCTCATTTATAACATAGTAAATCTTAAAATACATTTTATCACATTAATAAGGAGATATAAGGTAATTTTTATCCTTTATTTTGTAAATAATCCTAAAAAGGGGGTCATTTTGGGCTTGAAAAATAACTTAGGGTATATAAAAAGCAAAGAAGGGCTTGAGAGGCCATCTTTAGAGGTGCACACTGGTATAGACACTTAACAATGAGACCTAAGGAGATAATAATGATTTAAGGAATTCTTAAACATGATTATACTAAGATATGTTTATGGATTTAATGTCTAACTTTTATGAACAATCCCTAAGGGTCAAAACTACTTCAAACCCTCCAAAACCCTTGCTTATAACTTGATTTGAAAAATAAGGAAGAAGATGCATCCAAATGAGCTAGTTTGTTATAAAAGTGATTTGTACTTGTAAATAACTCCATCAATCTCCTTCTCATCATGTTATTTGATACCCTAATTATATAGATAGGGTATAAAATAGGTTTTATTAATAGATTTGTGTGTTTTTTAGGTGCAGTGGAGTCTTAAAGGACGAGGATCAATTTGGGAGATAAAGTGGGACCTAATATAACTCCTCATGTTTATTTATTTCCTAAGATAAATACATAGACACGTCTGCTATCTCCTTCACTTTAGGTAGTCTATGGAAGATAATGAGAATGAAGGGTGATCACCAAGTGAAAAAGTGATAGGTCTAATTAGGAGATCTTTTAAGCTCTGACTGATGGATTGGGATGTAATAAGACTCTTGATAGGTTTCATATCACCCATTACATGGATTTTAAAGAACTTTTTGGTGACAAGTGTAGGATAGACCTAAAAGGATAGTGATAATGACTACAGAGGGTAAGAACACTTGTCTAGAATAATACCAATGGTTAGGGAAACATATAATATATATTAGAGATTTTTTATAATCCCCTCTCCATAGTGCAGTGTCAATTATTCATAGTCTACTTTGGAGTGCTCAAGAGAGGCCAAATGATGAAAGGCATTTTCAAGAAGGTAGTTGAAGGGTCTTATGCCAATTTTGAGGAGTTTTCATACCTTGGAGGGACATTTGTCCAAAGAGACCTTTTATGGTCTATTTAATACTCTAACCCTCTATAACATTATTTTCATGTCTTAACAAGTGGCATTGTGATCATTTAACTCCACTTCTCTCTCTCCTCTCACACTTTCTACATATGTTAGCCATTTTGGCTCTTGTATGCTAATTTGACACCTGGTATGGTGAAGCCCTACTGGTTTGATGTTGTACTTTGCCTTTGAATAATACATGTAATTTGGTTTTGAGTTCACAAACATCTTTTTTAAGTGTGTGAAGCTATGTATGGTGAGGTCTAGTGATAATATTCTATCTTTGCTTCTCTTTATCCTTTCATTTTTGATGCAAAAAACACTCATTCTAACAATTCATATGGAGTGTAGCTATTGTGTTTTACTCATTTCAAGTTTAAAACTATATTTAGTGTCTAAAATTAACCTTTGGTCCACTTACCTTGAGTATTCTCATATATATCATCTCCATATTTAAAATGCTAATGTTAAAGTATCCTAGGACTTTGAGACAAGTGTTTTAGGTCATGATTCTTAGTGAAAAAGCATGATAGCATAGTGGATATCCTTTTTTTATATCACCCCCTTAGATTAGTTTAATTTCATGCATATTTATACCCCTTTGCACATACACAATCAGTTAGTGTAGGTGATGATCACTTAAAGGTCAATCTAGGGAGCTAGTTCTTAAACTTAGAGGTCTACCTCTACTATAGGAAACTCACATGCCTAGAGGTATTCCAATGTTTCCAAAATATTATATTAGGATTGAAAAACCTCCTCTAGGGTACAATATTTTGTGACAATAGTTATTATTCATGTCCAACACATGGACAAATATATAGATATCATGAAAATAAAATTCAAAGATTACATAGTCACCACTAAGCATGTAAAAAAAAACCATCCTAAGGCCTTCTCTACCCACTTATGAGGGTAATTACAATATCATAAATAAAATTGAGAGGACACTAGCCCAAATTTCCATTTTGGACCTCCTAAAAACATCCATTACTTACAAAGGTATTGTTGTCACTTGTATTTGTACCTTTTGAGGAGATTTCTCATTTCTCCTCATCTAAGTGGCACAATTGAAACACCTCTAGGTTGTGGGTGAGCCTAAGAATGAGGTGAATATCTAGATAGGGATAACTCCCTTGATGTACCACTTGTAAAACACTACTACACCTATGCTTGTGAGGGGAAAGGGAGAGAAAACTAAAAGCAAACTATCCTTATGGAGGTGATACCCCAAAATAGTTGATGACTACCAACCAGTTTCATGTTACAAATGAAAAAAAGGAACTAACCAAACATACACTTCTCTAATCTACATCTTCTCACTTCAATATTACATTATGATTTTTTGATGAATGTTTAGGCTAGGAACACTAGATAAGAGGCCTATAATGGCACTATTTAAATAGACTAAATCATTCAATTTTGAAACAACATAAAACACTTCACATTCCCTATAATAAGAAGCTTTCCAATTGAAAATAGGTTAGAGAATGAAACAAAAATGATAAAGAAACAACAATTCATCACTAAGAAAAATTAATCATCCAAGTAAAACACATTATGAATACTCATGAAAGAGGTAAAAATCAGTAGATTTATTAATCAAATGGTATTCAAATGAGCAAGGCTTCACCATACTCAGGGGGATCATAAGTTACAAAGGCCAAAATGGCTAGTTATTATAGAACTTGAGAGAGAGAGGAGAAGAAATAAGTCCAAATGTCACAAATACACTTTTAAAGATGAGAAAAGGAGTTACATATACATTATATGAATATGTGAAATGAACCATGAAAGTTCAAGAAGCACAAGTGTCACCCCAAGTCATGAAACTCTTGGAATGTGGCATAGAAGTTCTCATTCTAGCTCAAAAAATTACCTTCATGGTTTAGCCTTGTTTAAACATCAAAAAACTAATTATGGATAGGTTTTATTATTGGAGTGAGAGGGAATTACTATATACATTCCTCTCCATTCATTGGTTGTAGTCTTAGTCATTTGAAATCTTCCAAAAATGGGTTATCGCCATCTGCAGTCAAAATAACTCTTCTTTCCCACACCTTGCACACTTGGCCTCAAATTTGGATTAAATTTCAAATTAAAATAAATAAAATGAAGTGTATTACATTTTTAAATACCCTCCATGGCCTTAGAGGCATCAGACACACCTTAAAATTAGCTTACTTGAAGTTTTCCACCCTTCTCACTAACTTGGTCACTATGCCAGTTTTAACTGGCTAAGATGAGAGCTCTCTAGTAGGGACACTTAGGAGTTTTATTTATGAATTAAATGAACATGGGGTGTTATAAAAATTCTTAATATTTATATTAAATCTGGTTTCATCTCTTGAAAGTCTCTATAGAACCTGTACAATGAATAAAACAATCAAAGGAACCCATTTCATACCTTGTCGATAAGATAGGTCAGCATAAAATTTGATCTAGGGAGACCCTAAAGAGTCATTTGAAACCTTAAACAACTTTAATTTTCATTATGTTCCATTTTTATTCATCTCCATCCTTGTTTTCCTAATTGGGTCACTATCCAAGGTTTCTAAGGGTTTTGAGTCACGTCTGCTCTTAAGCTTTGTTCATAAAATATTGACATTGGAAGCACCAAAAAATATCAAAAAAGTTATGTTAAAGGACCATAATAACCTATTTAAACTCCATATATTCTCATGCATAACCCCCAATAATATGTGAGCATTTAAAACTAGCTTATCAAGCTTGCTTTTCCATTCCTTACAAGCTTGAAGTTGTCTTGAGCCAAAAGTGGCCTTTTTGGTGATTCCTATGTAAGGTAAAAGCTTTAAAATATCTGAAATTACCTAAAAAAGATGACAAAAACCACTGGAATACTCATCTCATGTTACAATTAGAAGTGACCCTCCATTTAGCTTCTAGGTCTAAACCTTGCCTAATAGGCATTCTTTCAAACTTAAGGATCTAGGTCCACCTATTGAGTTTCACCATTTATTTATCAGTATATCATGATCACCTAGGTTTTATACAAATTTAAAAACCTCTCCTCAAGTTTTTAATCAAATTTTTTTCCATCTTTTTCTCTTTATTCTTTAAGGTTGCATGTTTTGCTCATAAAGGGAGTACCCTCTATCTAAGACAAAAAAGAGGGCACTCCCCCTATTTTCCTAGGCAAACCAAATATTAGAGGTTTTTATCCTATTTTTATATACCTACTAAAACTTTTAACCTCTGATCATTCCTTTTCCCCTTTCAACTCCTAAAAAACCAAAGCAGTCTGTTAGAAAAAATAGACTATGTGCAAGTTTTCATGTTATGTACTGTGTGTTATTTGATTGGAGCTCTATCCTCCATAATTACATGTTATTTGTGTATCATGGAGTATAAATTATCCCTATATAATTTCATATCATGATTTTTACCCTTTTTTAAATGCTTCAAGTCATGCCTTTTATCTGACTGGTTAAGGCATTTGACTATGTTTCATGTTTGGGTGATGCACCTATAAGTATACTTCTATGTTTTACGATTAATAACAAGGTATAATAACCTCCATATAATACCTTATTATAATTTTATACTTTTTCCATTCATTTGTCTCATAGTTGAGTTGTATACCTATTGAAAACACTGCTTTCCCACTTATTGCCTATAATAGTCAACATAGTCAATTGTGTTGGGGAGAGTGACATCCTGTAGGTGAAAATTACTATTGAAAATGCTAAAAAAAAATTGGAAATTTTTATTAAATTAAAATCACCTTACATAGAATTTTTTTTATTTTTTCATGCCTAATTCCTTATCATGGATGATAGAGAAACTCACAGTCAACTGTAGGTGTATATATGCATGATGGGACACCTATAGGTGATCATTAGACCTTGAACATCACTGTTCAACTTCTCATAATGGCCTCCATGCCAATTTATTATCAATTTAACTCAATTATTCCATTAAAAACATAATATTATGCCTTAAATCACTTTGAAATTTCAAGGTCACTTTATATCTTCAAACCCTATATATTTTATTGCCTAGAAATAATGGTTTAGGGGGCACCTTTAGACCTTCTAAAAATTCACTTACACTAATCCTCTTAACTAAATATTTTTAAAGGATATTATACTTCATGGATAATAAAAAAAATTATTATTAATATTCCATAAAACTATTGATAACCATGTTACAAGACCATTACAAAATGGCTTCAGGCCTCTATTTTCCTATGTTAGGGGTAAAAGCCCTGAATACACAATCATTACTTTTGGAAGGTTCTTCCACCTTGTAAAATAATATACCACCATAAAAATGTGTGTTATGATATATTTAACACCTTGTGTCTATAATAAATGTTATAACTTGTCAAAAATCCTCCATCAAGTACCTTTAGCTCTCTATCAACACCACTTGTAGGTGGACATTTCAAAATATAGGCAGATAATGCAAAACTAGATAGTATGACAAGCATAGGTGATTTTGATCCATTATATGTCCTAAAAAATTTATAAAATTTATGATTTTAAACTTCAAATACCTCAACCCAATTCTAAACCTTCTTCCCACATGCTTGTTTATGAATGGTACCTATAGGTACACTTGTAATGTTGCAGACCTGGTAGTGAAGGGAAAACCATGGGTATATGCATGTTTATAGGTATACAAACACTCCTATAAAATTTAAATGTCTCAAATGGGTTGTTTAAAAATTTAAATATCTCTCAAAAATCTCATATACCTTTACTTAAATTTGATATTCTCTTTCAAGCACTTGTACATGTATATTAATGACAGGAAACTATAAGTGACTATGTTGACAGTCATAGTCCTTCCTCTAACAAATGAAAATATTTGTTTGGTTAATTTTTCTATGAAAGTGTATTAAAATTATAAAAACCATAAATTTATCCTCATATATGTTTTAAAATCCTTAACTCAACTCTCTCTATTGATTGTACATGATAATCATGGAGTAAACTAATTACCTCTCACTTATAACTGCAACTCTATGAAGGATTGATTAAATAATGAACTTTAATGGTGAATGGAATTATTAAAACCTTTTAAATGTGTAAATTAAACTATAATAACCCTCTATAACCATTAAAAAATCATGAATATCTAAAATGGTGAAAATATGTTTGTCATCCCAAATAAGACCAGTTTGTAAACTTGAGATGATTTGCCCATCAAAATATCTTATAACATGAAACCAAAATGGAAAAAATTATAGGGGAGAGTAAAAATCCTTTGGAATCAATCCTATTATCTATATTATATTGACTTTCTCAAACCAAGACAAAACCTATAAGGTACACCGATTAGCAAGCAGATAAACATAATCAACTTCATGAGGATGGTTCATAAAGAAAATGCCACCATTATTATAAATGTTATTATGTAAATGAATATATCTAAGTGTAATTTCATCTCCCAAATGTGTTTGACCTAGAAATTCTAGTTTGTGTGTTTAGAAGGGTGAAAAAGGAATAGAATGGTTTTAGCTCAAAATTAGAAATTAAAAAGCATTTAAAATGTGAAATTAAGATTATGGAATTTGAAGATACATTCCTTGACCTTATCCCATATGTCACATTCCCTTGTGGGCTGTACAAGTGCTAAAATCTTCCCTTTCCAAGGGAAACTACTCTTTCTTTTTAATAACCTATCACTTTTCAGTTAGTAACCATTACTAAAGACTTATTAAGAAACATGGGACATGAAATCACCTTTTTAAACCTTCACATTTCCCAAGGAGGTTGTAAAACTCTCTTAATGCTCTATTTTGACCCCTAAAATGACTCAAAAGGATATAAGGATTAAAATGACTAAGACCAAGGCTAATATAGCATTAAATGGCATCTAAATACCTATAACATACCCTATGAAAAAGTATTAGACCCTAAAAACATCTAAAAAATTAATTTTTTGCCTATAGGGGTCTAAATTTAACCTTGAAGTCAAATTTGGTCAGCAAAATGGTGACTCATAGGGGTAGTATACCTACTATACTAACTAGACCTGTAACCTTATTAGTCCATTGGGCTTAGGGAGTCATCTAAAGTCTAAAAAAAAGGGGAGACCTTTGACCATTGCCCACAAGTTAAATCAAGATAAGACCAATTGACTACCTCAACCACACAAAACAAAGGACACACACAAAGAAAAGAAAACACAATAATAAGACACACACACACATGTGCTCAAGCACTTAGGGAAATCAAAAAATAAACTATTATGAACAACTAGAAACTAAGCATACCTCCTTTCTAGGATCAAGAGGAATTTTTTATGCATCTTCTTCTTCATGAGATGAATCATAGTGCCAAGCATGTTTCTCCTTGGATTGGACACTTGATAGATCAGACCTATTTCTTGGCACTTTACTTGTTATGATCTCAAGTAGACAATATTTATTTAGGTCTCCAATGTAAATGTATTCCTCTTGTCCTTGTACACATACCTCATATTACTACCCACTCTTCATCTCATGATCAACTTGCATCTTATTTATAGGCATGGTTTCAAGAGGAATGGTTTCTTATTCCTTAGAAGATTGAGACCAATAAAATCTTGTTTTCAACTCCAAAGGTTGAGGTTAACTTTTATTTGGATCTTATATGACATTTTTAAAAATGTCATCTTGCTTACCATCACTTCTAATCAGCTTTAAGGAATTTGTAGACCCCTTGAGAGACTCAAACTCATTGCAAATGTTTTCAAACTGCTACCACAATTCCTAATCTTCTCTTTGATCAGAATCATGAAGGGGAAAAACAATAGAATATCCTTCATCCTTTTATTTATAATCCAAAAGTACTTCATCCAAGATTTCTTCTTTGACACAAGGAAGACATTCTTCATTATCAACCAAACAAGAAAACTCAACATAAGGACTCACCTCTTCCTAAGATCTTAAGACCTCTTAAGGGTTCTCAAGTTGTATTTCAATTTTCATTATATTAGTTTGGTTCTTAAATACTTCAAGATCCTTTTTTTATTTCTCCTTATTGGTGATGCCAAGATGAGGCATCTTAAAATTAGGTGACCTAACCCAATGAGGCTGCCCAGGAGTTGCATTTTATTCAAGAAAGAGTTATAAATTTTCCTCAACCAAATGATCATCTTTAGGTTCCCATAACATAATTACATCAAGGTAAAGGGTGATGGGGTGATGAAAAGATGAACTAGTTGGTGGAGGTGGAACATATGACTTAAAATCATATTGAGAATGAGTTGTAGGGGATACTTTTGGGAGCTCTTGAGGAAGGGTGGGTAGACCTTAGACTAAAATACCTTGGTATTCTTCCTTCCATTCTACAATTAATTAATTGACATCTAATTTAGGTTGATTAATCTCTTAAATAAGGTTAGATGGGGTGTGTTTAGGCATAGGATCTTCTTTTAGGTCTAAACCTTCCATCACACCTTGACTTAGCAATTTCATCCTTGACTCTAATTCTTCAATTTACTTGGCTAGGTTTTCTTGGAAAGGTCTCTCTTTAATTTTATAGGAATCATCATGAGGATAATTAGTAAAATAGTGTTGACATGGAAGACAATATGTCTCTTAAGGAAGGGTGGGAGGGGTTTGCATAGGATCAATCTCCTTCTTAGCTTCACACTCTTTATCAAGACTTTTATCCTCTTTCTTTCCCCATGTTTCCCCTATCTTATTCTATCTTAGGATGTTTGGATTAGGACTCTCTTATTTAGGTGGTGATGCAATTTTAGGATTGGAGGAAGTTCTCAATAAACTTGGGGTCTCCTTATGCTTGGATTTTTCACCTTGTCTCCAACTTAGAATCTCATATCTAGAGGCCTTTCCTTAAGGTGGGGATGTAATGGGAGAGGGAAATGAGGGATTAGATTCCAATTACTTTGATAATGATATATAATCATTCACCTTCATGTTGTCCAACTCAATCTTCCTATCAATATTTGATTCAAACACAAGGCTTGTCTCTTCAACTCTCTTTTCCAACTAATTGGGAAAAGGATGAATTTGGTAAGCTTGATTGGGTTCATGAGTAGGAATCATTTAGGAATAATAGAAATGTTGGGGAAGTGGATGTGAAGTTTGATAGACTTGGTGAGGCTGATTCTCATAAACACTTAGCTTATCTTCCAAGTATGCAATCAATCCATTCACATCTAGTATTTCACTTATGAGCCTTTGCCAATTGGCTCTCTCAATAGGTGCCCACTCTCTTTTAAATAGATCTAATGAATCTCTCACCTTATTAATTAAATGACTAATAATCTCTAGATGGTGTCCCCTTTATGTGTCAAGATCTATCATGTACATCTCATAGCCTAAGATAATTTGCTTGAAAGTGGAAATGGGTTGAATTGAGAAGTGACTAGGTTGACTAGGAGAAACAAGACATTGAGAAGGCTGGTTATAAGACTGATACAACTCATAGCAAGGCTGTTAATGGTAATATTGGAATTTTTAGGGATCATAACAAGGCTCATATGGAATCTCATAGGCTTGGGATACATCAGTAACTTGTGTAAAACAATACTTAAAACCAAAGTCAACCATGAAACTTCATTAGGAAGTAAAAACATAAGGAATTATTATCAATAATATTCAAAATGAATACCTAGGATGCTTGACTAGATAATGTAATCTTAGAGTTTCCATTAATGTTTAGAAAGATTCCTCCAAAGGCTAATGTGTTGAAAGATAACACCAAAAATATTTTAACTTCTTGGACTAAGAGTCCTATTAGGCATGCCAAAAAATATTATCACTTAGATTTACACCCTTTGAAGAGATTTATTAGCTCTCCTCATCCAAGTGGCATAATTTAAATAAATCTAGGCTATGGGTAAGCCTACATATGAGGTAAATCTCTAGATAGGGCTAGCTCCCTTATTGTACCTCTTGTATAACACTACTACACCTATGCTTGTGAGGAAAAAAGGAGATAAAAATGAAAGAAAACTATCCTAAGGGAGGTGATACAACAAAATATTTGATGACTACCAATTAGTTGCATGTTACACATGAGAACAATAGACTAACCAAACATACACTTCTCCAATATACATCTTCTCACATCAATATTACATTATGAGGTTATGATGAATGTTTAGTCTAAGAGGAACATAAAAGAGGCCTATAATGGCACTATTTTAATACAATAACTCAATAAACCTTGACACATCATAAAATACTTCACATGCCCTAAAAAAATAAGCTTTTCAAGTTCAAATAGGTGAGATAATGAAACACTAATGTTAAGGAAACAACAAGTCATCACTAATCAAAATCAATCATCCAAGTAAAACACAATATAAAAATTCATGGAAGACGTAAAAATAAGTAGTATTATTTATCAAATGGTATGAAAATTGATATATTCTCCATACTTAGGTGGATCATAAGTTACGAAGGCCAAAATGGCTAGTTATTATAGAACTTGAGAGAGAGAGAGAGAGAGAGAGAGAGAGAGAATTCCAAAGGTCACAAGGACACTTGTAAATAAGATAAAAGGAGTTAAATATGCATGATAAAAATATGTGAAATGAACCATGTAAGGTTAGGAAGCAAAAGTGTCACCCTAAGTCATGAAACCCTTGAAATGTGGCATAGAAGTTCTCATTCTAGCTCAGAAAATTGCCTTCATGATTTAGCCATGTTTGAATGTCTCATAACTGATTAGGGAAATGTATAATTATTGTAATTGTATGGAATGATTTCAAACATTCCTCTTCATTCATTTGATTTATTCTTGGTCATCTATAATCTTCCTAAAATGAGCTATCACCATCTGCTGTCAAAATAACTCTTATCTCCCACACCTTGCATACTTGGCCTTAAATTTGGATTAATTTTCCAATTAAAATACATAAAACATATTGTATGAAAATTTAAAATACCTTCCATGGAATTAGAGGCATCATTCATACCTTAAAATTAGCTTACTTGAAGTTTTCCACCCTTCCCACTAGCTTGGTCACTATGCCAATTTTGATTGGTCGAGATGAGAGCTATATTAGGGACACTTATGAGTTTTCCTGATTAATTAAACAAAAATTTTAGGTTATCCCAAGTCTTAATCCTTATCTTAAATTTTTTTCATCTCTTGAAAGTCTCCAAAACTTGCATAATGCATAAAAAAGTCAAATGAACCCATTTTGTACCATGTCCATGTAGATAGGTTAGCAAAAAATTTTATGGGGGGAGACCTTGAGGAGTTATCTAAAACCTAAAACCACTTTTTTTTTCATTCTGGTCCATTTAGATGCATCTCCAACCTTGTTTTCCCAATTGAGTCACTATCTAGGGTTTGCAAGGGTTTTTAGTCACTTCTACTCTTAGGTTTGTTCATAAAACCCTGACATTGTAACTACC
Organism: Torreya grandis; assembly: GCA_037957365.1. Lineage (NCBI taxonomy): Eukaryota > Viridiplantae > Streptophyta > Pinopsida > Cupressales > Taxaceae > Torreya > Torreya grandis. Next base: position 1,269,891 of record JARHVA010001554.1, on the reverse strand, counting down.
AAAAAATATAAAAATAATTATTTTCAAGGAACCTATTAAACTCCTTAAACTCCATAGATTCTCGTGCATAACCCCCAAGAATATGTGAGTATTCAAAACTAGCCTATCAAACTTGCTTCTCCATTCCCTATAGGATTGAGTTATCTTGAGCCAAATGTGGCCTTCTTGGTTCTTCATATAGAATTTATAAGATTTAAAATATATTAAATTACCAAACATGACAAAAACGATTTTAATACTCATCTCATGTTATAATTGGAAGTGACCCTTCATTTGGATTTTAGGTCTAAACCTTACTTAACATGCATACTTACAAACTTAAGGATATGGGACCAACCATTGAGTTTCACCCTTTATTTCATGGTATATAATTATTTAATAGGTGTTATCAAACTTTTCAAACCTCTCCTCAATGTTCAATCAACTTATGGTCCATCTTTTTCTCTTCATTCTTTAAGGTTGCAAGTTTTGCTAATAAAGGGAGTACCCTCTGTCTAAGATAAAATAGAGGGAAATCCCCCTATTTACATATGAAAAAAATATTGGAGGTGTTTTTACTAGTTTTATATACCTTATACACAAAATTTTAACCTATTATCATGCCTTTTACCCTTTAAAATCCTAAAAAACCAAAATAGACTATTTGAAAAAACATATTGTGTGTAAGGTTTCATGTTATGGACTATGTGTTATTTGATTAGAGCTCTATCCTTCTTGATTCCATGATATTTTTATATCATGGAGTATAAATTATCCATATATAAGTTCCTATAATTATTTTTACCCTTTTTAAAACCCTTCAAGTCATGCATTTTGTCTGACTAGTTAAGGCATTTGACTATGTTTCATGTTTGGGTGATGCACCTCTAGGTATAATTGTATGTTTTAGGATTGAATAAAGGGTCTAAAAACCTCCCTATATAACCTTAGTATCATTTTATTCTTTTTTTAATCCATTTGTCTCATATTTTAGTTGTATACCTATTAAAAACACTGCTTTCCCACTTACTGCCTGTAACAGTCAACACAATCAATTGTGTTGGGGAGAGTGGCATCCTATAGGTGAATATTATTATTTAAAGGATACATGACACTTTTTTACCTTATTATTAAATTTTAATCACCTTTCATATAAATTTTTTGATGTTTCCATGCCTAATTCATTCTCATGGATGATATAGAAACTCATAGTCAACTATAGGTGTATATGTGCATGATGGGACACATGTAGGTGATCACTAGACCTTGAACACCACTGATCAACTTATGTTGATGGAATCCATGCCCATTTTTTATCCCTTTCACTATATGATGAAATTCAAAACATAATAGTATGCCTTAAATAGCTTTAAAATGTCAAGGTCACTTTATATCTTCAAACCCTATAGATTTTACTACTTAGAAATAGTGGTTCACGAGGCATCTTTGGACCTTATAAAAATTAAATTACACTAATATTATTAACTTAAACTAATCCTATTGACTCCCTAAACCTTCTTCCCATGTGTTTTCTTATGAATGGTACCTATAGTTAGACTTGTAATGTTGCAAACCTAGCAGTAAAAGGAAAACCATGGGTATATGTATGTTTATAGGTATAAAAAAAAAAAAAAAAAAAATTAAATGTCTCAAATGGGTTATTTAAACCATTAAATACCTATAAAAAATATAAAATACCTTTAACTCAATGTGATATTCTCTTCCAAGCACCTACACATGTATATCAATGACAAGAAACTATAAGTGACTATGTTGATAGTCATAGTCCTTCCTCTAACAAATGAAAAGATTTGATTGGTTTATTTTCTATGAGATTGTATTAAAATTATAAAAACCATAATTTTGGCCTCATGTATGTGTTAAAATACTTAACTCAACTCTCTCTATTGAATGTACATGATAGTTATGGAGTAAACTAACTGCCTCTCACTTATGACTACAACTCTATGAAGGATTGCTTGAATAATGATATTTCAAGGTGAAGGTAATTTGGATAAATTTTTAAATTTTTAAATGAAACTATCACAACCCATGTAACCATTAAAAAATCATGAAGATATAGAAATGGTGAAAATAGGCATGTCATCCCAAATAAGACCAGTCTACAAACTTGAGATGATTTTCCCATCATAAAATCTTGGAATATGAAAATAGGCATGGAAAACATTATATGGGAGAGTTAAAATCATTTTTAATCAATCCTAGTAGCTGGATTATATGAACTTACTGAAACCAAGATGAAACCTATAGAGTACATAGATTAGCAAGCAGATAAACACAATCAACTTCATGAGGGTGGTTCATAAATAAAAAAACACCATTATTAAAACTATTATTATGGAAATTAATCTCTATAAGTTTAATTTCACCTCTCAGATGTGTTTGACTTGTAATTTATCCAACTATCCATACCATGTACAAACCTGAAGACTTGTTCTATGTGTCTAAAAGGGTGAAAAAATATTATAATGATTTTATCTCAAAATTGGGACTTATATAGAATTTAAAATGTGTAATTGAGCTTTAGGATTCTTAATAGACATTATCTAACCTTATCCCATGTGTCACATTCCCTTTTGGGCTGTACAAGTGCCAAATTCTTCCCTTTTCAAAGGAAGCTACTTTTTCTTCTAAATAACCTATCACTTTTCTATTAGTAACAGTTAATAAAGACTTATTGAGACACATGTTATGTGAAATCACCTTTTTTAACCTTGAAATTTCCTATGAAGATCATACAACTCTCTTAATGTTTTATTTTGACCCCTAAAATGACTCAAAATGAAATAAGGACTAAAATGACTAAGACCAAGGATAATATAACATTAAATGACATCAAAAGACCTATAAAATACCACATGATTAATACTTAGACCCCTAAAACATCTTAAAAACTAATTTTTTTCCTATATGGGTCTAAATTTGACCTTGAATTCAAATTTGGTCAACAAGTATAAACCTTACAAGAGTTAAGAGTCCAAAAATACATTGATCCTTCCAACTTCCAAAAACTCGTAGGAAAATTTTCCTCAAGCTGTCAATTCCTGTTTGACCAAAATGTCATCTCCCCTATAGTTCCATGTTAAATTTACCCTAATATATAGGATATATCATTTAAAAACATAAATTAAAGTAGGTACTTATAAATAATGGTTATGGTTTGAATATATGTACATTAATATTGATTAGAAAATGTATGTTATACAAAAATAATATTAGAGCCCAATACCATCACCATAAAGGCTTATGGAAATGTAGAATGTTAGTTATCTATTAAAATACATCTTAAAATTATGGTTGGGAATACCACACACCAAACCTTAATTCAATTCATTTATATTGGTGTTCCATATAAAATCCTCCTTAGTTGACTATGCATTCATGCCATGTATGTCATACCATCCACACTTCACAAATTAATTAAATTCCCCCATTTTGGTATGAAATTTACAATTCCTAGTGATCCTCAACCCTTGCAATAAAAAAAAGTGTTGGAAGGGTGATACATAAAATCAAATTACTTACCTATTATATAAAATGACTATGAATCCATAACAATAAAATCACTAAATCCTCAAAATTATGTCCATCTAGATGATCTACCAACCATATTCAAAGGCTCACCTTACACATCCACATCCAAAGTCTCACCTTCCACATCCACATACAAAACCACATCCTCTAAATCTAAGTTTAAAATCATTGACAAGGGCATGGGGAAATATTAAACTAGGATGCCTTTCATGTAGGAAAACTAAACTTGTCTCCTAATAACCATGGCATACCCCACTATAAGGGGAAAACACAAATATCCCATCAATATGGTAAAAAATATTTTGTAAAATGAGGACTTATTTAAAATGAATCTATTTAGATCTCAAATGATAAATGGTTATACAGTGGTGAACTTGAAACCTATTTTCCAAAAAAATGAGTATCCATAGCTAAAGAAATGGTGTGAGATACTATTAATTATAATTTCAAAGGTCTTGATATCTATGAAAAATTCATTATGAAACATATATTTTCTCCATAAAATAAATAATGTCATGGAATTGGATATAATCCACCTAATAATGACTCATATGATTGCATCAGTGGATTTACCTTGATGTCTAAAAAGTCCCTTTATGATGACCAAACAAGTTTAATTCATAGTTGATATGAAGATCTTGCATCCAAAAACCCTTTTATGACACATCCATCTTCAATGTTAAACTAAAATACATTGAAATCATATATTGGGACCAATAAATACCTAAAAGGTTCAAGACCTACAAGTTTTCCAAGAGAAGATATTATCATATGCCTCAAAAAAATACAAATTATGTTTGATATTTTAATTTATAAAATAAATGTCATCATGCAGATTCATTCCCAATAAAATAACCACATCAAGTTAAACAATTGTATGGTGATTCTAAAGTTTATGACTCATGGGATTTGATAGAAACTAAGTAAAATTTTCATGAATCCTACAAGTTTTCCAAGAGAAGATATTATCATATGCCTAAAAATATATAAATTATGTTTGATATTTTAATTTATAAAATAAATGTCATCATGCATATTCATTCCCAATCAAATAACCACATCAAGTTAAAAAATTGTATGGTGATTCTAAAGCTTATGACTCATGGGATTTGATAGAAACTAAGTAAATTTTTCATGAATGTTTACATTGTGTTGTGGAGTTATTTTGTATTAATAAATAATATGACAAAGAATAAACTTATTTTGATACTTATTAAAAAACAAAAATAAATTCTTTAAAATTTAAATAAGACTTTGATATGGTTAAATAATAATAATAAAAGATTCTAAAACAAACAAAATTATTTATGATTACTAGTGTTATAATAATTTTAAAATAGATCTAGACATGCCAAAATTAGAAGACATAACACTAGAATAGTTTGAAACAAAAAATGAATCATAAAATATTCAATCAGATAGATAATTTAAAATAAATCTCATCTTTTGAATATCATGGAAAAGAGTTACAACATGTAAAGTTCACAATCTATAATACTCTCTAGGATCCTAAGTCCTTAACTCTTTATAAAAATTTGTTTAAAACTATTCCTCTTTTCTAGTTTCAATTCGTAAATCTAGGGAATATGGAAACTAAGATAAAACAAAATAAAATAAAATCCATCATGAAATCTTGTGCTTCTATTTATGTTATTGTAAAAAAAATTGTGGATAAAAATGTTGAGTTTAGGAGATTTGATGTTTTTTTAAATAAGGTCAAGCATAAAATTTTCACATAAAATGTTTTTAAATATTTTAATTTTTACCCAATTACCTAAACTATTAGTTTAATGAATGGAAGTTATAGAATATATATTTTTATTACTCGTGCCCTATTTAAATTTTTAACATTGTTGTACATACTACATTTTCCCAAATTAAAGATATCCATTATTATATAGGATAGGAGGTCCATTATTGTATTCCCTTGGTCCTTATATAGTCATTGATGATTATTTTGTATTAAATATATTTGGTATAATATTTATTTTTCCAAATCCTAAAAAATGAATGTGCAACATAAAATGAAAGCATAATCAAATGAGCCTAGTTTAAGATACATTATATATCAATAAATGAAGCTTTAAATAAAAAAGATAGTTAGGCATACTTTGAGTTTTATATATATATATATATATATATATATATATATATATATATATATATATATATATATATATATCATAATTAAAAAGTAGTCTTTCTAAACTTTATCAGAGAATTAAACCTTGCTTTATATACCATCCCCTTAAATTATGGGATAAGGATTGTCCAGAAGAAGAAACTTGAAAAATTCATAACATGTTAGTTTAGGGTAAGAAAATAGTGCTTAATAAGGTTTATGATGAATAAGTTACAAATTAATTCCAAGATCCTTTACATTAAGGTTTGACTTAGCCATCATCATCATAGTATTTCTCTTCTTACTTTATAGTCATAAACCATTTAGTAATTAAAAGAGGAAAATCATGAATTGTTATATACTATATTCCCTTTAATAAAATAAGCATTGATATTAAATGGACTTTACCATATAATATTAATTAATATAGAGAGTTTGATTTGATTGTAAGTTTCATTATCACTAGGTTATAATTTATAGTGATAATATTCTAAATAGTTTTTTAAAAACTAGAAAGACTATTTGAATGGTTGGTAATGCAGTTTGGACTAAAAAAATGCTCTAACACCATTTAATATGAGAATAGATAAAATATTTTCCCATAATACTAATTTATTTCTAATTACATAGTTGAATTTATTGTTTTTTTATTTAACCGTTTAGGGTTATGAAGTTTAATCCCTAAGTTATTAAGGGGCTTGAGTATAGTAAATTAGGGTACAAATATTTAGTAAATATAGACATTGATTTTTAATAGAATATACCTAGTTTGACCTTTCTAAAAATAATAATAAATGATATAAACAAGTACTTAACTAGAAATTGACAAAGACAAAAGATCTAAAGGTCGTAAAGTGGGATAAGAGTTAATGTGAGTATCATAGATAGGATTTGGGTGTCAAAACCCTTCTTGGATAGTAGTGCCAATTGCACTAGTATCCTTATTTTGGCACTAGTGTCATATATGCAAGAATGTTCTAAGATTTTAGGTGCACCTATGTCTGGGTATGCCAAACTTGTTCCTATTTTCATGAGTTCTTATTCCCTATAGGTGACCTATTTTGATTGATTTTATATGCAAACCCTAAACCTCCATATTGTTAAGGCATCCAGTTGGCACAAGAAGAAAAGTGTAATGTTAGTGGGGTAAGCTAGACATCCTCAAAACCCCACTATGATGAGAGTTTCCTACATACCAATACTCTGAGGAGGGATTAAGCCCAATGTAGTTTCCCCCACCTAAGTGTTGGTGCAAGTGTAAGTGAATCTAGTATGAATGTCATCTTGAATTATTTTGAGTGGAGCTTGAGACTTAAAATATGAGTATTATAAGTTTGGGATGGTTGTAGATGGATGTATATATAAGTAGGGAAGAATAGGGATTGATAACATTGATTGTGCATAACTTATTTTGAGTTAGTTTGTGTTATTTACATCTAATTTCCATCTAGTGGATAAAATGATAAAATTCATGTATATATATTGTTCTAGTGCTTGTACAAGTATTAAAATAGGTCTAAGATAACCCTAAATGGTTATTTATTTGAAAAAATATATATTGGAGATAAAATATGAGAAAAAGACAATAACACCCACACTGAGACACTAACACCATTGATGCTACATTACAAATTATAGTGTTAGTGTCTAGTAGTAAAACATGAGGTAATAGGGGTTAGGTCTACTTTAGGGATGCTGAGATATGTGTGTGGCCCACATAAAGGTTGGATAAGTGTATAAATAGGCTTTAAGATAGGTCTAGGGATAAGATATGGATAGGTGGTCTAAAGTAACACTCTTAACACTCAAGTGTCATTTTTATGTGATTACATTTCCTCCCCCCTTATTTTATAAATGAAACAAAGTGAAATTACTAGGATAAAGGAAAAATAATCATACCTAGACTTACCTAAGAGGTTAATCTCATGACTATGTGAAACATGCCCCATTACATGTATTTCAAATGAAATATGCAAAGATCAGTCCTTAGGAGATATCAAAAGCAAATAAAAAAATAAGCAAAGAGATAAAAGAGATGAAATGAATGAATACACCTCAATGGGTACATGAACCATTGTATAAACCTAGTGACAACCTATGCGTGTACGTAGATAGTGATCAATTGGTGAATAACTTGGACTAAGTTGATGGCTTATTCAATCCCCATGTGTGGGTAGATAAATAACTCAATATAGTTTTAACTTCACCATTTCCTTCCTTTGCTTGGTGGATCATGACCTATGAATATATTGGATTGGACTAATGGTGTGTCTAACTCTCTCATGTAAGTGGCTCAAGAACTCAAGTAGACTATGAATCCATCATTTCCTACCCATGTGTAGTCAATGCATACATAACTAAATTTTGAAATGTAACTGAAGATGTGTAACTATAATTGGAACTACATATGCCATCTTTATGGCCACTCAAAAAATATGAAATATAAAATGGCTTTGGGTTAATTAGGAATATTAGGTAGCTCTAGGCTACTAAGGAATGCCAACCACTACAGATGGAGTAAGGCATAAATATAGTGTATAACTTATAATATGGTGTTTGGTATGTACACCATAGATAATGCAATGGATTTTGTCATTCCATCTGATCAATTGGTGAATAAGTGAGGATATGAAAATAATATGCCATACACATGCCTCTAAATCTAATATATGAGTATATGGATTATGGATTGAGTTATAATAATATATATTTAAGAATCTAAAACTAAAACACCAATGATCATGTCATGAATGATTCCCCCAATTTGAGCAAACTAGTATGACTTTATGCTAAATTAAGCTAAAAAATGGTAATCTATAACTGAACCTATGCAAACTTAGACTGCACCTATTTTAATTTTCTAGCCAATCTATAATGTCCTAAAATTGATGCTACTAGACATTAGTTCCATATCTTATATATTAGTGTTAGTGTCCCAATTTGGGCACTAATGTCTAATTGTATTGATTTTTATGCTACTAAAATTATTCTTTGTGTCACTATTTCCCACTATGCTTTCCTGTAACTAATTTCGGTATTATGTGCTTGTGTACTAAAAATTATACCTTGAGTGTATTTTAATAGCCTAATATCTATGAAAAACCTCTATGAATTCCCCTTATTTTGATGTGAGTTATTGAACCTATCTAAGAACTATCCTTAAAAGAAAAATATCTATAAAATGTGTTTTAGCTAGGGCATATATGATATCTATGTAATAAACCAATATAATGTGCATACATGACATTAAAATGTAAGATAATTTTAGCATAATTTTGTAGTGTATGATGTATTTTAGATCTAAAATTAATAAGGTTGTCAAGATAGATATAACAATGTTATGCACATCAAATATAAGTAATAATTGAGTAGATACCTAGGGGATAGGGCATTAATTCAATCATGGCACCCAATTATGAAGGAGAGATGCATGAGGTTCCTCATGAAATCTAAAACTAGAGTTTGTAAAAATCAAGAGACAAGTATTATGGCCATGATGTATAAAATAAAGCTTACATACAACACACATGAGGCACCAAAATTAGTCTAAGGGGACATAATATAAGGGACATGGGCACATGTCACTAAATCTAAAAAAGTAAGACATACAAGGACATGTTCAAATGTCCACATATGGAAACAAGTATGTTAGCTTAGATTCACATGGAAGGACATGTTCAAATGTCTACATATATAATCAAAAAATCACACAAAAAGACATGGGCACATGTCCAAAGCATACATAAAATGAAAAGAAGTGGCATCAAGCCATAGTGAAATGACATATTTAAATGCCCTAAAATAGAAGAAGCATAGAGACACAATCAAGTCTAAACTAGGAATGCTAGAAATGAGAGTATACATGAACATGTGCTATAAATTTGTATAAGAGAAAAGATGCACATAAATTGAGTCTAGAGTAATAGTAGTCGATAATGAATATGAGTAGTGTAGGATAATCAATATCAAGATGTAATAATGCTAAATATGTGATGTAGAGATTAGTAAGATATAACATGGTAGTTGAAACTATGTATAGGATGTCCCCAAATGGGTGGATGTATAAAATGAAGAACATGTGTATCTATATATTTTCTTCAAGTGGATACATTGTAACAAATTTGGATATGTGTAGTGGACCTAGGTCTTGTAAGTAGATGAAAATACTTGACAAGAATAAGTGAAGCATGTATGTATGATAAAAACTAACTATACTAAGATAGATAACATATATAGTGCCTAAAAAATATAAGAAGTGTAAATATGGAGATGCATATAATATATTTGTATTTTCTAAGAAAATATTTGAATGTTTTTATATTTTGGCATATCATATAAATTTTTTATTTTGGATATGAGCCATGTAAAAGTAATATTAAAAGTAAACTATATACAGGGAGAAAGAAATAACGAAACTATGTATAAAAAGGGAGGAACATACTAATTGATGAGTCTCATGGGAGACTCACAATTAATGTATCATATGTCAAATAAAGGAAAAATAATCATGTGTGTTATGTGAAAAGGTAACTGAGGTCCCAAAACCTAAAATATTGAGTGATCTATAAATGGCACTACCTGTGAAGTGGTGTTAGGAATTTGTGATGTTGATTGGGGTATCTTATGAAATGTAGGAGTCGTAGGGACCCATCTAGTAGAAGATGTTATCACTGGTATGGGTTACCTATATGAGAATCTTAGGAACTAAATAAAATTGATCTCAAAAGTAAAGGGGTAAAGGAAGGCCCTCTAAAATTTACAATATATCCCTAACATAGGGGTATATCTAATAAGGGTCTCCATTGGAGAGTATACATATGTGGTAACACTATAGAAGTAGACTCACCTATACTGATGGATTAACTAAAATCTATGTTATACTAATGAGAAATGTATTTGGAACTATAATTGGTAGTTGTAGTGTGACTTCCTATTGGATAGGTAAATGATACTCATATGAAAGACTATGCTCAAGTATGATCACTTAATTAAATATATATAATTGAGGAATCTATGCATGATGGATGGAATGGCTCATAGATATTTTATCCATGGAATATGTAATAAAATTTCAAATGTGCCTACACTAGGTACTATTAAGAATATAGTGGCCACATGTGCTGGTCTAACCTATACTGGAAGTACAGTCTCCCTAATAGAGCTCTAAACATGGCCACTAAAACCATGAATAATTATGTCATTTAGATAAATGTCCTCTAAATAACCAAATGCCATATAAGTGTGATAGTGCACATGTTAATACTTGACCCATTATCAAATTTGACACTTTGAATAGGATGACAATTAATATATCCTCATAAAAAGAGTGCATATAAATCTAAATCATCATCAAAAACCTCCTACTCTGATAAAATGATGATTGGTCTAGTTGGCACTATAGTATGATACACACAAAATATATTATATAGGGGGTATACATCCTTTGTAGTAGTGTGATATGATGTAGGTGGTGGATGTGCCTAATACATATATTATGAACACCTAAAGTTGTCAAGAATCTAGAACAAAAAACATGCTTTGATTCCACTGTTAGGATCCGGAAGCACAATTGATTACCATGTACAAGCAACTAAATGCAGAATTATCTAGAAGTAACAAGTAACTAGAATTCAAAAACAACACAGAATATGAGAGAGACAATACCCAATTGTATTAATACTCTTCCAAAAGGAAATACAACAAAGAATATGCCATAGTCTTCTTCCTTACACACCTCTAAGGCATAAACAGTAAATCTCTTCAAGAGCTCACTCTCTCTCTTACGGTCCCAACACACAACTCAAACATAGAGTTGGTGTTCACCTCTAACCAGTCAGTATCACTATTGCCAGTACCACCAGTCAGTATCACTACTACCAGTACACAAGTGCTCCACACACTCCAAATCTTAGTACACACTGTACTCCAAGTACACAACGTACTCCAAGTAGATCTCCCTGATCTTGCACCTTGTTGTGTTGCCCGTCACCTTTGACCTTGTTACCCTATAGACCTCCTTTGACCTCACACACACACACCTGAAAATCAACCGATCTTACTTACACATTTAGATCTATAAATGTGGCCTTACACACCTGCTGAACAAGATCCTACACACATGAAGAACCCTTTTGATTCTCCAAACCAGCACCCCTATGGAACTAGGAGGAACACACCTTGCTCTCTTCACTCTAAAGGAACTAACCTTGCTCTTACTCAACTAGCACAAATTACAATACAGCCCATGAGTCTATTATATAGATCTCATGCAAAAAATAATTATACATCCAATTACAATAATTAGATCCATAGCTCCAAGGCTAAAATTAGCCTTTTACATGCAAACAACTGGTTCGTTAACAAGCTATCCGTAAAACTCACAATTCTAAACCACACAGGTGATCAACATTGGTCCCTGTCTAGATGGAGATGACTGACATCAGCTGATCCTAACCAATGTCAGTTGCTATCTTCACTGTCTACCCCTGACTGACATCAGTTGGCCTGACCGACATCGATGACTGTGACACTCAACAACCTCCTCCTATGTCTACATTAGTGAAGCTTTTATCTCCACAACCTAACAATCTCCCACTTGGAGATAAACAACTACACTGTACATGTACCTGTACACCGTCTAATCAGTTTTCTAGCTTGTATCCCTCTTTAAGCTCAATCTTGAAGACCAAACACCAAACATCCTATGGTGTAACACATGTCATCCAAGTAACCTGCCAAATCTGAAGTACTTGACCCTGCATAGCATGAATCCCTACTGCTGGTCCCTCTTAGATACTTGAGAACCCATTGAACTGCTTTCTAGTGCTTCCTTCCCGAATTGACTACAAACTTTTTGACAGCACCCACTACTTGGGCAAACTCAGGGAGTACACATGTACTCAACCTCATCATGTGATTGGGGACCCTATTCTGTGAATTGTCCATCCATAGGTGTGATGCCCTATTCTGCATCCTGCACTACCTTCACACAATCATCCTATGACAACATCAACTTGTGATCTTCCCTATCTCTAGGATTACTAATGCCAAAGAATTTTGCTCCTCCAAATTCTTCATGACACACCTCTGAACTAACTTTACCTTTAGCTCAAAAAAACCCTGTATGTGTAACCCTGCATCAAGAAAATACACAATATACAGTAATAGGATGATGTTGCAATCATCACCCACCTGGTAAAGAAACCATAATAGTTACAATGGCATTAACTAAAGCCATGCTTTGTCATCCACCTGTCAAACCTGTACCACTGTCCTGGAGCTTCCTCAAGACCATATGACCTGGCCTTCTATCTCACGTGTCTATTCTCTCTATTATTTAACTAAGGTATCCATTCATCTTTCAGTGCTTTCATACCGACTAACAACCCTACCAAATCTCCCATTTGGTTTTTCATCCTAGGAATCAACTTCCTCATTCATGCCATGCTCCCAATGTTTCCTAGATCCTTCTTGCTCTACAGTGAGCAATGAGTATAAAGAAGAAGAACAATGAATTTGAGGCTTACTTACCCTTTCAATCCTCCATATGGGTATTTGAGACTCCTTGACAGCTTGTTATTTGCCTAAAATCCATTCCAGTGATTGACCTCGGTCACCACACAGTCTACATCCAACTGACGTTGGTTCCATGTGACTATCCAGGTCACTGACACCGGTTATCCTATCAACATTGGTCTCCTCTTGCCCAACACCATTGACTTCTCTAGTATACACATGACCAACATCGACACTTGTCTATTTGACATCAGTTACCTTTGACCAATGCCGGTACCTGTGTTTTCCTATGAGTGATGACTTTTTACCCACGAGCTTTCTTTGAATCAAACCCATGTCCAAACTACCCTACTCAGAGATATCCAGTCCCATCCACTAATCTCTATCTGTCATCTCCTCTAAGAACACCAAGGCTTTCTAGTTCTTAAATTTATCAAATACATTTGTCTTCCACTTAAGAACATGCATCTCCTTCTTGCTCATGTGACCAAGCCTACAAAGCCACATCTTCACAATAGAAGAAGAATCAGTAATATAAGAAAGTAGATAAAGAGTACCTGATTTCTTACCACATGCTAATTCAAGTGCATTCTTGGTAACATTCCAAGAATCTACTATGAGAGTTCCTGTGCATCTCTCATCACCCAACTTTCTTGAAGCAATTAGCCGCATCTTCAAGACTGGGACCTGCATGACCTTCTTCAACACCCATGTGTTGGCCATCTGCAATTTCAGCAACACTTCCCCTTTGCCAATACTTTGACAAGGCTCACCAACCCCTCTATATGGGGCTGCATGGAAAGAGGCAATAGAATCTATAAAACAAGATTCTACTTTGTCTAAGGAATATCCCATAGCATCCTATGCAACAACACCTACAACATATGCTTCTTCGGTTCCTTCATTTTGATCTTTTACCAACCAACAATATTTCTTTACCCGCTCTTTCTTTCGATAACACCGTAATTGAACATTCATGATTTTCAATTCCTCCATTCTTAGTGTACTTTCTTCTACCATTGCTATACTCCCACTCAATCAGAAACCCCTGAGAGTGACCTGTAATCAAACACAAACCTGCTCCCTGCAACCTTAGCTCTGATACCAACTTGTCAAGAATCTAGAACAACAAACATGCTTTGATTCCACTGTTAGGATCCAGAAGCACAATTGATTACCATGTACAAGCAACTAAATGCAGAATTATCCAAAAGTAATAAGTAACTAGAATTCAAAAATAACATAAAATATGAGAGAGACAATACCCAATTGTATTAATACTCTTACAGAAGAAAATACAATAAATAAGATGCCACAGTCTTCTTCCTTACACACCTCTAGGGCTCCCACACTTCTAGGGCATAACTAATAAATCTCTTCAAGAGCTCACTCTCTCTCTTATGATCCCAACACACAACTCAAACATAGAGTTGGTGTTCACCTCCAACTAGTCAGTATCACTACTGCCAGTACCACCAGTCAGTATCACTACTGCTAGTACACAAGTGCTCCATGCACTCCAAATCCAAGTACACTCCATATTCTAAGTACACAATGTATTCCAAGTAGATCTCCCTGATCTTACACCTTGCTGTGTTGCCTGTCACCTTTGACCTTGCTACCCTATAGACCTCCTTTGACCTCGCACACACACACCTACAAATCAACCGATCTTACTTACACATGTAGATCTCTAAACGTGGCCTTGCACACCTACCAACCAAGATCCTACACACATGAAGAACCCTTTTGATTTTCCAAACTAGTACCCCTGTGGAACTAGGAGAAACACACCTTGCTTTCTTCACTCTGAAGGAGCTAACCTTGCTCTTACTCAACTAACACAAATTACAATATAGCCCATGAGTCTATTATATAGATCTCATGCAAAAAATAATTAAACATCCAATTACAATAATTAGATCTGCAGCTCCAAGGCTAAAATTAGCCTTTTACATGCAAACAACTGGTTCATTAACAAACTGTCCATAAAACTCATAGTTCCGAACCACACAGGCGACCGACATCGGTCCCTATCTAGCTGGAGATGACTGACATCGGCTGATCCTGACCGATGTTGGTTGGTGTCTTCACTGTCTACCCCTGACCGACGTCGGTTGGCCTGACTGATGTCAATGACTGTGACACTCAACAACCTCCTCCCATGTCTGGATCAGTGAAGCTTTTAGCTCCACAACCTAACAAAAGTTACACCTACCTCATTAGTTGTATGCTTTAAAAATAGATCTAAAAATATTTTCAATGCCTTAACTTCTATTTTATAAACTTTGGGTACCTCTATGGGTTTGCCCACATAAATGATGTTGGCCTATATCAAATCCTATATCTTATGTTTCAAGCTAATGCATATGTTTTTTTTATGTCTTAGTTCCTTGTGATAGTTGTATAATGCATTGGAATCATAGTTATTTGGAAGAGGCCTAGTCATATCAGACTCTTTTATGGGAGGGAGAGATATGGCATTGCATTTCAAGAGCTACTATAAAACATGTGTCAATGATTCTAGAAGGTTTTTGAAAAATCTCATTAGAAGATTTGATAAAACCAGGTGAGGATGTGGCTCTGAATCTACATTAATAGTGGCCTTTTGATCACTTTTGTTTTTAGTAGCCCTTATTTTGTATGGAGGATTATTATAATTGTTAGTATTTAAATCTAATCTAGTTGTATATTTTAATTTACCCATAGAGAGAAGCTTGAGTTCCATTTCTTTCACTATGTGGCATAAATATGTGAATGTTGGAAAATTCTTGAATATTGTTAGTAGTTAAATCTAATCCACTTATATATTTTAATTTTCCCATAGAGACAATCTTGATTTCCATTTCTTTCAATATGTGGCATAAATATATAAATGTTTGAAAATTATTAAATGAGATAGATACATGCAAAGTTGGTAGTAAAATCTATTTGAATATGTCTTGGAGTTCTCTATCTTGCATGGGGCTAGTCATATTTTCCAATATAATTTTATATCACAAGACATATTATGCAATAGGATAATTGGATTTTTCATTAAGTTGTGCCACTTGAGAGTATGATATATTATCACTGATGTTAATTGAAAAGTGTGATAAAAAAATATATGTCAATGGATTTAATGTGGTAATGGACTAATTTAGAATATCATAGAACCATTTTAAGACATATTCTTTTAGACTACATGGGAACAACTTAGTAATGAACCAATAATTGGACATTTAGTCCAAACATTCTGCATGGAAAACTCATAGATGGTGCTCATGGTCACGCTTACCATCATACAAAGTAATATTAGGTTCCATGAATCCAAATGGAAAAGGAGTTGTTGCTATGTGATGTGATAAAGGTGTATGTAAAAGAACATGAGAATACAAGGCTATCAGAAGAGGTGTTATTATTATTGAAGGTTATCTAGTTAAAATAGGTTGTTGTACAAGCTATGTTGCCCCTAAAGTAGGTGTAATCGTATTATTATCTAGGGGAGTAGAATATTGACCATTGTTGGATTTTAAAAGTTCCTCATCGATAATATTAATAATGTTATCTTGCATATTTGAATGTTTGGAAATGAAATCTTGTAATTATCTCTTATCAGTTTCATCGAATTGGATGTTGAATTCTACCATTTTAAGTTGGGAAGTAGGAAAATAAACAATTATATATTTTGAACCTTTAAATAATTTTAATCTATGAAATATTTCAAGAATTAAATACTAAAACAAAAATGAGATTTTGGAACTAATATATGAGCATGGAAAACAAAAGGATACAAACCCTAAGAGCATATAAGGCTAGGGTTTTAGTAGTGTTTGAAGTAAGTTAGGTTAAACAATTAATATAAATTGTAAGGGTTATGTAGTTTAAGCCCTACTTTGTTGAATGGTCTTAATATAGTAAATAAGGGTAAAAACATATAATAAATACAACCACTATTTTGTAAAAAAATTGACCAATTTTGACCTTTCTTAAAATAGAAATAAATGATGTAAATAAGTAACTAGATAGAAATTGAATAAGATGAAAGATCTAGAGGCTATAATCTAGGATAGGAGCTGATCTAAGTGTCATGGACAAGATCTAGGTGTCAAAAAGCTTCTTTTATAGTAGCATCCTAATTGTATATTAGCACAAATGGTACTAGTATCCTTATTTTGGTGCTAGTGTCCTCTGTGTAGGACTATTATGAGCTTTTGTGTGCACCTATGTCTAAGTTTTCCAAGCCTATTCCTATGAACATGAGTTATGTTTCCATGTAGGTGACATGTTTTGAATAATTTTATATGCAAACCCTAAACCTCTATGTGACTAGGGAATCCAATTAGCACAAGTATAGAAGTGTGATGTTTGTGGGGTAGGCTAGACATTCTCAACAACCCATTATGATGAGAGTTTTCTACATACGAATACTCTGAGGAGGGATCAAGTCTAATGTAGTTTTCAACACTTAAGTGTTGGTAAAAGTGCAAGTGAATCTAGTATGAATGCCAACTTGAGTGCTTTTGAGTAGAGCTTGAGACTATAAATTTGAGTATTTTGAGTTTAGGATGGTTGTATGCAGAAGTATGGCATAATTGGGATTGATAACCTTGATTGTGCATAATTGTTTCTAAGTTAGTTTGTGTTATTTGCATATGATTTCTATCTAGTGTATAAAGGGATAAAAGTCTTGTATATATACTATTTTAGTTCTTGTGCTAGTATTAAAATAGGTCTAAGCTAACCCTATGTGGTTTTTTATTTGAAAAGATATCCATTGGAGACAAAAGGTAGGAAAATGGAAATAATTCCCAAATTGGGACACCAACACCATTGGCACTAATTTCTAAATTATGGTGTTAGTGTTCAGGTGGAAAAACCTAAGGAACTAGGGGTCAAGAAGCTGAAGTGAGGGTTTGAGACTATTTTAAAGATGTTTAAGGATGTGTGTGGCTTGCATAAAGGTTGGATAAGTGTCTAAATAGGCCCTAAGATAGGTCTAGAGCTAAGCTATGAATAGGTGGTCTCAAGTAACACTTTTAACACTTAAGTGTCATTTTTAGATGATTACATTTTCTCTGAATATCATAAATAACATTTTCATCATCCATAAATTATTGTAGATTCTAAAAAAAACCATGGGTTAGGATTATCTAATGATCTAAATAAAACTAAACTTTTTAAGGCATGAATTGAATTTTTAGGCATTCTTCTTATAAATGAGAAAATAAAAATGTATCTACATGTTTTTTAGATTAAGGTAAAAGTAGGTTTTGAAGGGACCCCAAAACCCTTTAACAGAGAAGGAAAGATGAAGCGATAACACCCAACAAGAAGTGCATTCCTAAAACTTACTAAAAATCAACAACAAAATTAGGTTTTATAAGGACCTAAAACCATAGACCAAAACCATAAAAAATAAAAAAGAACACAGGTTTTACAGACCTAGAAACTCAAAATAAGTCTTAAAACTGATAACCAAATTTTAGAACCAATTATAACATCTAGTAGATAGGACCAGAACAAAAACTATAGCAACAAAGAAGACCCTAGTCTTCTAATTCCAGGATCATCTTCACAACCTCATTTCCAATCATTGCAGTATCTTGTATGGATATTGCAGCTGAGGTAGCAACTTCTTGCATGGCTTTCTTCATCAAGCTCTACCTGGTCCTCTTACTTGGCCCCTCTAAAGATTTTATTTTCTCATTAGCTCATTTTCCAAGGTTAGCTGTAGCCGCACATATGCTTGAAGTAACCTCCTCCATTTTTCGTTCTGCTTTCCTTGATGAGCCTTCTCAGATTATTCTCATAATCCTTGAGTTTAATTGGAATATCACTCATTTGCTTTTCCAAATTATTGATTTTGATCCTATCAGCTTCCTAGTTATGTTGCATTATTTATACTTTCTTCTTCAACTCCATCATTTCCTTGTACATCCACGAATCAACTTGGAAAATAACATCAGCTTTGAATTTGGCCGAATTCATGAAGGAAAGCTTAGTGTCCCTCTGCCTAGTGTCACAATTATCATCTGCATTCTCCTGAGGAGAGGTCTCATCCTTTTTATTTTGGTTCTCCCTTTCCATCAATTTCTCCTCTTTTGTCTCTGTAGGGTCTTCATGCTGGTCATGATCATCCTTTTCTTTTTCCCTAATCTCCATAGGATGATTGGAAATCAGAACCACATGTTCCTTTTCTCTAATCAAAGCTAGATCTTCAAGTACAATATTTTTGTCTTTAACACTTCCTCCCATCACAGTCTATTTATCTTCATGATTAGAATTATTCTGTTCTATATTACCCTCAGTTTTATCCCCTTCATTTTCTTTCTCACTTTTTTCTTCATTTTCCTAATAACCTTCCAGATTTGAGCTAAAATTTGCATTTTCCATTCCTTCCTCTTCCTCCACAACATTCTTCTCAAAACTTTTTGTACTTTCCCACTCAGATTCCTCTTCAACATTTTGTTTTTTAAAACTAGAAGGTTTAGATTTTACTTTTTCTTTCCCCTTCACTTTTCCACTCCTTTTACACTGTGAATCCTTATTTTTGTCTGAATAAGGAGTCGAAACTAAGGCATTATTTTTGCAAAATCCTTCTATGATAAGAATCAGTCCTTCATGTAAAATAGGTCTAGATTCTTTCTTTCTATGGGCAAACAGACTTTGGAGCAGTGAAAAATGTAAATAGAAAGGGAAGGAAATTCTATCTTTATGCCTAAAATGATTAAGAAAGACAAAATGAAATTTATGTACTCTTTTACTCCTACCATCTAGGATAAAATACTCATGAATTTAGCTTAAAACATCTCTCTAAATTCCTTTTATCTACTCCAAATCAAAGAAATCTCCACTCTTTTCCAGTTGCTTCTCCTCTGCCTCTGTCTTTAGAAAATTTTTATATGTCGCATTGGAGATATTGGTCTGCTTGGAGAATTTAATGCCAGCCGTGGGAAGCCCTGTAACCTTCATAATGAAATCCTCTGTAAGCATCACAGTAACACCATGGAGATTTACCCTATCATCAACCCAATTTTTGAAGAATGTCATCATAATATGGGATTTAGATCCATGTAATCTCTCTAGATAACTTACCACTTCCCCTTTCTAAAGAATCTTCCATACATCCTATCTATCCTTACAGTCTTCACAATTTTTTGGCTCTTGCTTCCATGATTCACCCTTCATTTTGTAAAGCAAACAATATTCCAACAACACCCAAACACTTAAGGCAAAAAAATGGACCCAAATGCTCTTCGCATGAAATGGAAATCGCCTATTTGCTATCACATGCGAACTCCACATTACATTCTCATGAATGTACCTGTTTAATGAAGGTAATCTTTCCACCGTAAGGCCATTCCACTGAATCATTAAATTACTAATCCAGGTAGATCTTTCCCTCTTTAGAATGAATGGCATCATAATTAACAAGCACTTTGAGATCAATGTGCTTATTTAATGCATCATGCCATCTCACCTTATGCCCCATTTGAATAGCATGATTAGCTATCTAGTCAA
Organism: Torreya grandis; assembly: GCA_037957365.1. Lineage (NCBI taxonomy): Eukaryota > Viridiplantae > Streptophyta > Pinopsida > Cupressales > Taxaceae > Torreya > Torreya grandis. The sequence goes on along the minus strand of JARHVA010001554.1, from coordinate 1,249,217 downwards.
CAACCCCATTAGCTTCTCAAAATGTATGGGATATGGTCACTTTTTCAAACTTTAGAATTAAAGCTTTAATTTCCATCACCATAGCCTCAATAGACCATGAAATTGAGTTTTTTTTATTGAGGATGTTTACAATATTCAAAGAATCACCTTCTAACCATAATTTGGAAAATCCCAACTCAACAGCTAGTTTAATGGTGTAAAGGGCTGCAGTAGCTTCAGAAATATAACTATTTAACTTACCAATTGGGATAGCAATAGCATCAACTACATTTCCCACATGATCTCTCAGAATTCCTCCACATCCCACTTTTCTTGGATTCCCTTTAGCTGCTCCATCAAAATTGCCTTTGATCTATCCAATAAGAGGGGCATTCCATTTTACAGTCAATCTTGGATTATCAATTTTAAAATTAGGCCTTTCAGATCATAAGGGGTTATCAAATTGAAAGGTTTGATCAGGATCCCTCTGTGATTTAAAATTCTCCTTAATAGCTCTAATAATATTCTGACCAAGCACCCATCCTGGAAGTTCTTTACTTTTGAATATTCTATTATTTCTTTCTTTCCATATTCCCCACCATATATGAGGAAGTGTTAATTTCCATAAAAAATGAACATCGGGATTATTTGAGGGACAATACCAGCTTTTAAAATCTAGATTCACATTTTTTTGATGTACCCATGTTATACCCCAAAATTTAAGGATCTCAGTCCAAACTTGCTGAGTGTAGGGACAGTTCAAAAACATATGGTCTCTATCTTCAAATCCATTTTTGCATAAAATACACCTGTTAACCACATTTAATCCTCTTTTTTGCAAATTGTCAAGGGTCAGGATTTTATTTTGAAGCAGAGTCCAAAAGAAGATATTAATTTTAGGAATAAGCCCCTTCATCCAGGCTTGAGACCACAAAGGTTGATTACCCTTTTCCTTTGAAGTAAAGATAGTAGAGACTTTAAATTGTCCACTTGGATCATCATGCCAAATAATCTTATCCTCCAAATAGGGATAAAGAGAGACAGCATTGAGAGATAATTGGATGTTGTTGAAGCTTTGATTAACATCAGTTAAATTCACCCAAGAATCATTCTGCCAATACTGAATAACTAGTAAACCATATCTTTGCTTACATTGATCAACTAAATCCTTATCTTGAAAATATTCCATCAAAGGATAATCTTTTAACCAGACATCATCCCAAAATTTCACCTTAATTCCATTACCAACTTTCTAGGAGCATCCTTTTTCTAAAGTTTTTTTTGTCCCCTGAACAGCCCCCCATATGGAAGAGGGACAAATTACATCAGGATAAGAAAAGAACTCAGAAAGGGATTTAGCATTGAAGAGGTACTTATGTTTCCATATAGTACTCCACTCTTTGTTTTCATGGTAAACTCTCCATCCCAATTTGGCTAAAAGAGCTTTATTCATACTTATAATTTTCCTAATTCCTAGTCCCCCTTCCCTGAAAGGTTTGCAAACATTGTCCCAAGAAATTAAAGCCATTCTCCTTTTCTCCTCCGTACCAGTCCATAGGAAATTTCTTTGAATTTTTTCAATAGACTCTGCAAATTTAATAGGAATTCTGAAAAATGTATCTACTTGTTATATAAAAAATAAATGGATTTTTTGATAGATGAACCAATCTAGATCAATTTTAAAGATTTACTATATGTCTTAACTTTGTCATTAATTTCATTATCAAATTTATGTAAAAATTTTCATTATTATTCTTAGAAATGGGAAAATAAAAATGTATCTAAATGTTATATAAAAAATAAATGGATTTTTTTATAAAGAAACTAATCTAGATCAATTTTAAAGATTTACTATGTCTTAACTTTGTCATCAATTTCATTATCAATTTTATGTAAAAAAGATCACAAGAGTATGCATGAATAATCGACCTTTTAAATGGTCAAATAAAGAAAATAATTTTTTTCATTTACTAAATTAAGATTTTAAAAACACGTCATTTACTAAATTAATATTTTAAAAATATGTTTGCCTTTAAACTAGCCCTTGACGAGCCTTTCATAGTTTAAACTAATGCTTCAAAAGAAATATGGGCATCCATTCTACTTATATAATTAAATAGTAAATAAAAAGAGTCCATGAATATCCAAGGATAATTTAAAGATCATAAATTAAATTATTATCTTGATAAAAAAAGATGTCCTAAGAAGAGTCAAAGCCATATAAAAATGGAGAAGTCTTTTGTTCCTAAATATTTTTTTATCATAACAAGTAGCCAAATTTTCAAAAGGTTTATGATTAAACTAGTCTCTTCCAATTTTTTTTAAATAAATTATGCTTGGTGTAAAATAATATTAATCAATTCAAAATTTTATGTAAAATTTATTTCAGGAAAAATTAATAGCCTACAAAATGATTTAACAAGGGAAATGTCTACCATATGCATGATAAGTGGTAGGTCACAAAGTATTCCAAATACAAATGGAGAAATAAGTGGATTGTAAAGATTCATTAAATGTTTAGTTTTTGTGTCCATCCAAAGTTTTTATCTACTAAAATTGATCAGATATCTAGAGTAATTTACCAGATAATGTTTTTCATGTTCTAATCACTTATTTCTATGAAAATAGAAAGTTGTAGTAAATAAAAGATATAATTGTTAATTCCAATTTTTGACAACTTCAAAACATGTATAATTAATATCTTCAATATGCCCTTCATTTATAAAAATAACCTATAATTTAAGAGGCCCATGGAATTTTGTTTTGGATTTTTACATTCAATATTTCACTATGTAAATATGGATGAAATATTATTGAAATTAATTAGGATTGGTATTGAAAATTAAATTTATCTTCATATAAATAATTTTGACATATTTTGAGTAGTTATAAATGATTATAAATATTATTTATTTATAAAAAATCATGGTATTTTTGACAAGTGTATTCTAAGATGCATAATAATTAACTTCTTAATCATGATTACTATCATCTACAAAGGGTAAAATTTTATCATTAAATCATAAATAAACAAGCTATAGTTGTAATTATAAATGCAAAATTTACAATTCAAATGCTAATATTATTGGATGGAATGATTATGATATTACAAAAGATGGAATTTTCTTACCACACATTGATATCTATCCATATATTGTTAATATAATAATATTTAATTATGTAATTCAAATCTAATTGATGATGACCATTGTTAACCAACAAATTTATAATGTTTATATGGTGATGATGCTCTTCCCCTTAAATAATAATAACTAATTTAGATATCCTTTGACAATGATAGATAAAAGAATATAATTTTTTATGACCAAGATATATATCTTTTGTACATATGTTTTACACAACTACCTATTTAGTTGTGTCTACTAGTTGTTGAGCTATATTAAAAAAAACATGATTAACACTACTAGGATTCTATAGACACACAAGTTTGGCAAAACTCTCATCTTTAATTTGATTTTCTGGTAAATTTGGCACATATAGAATATTAGCATTGAATAAGCTATCTATTAACACATTTTAATTAGGTCATTCTATGTTGGTTCATGCATTTATTAATTTGTTATTCATTTTCCCATTTTTTCATGGTGATACCCAATTTTTATCATTTTTATTTTTGGAAAAGTATGTTTTTGATATACAAGACCTAACCCATGGTCATGTCTTCAAGGAGTGGACTTGTCTAGGTGTAATATTCAAAGCTATTTTATATCACATTTTATTTAACTATTATTTATGTTCATTGGGTTTTATTTTGGGTTGGATTTTAAGTGTCAATAGATCTCCTAATTTTAATTTGATATGAATATAAATACAAATCTACTCTAAGGCATTTAGGATGATTCTCCTCAGTCTAAAAATCTATTAAAGGCATTCTCTTGTTAGTTTTATATATATATATATATATATATATATATATATATATATATATATATATTGATAGAAGTTATATTCAATATTTTTAGAGGTTGAATTCATGTTTGCATATTTTTTTTAAAGAGTAAAATAATAAGAAAGAAAATTTATACTTACATTCATAATTTATCACATACATGTAAGTGGGAGAACAAAATCTTAGTTTGATCTCCCTTTGGAGTATTTTTAAGGTAGTATAGTGATTTTTCATTCAATGGGTAATGGCCAAGGTCTATCCAACTCAATCCTTTTCAACTAACACCTCCCATTTGTTGAGGTGTGGTTTTTACATTAGTAATTTATAATGTAGTTATTATTTAATAAATAATAATACATTAATATTTATTTGGTATATTATTGTTATTAATCATAACAATAATATATGGGGTGATTTTTTGGTTATTAGTTTGAGCTATAATAGGGAGATTCAGACATTGTGGTGGAGATATGATATAGCATAAGTAATATTCATGGACTCTTTTTATTTATATCATAGACTTTTCCTATATAAATGTATTCTTGTATGGATTTGATATAGCATAAGTAATATAGACTGACATTATTATTTATGTAATCATTATCTAAGAATTATTCCTAAGCGTATTCTATTTTGGTATATAAACCAAAATCAATAGTTGGTATTAGAGCAATGGAATCTTAAGGATGGTGAGGGGCAGTTGCTTAGCACTTTGTCCCTATGGATGAGAGATTTTGTTGATGGTAAAATTATTCTGAGTATTTAAAATTAGTTTGTATTCTATTCAAGTTAAGAGGTAAATAATACATTATTTTAGCATCTATATAATGAAAGGCATGGTGCAACTTAGTTTTGACTAGAAGTGATTCAATGAGTTTTTTCTATATCAAGATCTAATATTTCACAAAACCAACCATTTCCCATCTAAAAAATGATAATATTGTCATTTTCTAATATTTTTTCATATCTTGAGTCATTTTTGAGTCTTTCTAATATTACTTCAACTCAGAACTGATCAACTTATTACACCTAGTGTGTACAATGTTTTTGTAGATCCATGCTAATAATAATGAAATCTCATGCACCCTAGATGCACCTAAAAATCTAAATTCATCTAGAAATCATCTTCATCTAGACCTCGTATGACTTGTGAATTCATGTGGAGACTTTGTTGAGTGTGTAGTCTAATTTTTTTGGGATCCTCGGTCATTTGTATCTATCCACAGTATCCTACCACATCTCTTTAATCTATGATAGGCTTAAGATCTTCAATATTCTAATCATTGATCTATTTCTAAATGCATTGACATCGAACTCAACATGCACCCAAGTATTGATGATGTCATTTTTTTTAATCTTTGTGCAAGTTTGGTGGTAAATTGCATTGATAAAGAGTTCATCCAAGACCATGCTTCTCCGTAGGTTAGTTTGAGTTTTTAGACTTAAGCCTATACAAAGTCTATAATTTTATTTTATGAATCATTTCTTGGAAAATTTTGAGCCAAGTATCACATCATATATCACTTGGAGGAGCGTATATCGAATAAATTCAAAGGCTCATTGAAAGTTTCACATCTATTGAATGGTCAAATAATTCACAAAGCAATGTGTCAAAATCCTTGTTTAAAGTTTGGTAAGTTGTTTTTAATATTTTTATTAGATAATTCAATTAATTTAGTTTAGTTTATGTTTATGTTTATGTTTATACATTAAGCTTCTAATAAAATATTTTAAGTCTTAAATTCAAGTCTAGAGTTTATTTAATTTTATTTGAATTTAGAATTAGAGTTAAAATAGTTAGTATTAGAGTCAATATTAAAAATCAAAATATCATAGTCTTGTCAAAAAAATAATGAGTCAAGTGTTAGAGTCATTTTTTATATCAATTAGGTGTGTCAAAATTCTCAAAATCAATTATTTGTACATGGACACATTATCAATTATGCATGACATCCTGAGTCATATGTCCAAATTATGAAGGGGATCTCCCTCAAAAAATTAATGCATCTAAGCTTCATCAACATTTTTTCTAAGTAATTAGCATCTCTTATTGGAGGTTAGAGAAAATAGAGGCTAAAATTTCTAGAGCCTCTCATCTGTCACCAATGATGGGGCCCAAATGAGTTGGCGACTTTTGTGTGGTGTATTTTTTCATTTTTTTTAGTGCGGTGTGCTTTGCATCAAATTGGTTAATGCCAAAGGTAGTTCTTCAGTGGTAGTGTAAATTATCTATGTTGTTTTTATTTGGTTGGCAATAAATAATAAAATAGATTGCATAAGAAGATAACAAGGATTTATTCTTCATGATATTTCATTTTTAATGTTGTGTGTGTTTTCATTCCCCTAAAAGTTTAGAAATCCTTTGATATTTGTATAAAATGGAAAGTATATATATAATGGAATGTGTCAATAATTGTATAGGAGGGTAGCTAATTTTAGAAATCCTCTGACTATAGAGATCCTTTGACTACCTTACTTATTTATGGAGATGATCAACCAGTGAAACATCCATTACATTCACATAGAGTAAATGCAATATGCATTCTTTACATAGTAGTGGTCATGTGTAGTAATATCCAAAAAACAAGATTTAGGTAGTATTATGCATACCTAAAAGTATTTCTTGGCATATAATTCTATTCAGGGTAGTTATTTAAGATGTATATACTCCTCATGCTCACATTAAGGGGGTGTAGACCAAGATTAATAATGTTCACAAGGGGGTGAATATTGAGGTGTGGTGTTCACATTATTAATTTATAATGTAATTATTATTTAATTAACAATAATACATTAATATATATTTGGTAGATTATCATTATTATGCATAAAAATAATATATAGGGTGATTTGTTGGTTATTAGTTTGAGTTATAATAGGGAGATTCAAAGATTGTGGTGGAGATATGATATCCTCAATTATAGGAAATAATTTTACTACTCATGTATGGATTTGATTTATAAAAAATAATATAGAGTATGAGATTATTATTTTTTTAATCATTGTCTGAGAATTATTCTTGAGCATATTCTATTTTGGCATATAAACCAGAATCAATACCATTTTTAATGCCACTCTAGTTTATGTGTATGAAACTAGGGTTTTATCATTAAAATTATTTTTTTGCACTATATATATATATATTTATGTTAATATACCTAATAAATATAGGTGTTGTTTATGAATCAATCATATTTTTGTCATAGTCAAGGTGCACAAGTTTGTCATCAATAGACTTGAGTGGCTTGTGCTACTCTCCACCAATAACACTCCTATCTAGAATTATTATATCATTTTAATTATAATTTTTCATTATCAAAATCATTATTTATATGTATTTATTTGCCTATAACTATTTAAATTAAACTTGTATATGTCCATGATAATCAAACTCAAGCTTCCTACAATACAATCTAGTTAGGGCATACCTCTGTGGGAATAATTTTACATTATATTCCTAGTATTAAGCATTTATAGTCACATATTATATATAATTTTACTAAAATATGTATAAAAAATTAAATATATATCTTGGTTTTGAGATAAATATATTCCCTCTTGATGCTTTCAAAAAGTAGAAGTTTTCTTTATTTGTCATTTTCCAAAATCAGAATTGTTACCTGTTATACATATTTATTATTATGGTGTCTATCTATTTTTACACCTATTTTTATTTGATAGGGTAAAAAATTAGGTTTTATAAAGTTACTAAAACTATAACAAAGACATCAGATAGTAGTCATGAAACATACATCTTATTGGGCTTACCAACGAAGAGGGGTATCGACTAAACACCGTTAATCTTCAAAAAAAAAAGAGATAGATAATAGAAAAAACTAAGAAACTTGGAAGAGTAGTAAGGACTTAGTCAGATGACTCCTTAGAGTCAATAGGTTCCTAGGGTGTATCACATTATAGCTTGCATTTGTTATTCTTCAATATTTCCCTTGTAATCCTTCCCTTAGTATGCCTATTCAGGCCTTCAACCAATCCCTTCAGACTTTTATTATTTGAGACTATGGCTTACTTCTTGCCTTTGTAGGAATTTTATGCAACTTCAATTTTTGTAGAATGGTATTAGTGATAGAAGGGGATTGAGTGGAAACATAACTCATGGATTTCTCCTTTAAAGGGGTCTTGACCTTAAATTCTTCAGATAGATTTCCCCCTTTCCTTGATTTAAGGTTATCTAATTCCATCTTGGCCTTGCCAATTTTATCTTTCCTAGTATTCCATATTACATTAGTTCAACCATGGATTGACCTACATCTTGAAAATTTTCATCAAATTATCTCAGTTTCCTCATATAGTCCCAAGAGTGATCCTCAAGATCATATTTTCCTTCCTTCCATACTTTTCAATCCAAGTTATAATGATGGATTTGGGATTTTTCCCCCAGTGGTATAAGGTCTTCCCTTTGTGTTTTCCATGGTTGGTGTAAAGGTGGGACTATGCAATCTAGAATTTGGTTGAATGAGAGACTATATTTGGGTTGGAGAGGTAGTCCATCACATCCTTCTCTAGGTTAAAAAAGTCTTCCTCTAAAAAACCATCCTTATCACTCTATATCAACTACATATCTCTCCCCTTTATTGCTTCTCATTTTTTAACTAGGATTAAGATTAAGCCTCAATGGATAATGTTGTTTGACTAGTTTACTTTAAATGCTAAGGCAATGCTTTCTAGTGATTTTTAAATAAAAGGAGAATGATTTTGTGCCCTATGAAATGATTCAATAATATGAAGTTATGGGATAATAATAATTTGAACTTACCTTCAAGGGTGATATAATTCATAATCTAGAAATTGGCTTCCAACCACCATTTGGGTAGATTCTTCCTTGGGAATCCTTTTTTCTTAGTTTTGAATATGATGTCTATTTTGAATAAATTATGCATCAGTTCAAACTTCCTACTTTTATCCTTATATACATTTACACTCACATCCTTCTATGGGTTACAAAATTCTTCCTCCAAAAAACCATCCTTATCACTCTGTATCATCTACATATCTTTCCCCTTTAGTGATTCTAATTTTTAACTAGGAGGAAGATTAAGCCTCAATAGATAATGTTATTTGACTAGTTTATTTGAAATGCTAAGGCAAAGCTTTCTGATGATTTTAACAAAAATGAGAATGATTTTATGCCCCATGAAATGATTCAACAATATGAAGTGATGGGAGAATAACAATGTGAAATTACCTTCAAGGGTGATATACTTCATAATCTAGAGATTGGATTTCAACCACCATTTGGGTATATTATACCTTGGGAATCCTTTTTTCTTCATTTTGAATATGATGTCTATTTTGAATAAATTATGCATCAATTCAAGCTTCTTAATTTTGTCCTTGTAGGCCTTTACACCTTCATAAGTCATATTGATGACTTCTATGATGATTTATTTCATTCCCATGATCTTTAGTCCTTGAATACAAAATGATAATTTATTCTAGGTAAGAAAAATAACATTGTCCATCTTTGAATCATGCATAATAATCCACTGCATGAATTCTAAAATACCACCTTTTTATAGTTGTTGCCAAACTCTTGGGTTGCCTTGAACTTGGTAACATTATATAGGTTATAGTCTATATCTATCATCACCCATTATTGTTTCTCTATCCCCCAATGGTTATAGAATGGATTAATTTACTTCAAATTTATTGAAGAAAGATTTCAAATTTTGAGGTAGAGGATATCATAGCTTATGTCATGCTTTATCCCATCAACATAGGTTATCAATTATTTCCCTTAGTAGGATCATTTGAGATAATGGGAAATAAATACCACTTATTCAAAATAATTATTCCCATATATGATAAAATCTAATGCATCTCATGACATGATGTTTGAATCATTATGGATTACATCAACTAGATGTTGGGGGAAGATGGTAGTCTCATGCCACATGACTAGCAAGGGGTTTCCAACCCCTAGTTTGGAAAAGTTTCTCATTACCATATTACCTTCTCTAAAAATATGACCAATGGTTACCTCTTTGAATATATTGAGGAGGCCTTTAACATCATATATGACTAATTTGATGGTATGGGAATAGGTAATTTTTCCTGAAAGTGCATTCAAAGTGTTAAGAGAGTCACCTTATACCATAAGGTAATCTATCTTAGATTGGGATACAATATCAATTCCCTAGATATTTAATTTTTCATCCACCACATGGTTAATTTTTATCCCTAAGGAACTTGCATAAATAACCACAACCCCCGATTTAGTGTTTCTAATTATTCCCCTTCCCACTATGATGTTAGGGTTACCCTTCAAGGCCCCATAAAAATTAATAATCAATCAATCCCAATAGGATTTAGACCACCTGGTCTAACTCCTATTGGGATTGTGGCTTAGGAGTAACAACTACTTGGTTTAAGCTTCAATTATGGAATATGGATAGGTCATCCTTAGAAATAGAGTCCTTATATTTGGGAGAAAATGTCTTCATATTATCCTTGATAGTAGAATAAAGTTTGAAGAAAAGGAACAAGGGGTCCCACCTACTATTAGTGAAAATTTTTCCATTCCTAGATTTCCAAATTTACCAAAACTAATGAGTAAGAGAGAGGTACCACAAGAATGAAAGGAAAGGTAACTTATAAGGTGAATTAAATTAGGTTATAAGATCCATAATGGAATTGAGTTTGAGCCAAACCACTTTGAAATTTTATAAGAGTAGCTACATATCTTTATATCTAAAATGACACTATAGAAAAGGTGATGGAATGAATCCTCATATGATTTGTAAAGGGATCACCTATTTTGGATTGTCAACCCACACTTAAATAAATTGTCTATAGTTAGGATTTTGTCTTGAGAAGAAAACCAAAAAAAGATTTTAACTTTGGGAGTAAGATGTTTGATCCAAAAATATTTCCAAAAGTCTTTCTCTTCATCTAGGTCCAAATCCATAAGGTTTATTTTCACCAAAAATATCCCCACTATCTTCTAAAGGATAGAGAAGGATATCTTCCTTGGGAAAGATTGGAATATGAAAGAGCTAGTTTTTATCATTAAGAAATTAAATATCCTTAAGAATTTCTACATTATCAAAATCCATTTGCATATTTTTCCATGACTTGGGATCCTCCACATAGGACTACTATTTTTTGACCTTGTTTCCCTAAGAGAATTTGAAAGTTAAGATGAGGTTGTTTCATGGGGTGTAAGTAGTAAGAGGGGACTAGAAGATATAGGGGTCATCCCAAAAGTCTACCTTATCTCCTTTACCAAACTACCATCTATTGCATTTTTATAGAAGGTGCTTCAGAGAATTTCAACTTATATTCCAAGAAAGGAAGAAGAAAGAAACTAGATGTGGGTATGGTTGAAAAACCTATTTGGTTATGAACACATTGAATCAGATGATTATATACAACTCATCTTTAGATTTGGGAGGAATGACCTACAAATAAGACAACACTAAAGCAAATGGTTGATTACATAGATAGCTGGGTGGATTTCCTAGCACTAGCTATATTCCAAAAGCAAGAGCTTCCTCAAGGACTATCAATCCACATATTTTAAAAAATCAAGTTTAGAAAATAGAAGATAAATTACTTGCATAAATAATAAAAAGGTACTAAAATTTAATAAAAGAGATGCTTGATAAAGAAATAGATAAAAATGACTAATATAGTAATAAGTAGGTTAATACTAATGCTAAATAGGTTGGGTGTGGTTAAAAAAATAGGTTGGGAGTCCATGAATAAGTCAAAAAAAATAAGGTTAGATTTTTTTAAGGGTAGGTGGATGAAAATATATCTCTATTATTTCCTACCATAGTGACCATCGACAGTTGGTGTGATCATTGATAGTTGAAGTGACTATCAATGGTTGAGGAAACCATTGGTAGTCAAGATGACCATCAATAATTACTATTTGTTGGGTTTGGATGATAAAAGGTTAGATTGATGGGATCAAAAAATGCAATTCTAGGAGATTAGTTTGTGTTAGGCTAATTATAAAATAGAAATAAAGTAATTAACAGACTAAAAAATACTTAGCTTATCAAAGATTTGATGAGATGAATGGTTGAGGTGGTTGGATCATTGGTGGAGTCTGACATGATTCTAAAAGAGTAATGATACTTGGTTGTCGACCAAGAGGTGGTGGAAAGTTGGCTCCCTATCATGATGGTTGGATCACTAGATTGTTGAAAAAAGTGACCTACAAAGAAACTATGGATGCAAAAGCCCTTGAAGTCATGGATATATCCCTTTTCACCTATTACTCTTCTCTTATTATAAGAAGGAAGGAGAGGTACAAAAATATTTTTAATAGGAGGTATAACTTGATGTTTAAATATAACTCTTATATGCATTGGTTTGCACATAAATTAGAAGATCTAATTATAAATAATCAAGGCAAAGTGGAGTATCAGTTAAACTAATCTAGATAATGGAACTTGACTATCAGTGGTTAGGGTGATCATCAATGGTTAAGGTCACCATTTATGGTTAAGGGCTGAGTTCAAGTTGATTTAAAAGGTGGGGTAAGTCATTTAGTCAAACTAACTAGAGATAGGTAGGTCTGGGGTCAAATGGTCTAGGCTAGGCCTAAGGAGGTCTTGAGGTTGTCCAAAGGAATTATGACATTCAAAACCATTGTGTGTGGATTGTTGGTGTCTACATTTTACCCCTTTTTATGTAGCTTTTATCAATAAGCTATAAAAAAATGGATTGTGGGCTAAAGGTTTAGTTTCCTTGAGCATGGGAGGAGGTATTCCTGCTCAAACTAGGAGTCAATGAGGTAAAATAGAATTGGGTGAAGGTTTGATAAGTAGTGAAGGTGATGATGAGGGTTTATCATTATAGGTTAGGCACTATAGTGAAAACATGTACATAAAGTGAGACAAAAGTGTGATAACCAAGATCAAGCATTAATGAGGTTGCCATAGTTGGCAAAAATTAAGGTTAGTGATAGAAGGATAAGTGACAAGTGGACCATGTGACTGCATTTAGGTATGGTAGTTGGGAACACTCATACACACAAGTATCTTAGGAAAGGTATGTATTTCCATAGGTATCTGATGTAGGAAGTGCCCTCAAGAAGATACCAATTGGCTGAGTGTGTGTAAGGCAGTACAAGTTCAAAAAGTGGTCAACATGGTAATATTTATCATTATGGTCAGAAGGACCAGGAAAAATTATTTAAAAAATGTATGATAGGTTGGGATGAAATGGAATACTAGTGAGGTGATGAGGTTTTTGGTCAGGGTGAGAAGGGAAGGTAGTATCCATGGGTGGGTGCTTGGTTTGGGTTTCAAAAAGTTTGAAAAGTTGTTGGTGTGGTGTGGGTGAAAATAAATCCTAAGACCCTGATCATCGATGGTTAGGGGTCTTAAACTCGACCATCGATGGTCACCCTAACCATCGATGGTTAGGTTTAAAACCCTAAAAGGATGGAGATTAAAATTTATTTAATGAGTCATTTTCAAATCATTTGATCTCATTTGAATTTTGACCTCTAACTTTTTATCATTTTGGGCAAATTTTCTGACGAGGCTTGTTTAGTGGGCAAGGTTGATTGATGAGTGGGTTTATTGATCAAGTTAGAGATTGACTGATCGAATATGTAGGGTGGGCATGGATACATGTGAGGATGGGTAGTAGGTCCCTAAATTTCTCCTCGATGATCATCAAGGAATAAGGTAGGGTTACTTATTAATTGGTATAATAGTTTGGTTTTGCAAATGTAATTAGTTTTGAATTAGATTATTTTGGCATTGATTTGGTGGGAGGGTCTTTGGGTTTTTTACCTAGGGTTTAGGTTTTGCTTAGTTTTTGGTTTAATTTTATGATAAAAATATAAATTTAGAGGTTAGATAGGTTAGGGGTAGGATGGCTATAAATTTTTAGGTAAATTATGTTGTTTGGGTGCTTATTAAGGTAGTTAGGGTTGAGGCATGATTTATCGATGGTCACGCATAGTGACCATCAAAAATCACATCGATCATCAGTGGTGAATGACCATCAGTAGTTAACAAACTGACTATCAGTGATCATCATGACTATCAATGATCACTTATGGTGAAAAAAGTTTTTTGAATTGTTTAAAGTTTTTGAAGGTAGATTAGATGTGTTAAATGTCTATTTTAGGTTGACCTTATAGGTAAAGTGTTAGGTTTGGTGGGTAATAGTGCAAGTTCTAAGTTTATAGATGAGGTAACAAGGTTGGATGCTTAAGGTAAATGTTAGGAAGGTGATGGTTAAATATTTGATGGTAAGGGTTAAGGGTAATAGGTCATTGTTAAGGCTTAAAGGTAAATAGATTAGTTTAAGAGATAAATTTTGCAAAGAAAATAATATAGGTGACTAAGTTGTTTGCTATCAAAAATTTGTAGGTATGGGAGAAAATTTAGATGTAGAATTAAGTACCTCACATATTTTTAGAGATCCATTGAGTTATGATTGCAAATGACTAAGAACACATGGAGGAGGTGGGTCTTGGGGTGATGTTGCACTACCAGCATGTGTCATGGGATGTGATGATGATTGTGGCCATCATCAAGAGATGGGATCTAACCATGAATACCTTTATTTTACTAACTAGTGAGATGATGATATTTCTAAAGGATGTGCATAGGATCACTCATTTACTCATATGGGGTGATCTGATATATCAGATTGAATGAGAAGAGAAAGATAAGTTATTAGAGCTTCTATATGGAGATGACCATGCTCTTTTTAGATGTTATGTTAGAGGGTTTAGCTACACTCTATTATACTAGAGGGAAAAGGATGATAGGAGAACACTCATGATGATGATAGTGGTATCATATTTTTCTATACCTTATGAGTAGCAAGATATTTTTGTATCTACTGCTAGGGGTTTTAGTAGAGATGCTCCTAAGCCACACAATGTTTGGTTGGCTTCTTGTGCTACTAGTCTAGATATACAGGGAGATGTGGTGTTTTATATCTTACAAGAGATATTGCATCAATGTCAGGTTTGTGTTATACTAGTGGGCATATGAGCACATCTAGGTTCTACATTTGATGGGGATGTTATGGGAGGGTTATGCTCAGATGGAGTTTAGAGTTAGCTTTATGAGGTGGAGAATTGATTTTGCCCTCATAGGAGTAGGTGGAGGTGTGCATGACATAGATTGGTTCAGAGGTGATCTAGAGGCCTTGATTATAGGTGAAATTATTTGGAGGCCATATATTAGGTTTCTATATTTGGCTGGATATATGAGACATACACTATCCCTATAGAGCTATAGGTGGATCCTTGATAGGTAGGATGGGGAGGTAGATATCATCCCATTTGATAGGCTATAGAGATAGTTTGGCCTAATATAGGGAATTCTAGGTCCATTCCTAAGGTATAGGTAGGAAGATGTAGAGATCTTACTACCTGAGCCACATCCAATCTAGACATTACTTGATTATGAGGAGATATTAGTTAGGGCTGAGATAGATGATGTAGGCTTTGTAGATGGATACCAAGTGTGGTACCAAGCATTATATGAAGTAATATATTTTGGTGGTGATGATGGTGGTAGGAAGCATATGGATGTTGACATGGTTGGTAGAGGTTAGTAGGTATAATTATAGCGGGTTATCCTAGGTGCATAGGCAAGAGTAGTGCTAGTCACAACATAGACTTAGGTGGTAGCTTTATAAGTTTAGTTAGTTATGGTTACATATGAGAGGGACTAGGAAATAGCTCAACTAGCCTTAGTTACCTACGAGAGAGACTCCTTGAGATAGGTAATAAGAGGAGATGTAGCACCTATAAGATCACCAAGCACTATCCCTATGGCATGATATCTACCCATAGTGGAGGAGTTACATTATTATGAGGCTATGGTCTTGAGACATTGTCCTGATGAGCCCTAATGGGGTGAGTATAGAGTTATTTTAGTATGTGGTGCTAGCATGGTGACACCAGGTTAGTGGGTTACTTCTATAGGTGGATAGGTAAGGACTTCATGAGGATAGATACAAATAGGCAATGGTTCTCTAGGATATATTGGTGCCCTAAGGATAGAGTTATGATATAGTTTATGATATTTTATTTTGTTGTGTATTATTTTGATACTAGCTTGTGAACTGATGTGATGAGATGTACATTTTGAGAGAGAGACATTTATATTATTATATACATTATGATGTTACTACTGAGACTCAATATTTATAGATATGATCTTTAGTTATTTCTTATCATTCATGGCTTGAAATTGGATTCTTATGTTCATATTATTGATTATTGATGATGTTATATTGATTATGTTTATGTTATGGCTATGGATACTAATGTGAACTCACCTAGCTAGGCATGCAATGGTTTTTTATATATGTTGATGATGATGCTTATGACATTTATGGTTATGATGATGATGTTTGATTATTGATTTATTATTCATAGATGGTATAATATTAATATGATATTTGATGGATATATTAATGATATTTGTCTTTGCTTATGATATACGTTGATATGATGTTATGATCATGGTTACTTTGTTGAAGGTAAAAACACATAAAGTAGGTTAAATAATAAAACTAGATAAAATAATATAATTAAGAGATAAACATCTTAGTGAATATATCAACTAGTTATAAAGGATAAGAAGATGGCATGATGCATCTTCTTTGGAAAGGACTAAAACAAGATTGACTTTGGATTGGCTTAAGGAATATAAGCCCTTTGAATGTTTCAAATTAGCATTCATTAGTTGGTTAAGAGGTGTCTTGATCACATTATGTCAAGTGAGCTCAAAATACCTACTTTATAGTTATAGAGGGTAGATGGATAAAAATGGAACCTTCTCATGATACTATCATGCCTCTTGTGGAGGGTACCAAAGAGATAATATAAACAAGTCTTACCATACAAAGTGTAGACTGATCAATGTAGGAAGTCTACTCATGAGAGTTGATTGTAGATTTTAAAATTCTTGATTATGAGAGCTGATTGTAGCTTTTAAAATTCTTTTATTTTTTATTTTGATTGATACGTATTTTTCTTATTTTATTTTTACTTGGGAGGGTTGGGGGAAATTGATTGATACGAGAAGCTTCCAAAAAATTACTTGCTTTGAAAAATTATTTACTCAACTATCCTTTAAGGGAGTGGTCTAAGCTTGTGTGTTTTTTTTAATGCTTATTGATAGCTATCCTTCAAGGGAGTAGTCGACCTTACTTTGAGAAAATTTGAGTATGTTTTAAATATCTATCCTTTGAGGGAGTAGTGTATGAATGCTAGGAATGACCCATGATTGTTTTTGGCTTTGATTTTGCTTTTTTCTTGTTTGATTTTGCTTGACATAGACTTGCTTATATAGGCTTAAGGGTCCACCTACAAGTACAATAAGGTTGATTAGGTGTAAATAGGTTTAGATGACAATGATCATAGGAATCCATCCTATAAAAGGGGTAGAAAGTACCATGAGAAACATGCCATGGGTAGGGTTATGGTACCCATTTTTCAATATTAGGCCATGATTGTGATGGATAATCACATGATTCAATTTTAATTAATTGTCCCTAAAATGGGGATATTAATGTGGTTTGAAATCAAGGGATGAGCTTAAGTTAGATAAAAGGTGAGCTTGATCCTCATTAACAAAAGAAAAGATGCAGGTGTGAAGCATTGAGGGGCTCAAGTTCTAGGTTGCCTTTAAAAGAAGATAACTAGTAAGTTCCTAATCCATACTTATGGGTTATGATATAAGGTCTAATATAATTGAAATTAAACTTTCCCCACTTGTATTTCTCCATATTAGTGACATGTTTGTTTTCCTTGAGGATGAGGTCTCTAATATTGAATTATCATAATTTAAGGTGTTTATTATAGGAATGTTTGACACATTCCTTATAGACATGAAGATGGGTGAGGGAAGATAAATGACACTTGTCAATTATCTCAAGTTAGGCTAAATGGTGTTGATGATAATCATATTTAGAGATGATATCTTGTAAATATATACAAAGAGATGGGATTTTTATTTTGAGAGGTAAGATAGGCTCCACTCTAAACATAAGAGATAATGGGGTAGCACTCATAGAGGTTCAAATTATAGTATGTTATTCCCATAAGGTGAAGATGATGTGAAAATTCCAATCCTGACTAGATGCATTAACCATTTTAGTGAGCATTTTATTAAGAGGTTTGTTAAAGGCTTCTTCTTAGCCATTCGCTTGAGGATGATAGGGTGATTAAAATCTTAAATTGATACTAAATTCATCACAAATACCATGGACTTTCTTGTTTTTAAAATATTTACCATTATCAGTGATAAATTTATGAGGAACACCAAAGCAATAGATGATGTGATGGTTGATAAAGTTGACAATATTTTTTACTTTAGTTGAGACTAAAGGAATAACCTCTACTAATTTGGTAAAATATTCAATCATAGTGATGATAAAATGGTGTTACTATGAATAATTGGGATTAATTTCACCAATTAGGTCCAAACCCCATTGTGAGAAAGGCTATAAATTAGTGGATATGAGAAGACTATGGCTAGGTGTATGAATCAAATTGGTCTATTGTTGACACTTAATACAATTTTCACATAATAAAAACAACCTTGGTTAAAGGTAGGCCAATAATATCCAAGGCGAAGAATACGTTTAGCTATGGCGAGACCACTAAAGTGTCCCCTATAGATCCCATCATGCACTTTCCTGATACTGTAAGAGGCTTTGTGACTACATAAGCAATGGAAAAGGAGACCATCAAATATGTGTTTATAAATAGTTCCCCCCATAATGGTATAATGTGAGGTACTTTGGATAAACACTCTTTGAGAATTCCTAGAAAGACTAGAAGGAATAATAGTAAGGTTGAGATAGTCAAAGGTTTATTGATACCAAAGATCAGGTTAGGTCTCCTCCATGTTAAAGATGGTGGCAGAATTTGGTTTGATCTAAGAAGGATAGGTAATTCTATCGATAATAATAGATAGATTAGAGTCAAAGGGTGCATATGGGATTTGAGAGGTGAGGGAAGTCATGGTGTTGATAAACTTGCCGGTATACCACAAGGTTGATTAGATATGGTAGTGTTCAAATGATGTTAAGAGTCTATTAACTAGTTGTTTATACTATTGTAAAACATCATTTTTCATTGGTATATGCCATTTATTTGATTGACAGCAAGTTAGGAGTCACCAAAGATGTTGATATTTTTGACTCCCAAGGCTAAGGCTATTTGAAGGCCTATTACTAGGGATTTATACTCATCCATATTGTTGGTACATTCAAAATCAAGATTGAAAGATAAAGGAAGAGGTTTACCATCAAGGGGATTAAGGATGATACCATCTCCCCCACCACATTGACACTTTGATCCATCAAATAACATGGTCACTTGATAGGTGAATTCTACTTGAGAGAGGGTCATGATGGACTCATCTGGAAACTCAAGAGGAGGAGGTTGTTTATCTACTAAAGGTGCTTCATGCAGTCAGTCAACAATAACTTGCCCTTTAATTGACTTTTTATGAAGAAACTCAAGGTCAAACTCAGCTAAAATCATGAATCACTTGGTTATACATTATTTTTGGTATGGCTTGGAGTGAATATAGTTGAGTGGGTTAGTATTGGTGATGACATAGGTATTGTGGTTGAGAAGGTAGTGGAAAATTTTGGTGGCCATGAAGACTAAATCTAAGAAAATTTTCTTGATATGGGTGTATTGAGTCTCGTAATATACAAGAGTGTGGCTAATGTAGTAGATGGATTACTCTTTGTGTTTTTCATCTCATTGAGCAAGCATTACCCATAGGGAATGGTCAGTGGTAGAGATATAAAGGTAGAAATGTTGGTCATCCTTGGGAGGGGTAAGGATAGGTGGAGACAAAAGGTACTTTTTGAGTGAATCAAAGGCCTTTTGACAATCTCTATTCCACTTAAAAGATACGTCATTATTTATAAGGTGATGTAAGGGATAGCATTGGTCCAATATCTTGGAGATAAAGTGATGAATGGATTAGAGATTTCCCTATAAACTATAGAGTTTCTTGAGGTTGATTAAAAGAAGCATGTCAAATATTATTTTAAATTTGGAAAGATCAACTTTGATTCCCTAAAGGGAAATGATAAAACCAAGGAACTTTTCTGATAAAACCCCAAAAATGAACTTATTAGGGTTAAGGTAGACATGGTAATGGATGAGGTTATGAAACATAATTTTGAGGATGGCCAAATGATCCTTAAAATATTTTGATTTCCTAAGAAGGTCATCCACATTGTCCTCAATGATTTTTTGGATAAGGTAATGGAAGATGTAGGTCATAACATGTTGGTAGGTTACACCAATATTATTTACACCAAAGGGAATGACTATATAGTATAAGGTCCCCCATGGGGTGATAAAGGTAGTTTTGTGATGATCTTTAGGGGCAATAAGGATTTGATTGTAACTTGAGAATCCATCCATGAGAGATAGCATATCTTGGCTGATAGTAAGATCAACTAACTAGTAAATACTTGGTAGAGATAAGTCATCTTTGGGACAAGCAAGGTTGATGTCATGAAAGTCCACATAAATGCATAGTCCCCCTATGGCTTTGGTGATAGGCATGATGTTTAAGACCCATTAAGGAGAGTCAATGGGTTTAATTAAATTGATATATAGGAGATGCTAAAGCTCTTCTTTGATGAGAAGGGCTATATGAGGGTGCATTCATCAAAGTTTTTTCTTAGCAAGTTTTGAATCATGGTTGGTGACTATGTTATGGGTGGTAATGGTGGGGTGAATTCCTAACATGTTGCTATAAGACCAAGTAAATGTTATGCTATGATCTTGGAGGAAAGAGGGGAAGTCCTAAAGTTCATCAAAATTCAATGATTGGCCATATTTGACAATGTGAGGGTTATCTAGAGTGCCCAAGTTGATATCCATGGTGGATTTAGATCTTGTTTGATGAGAAGGGATATGTGAGGGTGCATTCATCAAATTTTATACTTAACAAGTTTGGCATCATGGTTGGTGACTATGTTATGGGTGATAATGCTAGGGTCAATTCTTGGCATGTTACTATAAGACCAAGCAAATGTTATGTTATGATCTTGGAAGAAAGAGGGGAAGTCCCAAAGCTCCTCAAAATTCAATTATTATCTAATTTTGACAATGTAGGGGTTGTCTAAAATTCCCAAGTTGATATCCATGATAGATTAGTTTAACATGGTCAAAGTCTTAAGTGAAAGGAATTTGTGGATGGAAAAATTTGGTGCGCCAAGATCAGTGAGAATGGAATTATCATCCTAACATTGAACAATATTAATGATAGGAGATTCATCTCATATCATCTCAAGATGGGTTAAGGGTATGATTATAGTCATCCCTTCATTTTGATAGGTTAGGGGTCTAAGGCCAATCACGTTGATGAAAAAAAGTTAGGAGGATGGTGTCATCATCCTCACACTTAGGTGAAGAAGAGGTTGGTAAGGGAGGGATGTCTTCCTCAATAATGGTGGTAGTAGGTGGTTTAGTTTTCCTCTTATTGGGTAGAATGAAACCAAGGCCATGATTCTCATGAGGATTTTTTGTCTCAATTGAAATCAATGCATGTGGCTTGTGTTCATATCATCTAAGACCAAAACCCTTCCAAGAACACCAATGGAGATATCTCTTGGAAAATTTTGGGTTTTACAGATAGGAGAAGATAGAGATGAATGGTCAAGGTGAAGAGGAGGTGGTGGAAGTGCCAAGGGGTTTGGTAAGTCCTCCATAGATGAAATGGGTTTGACAGTTTGAAGGCTTAAAATGGATGATGGTTCTAATATTTGGGTCATACCTGAGTTGGTGTTCAATTTTTCCATACTCTTGGGGAGTCAAGAAAGCATAAAGGGTGAGGAGGTGATATTCCCCAAGTGAAATACATTAGAATGTGGATTCCAAGTGGTCAATGATAGGAATTTGGTCTAAGGGGATTGATGAGCTAGTGGATGGCCCATTAGTAAAAGAGGATATGATTTCATCATTTATGGTTAAGGTTTTGTCCTTGGTCAATAAAGGTATGATAGATGGAGGTAGGAGGACATAATTGGGTTGGTAATTCATGTTTCATGATGAAAAGGGACTTGAGTTAGCTTGTATAGTGACAACCTAGCTACCATGTTCAAATTTCATGCAATGATGAAGGGTAGAGGGTACATAACCCATGAAGTAGATCCAAGATCATCCCAACAAAACATTATACTAAAATTTGCCTTCCATTACATAGAAGAGTTTGGGGAGTGTATGAGGTCCTAAATAGATCTAAAGGACAATAGTTACTAAAGTAGTGGCCATGGTGTCATTGAAGGATTAAAGGATTATTAAGGTTTTAGATATGACATTATTTGGTAGTTTGAATTGATCATAGGCATGGGAACATATGATATTAATGTTGGATCCCCCATCAATCATGACCCATTTGAAATGGGTTTGGTTGATGTAGGTAGTGATGAAAAGAGGGGGATCTAGGTCATTAGGGTAGATAGAAGGTATTTACAAATCCTTGAAGGTGACAAGGTTTAAAATCTGGAGAGTGCCAAAAAAGGCTACCAGAGGTTGAGGGTATTTAAGTTAGACCTATATTTATTGAAATGCCTCTATCATTTCTTGGAGATGATGAGGTGAGGTGGAAATCAACTCATATAGGTTCATCTTTGCTAGGGTTTAGTGAAGTTGTTTGAGCCCCAATTTCTTGATTGATTTGAAGGGGTTATATTGAGAGGTACCCAAGATAAATACCTTAGGTTTTGATAAAGGTGAAGGTACCTAATTTTGACTTGGTTGGTAGGCATAAGATGGGTATGTCCATGAAATGGACACTTTGGTCTTCCCCTTATCCTTTTGCTGATCATGTGATTGTGTGACCACATGGACAGTATGGATGGAGGGAAGAGTTGGGGTAGGAGATTGGTTTGGTTCCTCATCACTCTAAGGTGAGAGTGGGGGAGTAGATAGGCATTAGGTAGTGGTTATTATTAGTTGGATTAGTAGAAATCTCATGGGAGGTTTATCTATTAATATATTATCCTCATAGTAGAGTCAATGGATTATGGTTTAGAGAGCTTTTCAGTTCTCTATGTCATGCTTGAGTGTCCTATGATAGGATCATAATTGGTGATCATTATACTAAATGTGTTTTGGACCAAGAGGGTCAAATTTTTTGATAGGAGGTAAGGTCAAGAAATAGGTTTGTAGTAACCTTTGGAAAATAGTCAAGTAGGATTCAACTAAAGGTGGAGAGGGTTTAGAGGTTTTAGCCTTGGTTGGTGAGATGGAAGTCCTTTTGGAAATAGGTTTGGTGATAGAATTTTTGGGTAGGATAGTGTTATTTGTTGATTATTTTGGTTTTGGTAAGGTGGATTTTGATAAGTTGGAGGTAGGATGTTTTAGGGTAGGTAGTTTGGTTATTGATGGCTTGGTGAAGATGGGCATGTCAAAAATCAAGAGTGATAGGGTAACCAAAAGTGGTGGTTGGGTTTTGGTTGAAATAGTTGGATTCCTAATAAAATTAAAAGGATGAGGCTCTAATATTAATGCTAATTTTGAGGTGGGGAAACCCTATCCTTTTGGCCTTTTGATGGTCTTACCTCCTTAGTTAATTTGGTTTGGTGTTTGGTTGATGGGTTTGGTGAGGTGAGCTCGAGTTTCATGGATGAGTGATTAAGGATATGAATAGGGAAGATGCCAAGGGATTTGGTTTTTTTGGTTAAAGTTATAGAGGATGATTTTGTCATTTGGAATTTGGTTGCTCTAGATGGTTGAGAATGGTTAGGTTGGTAGAAGTTTTCATTGCTTTGATTGATATGATGGTGGGTTGGATAATAGAAGTTGTGGGTTGGCATATTAAAGGTTTGGTTGGTGGTTCCTATTTGGTGATGTAAGGGATCACAATTTATTTTCAAAAGGTGTCTTGATCCATGTTAGGTTTGGAGACAATTTCCAATCTCTGAACTAATCTAGAGAATGGTTTGTAGGCCAGTCTTGTTTCTAGATAGTGGGCTCAAAAGATAAACCTATAGGTTGAGAACGGGGAGTGGGGAATTCATCCTTTTTAATCAAAAAATCAAAATATTTGGGTGAAATATAATTCAAGAAAAAAAAATAACACAATTGTAATAATGTTATCTCTGAGAAGAGATTCTTATTAATCAAATTTGTAGATCCAAACATAAGCCTATCTCTGAGAAGAGATGCCTGATTTCCTTTTTGGGTTACATATTAATTTATACAAATTTTTAAGGTATGAGGATGATGTGTAAGGTCACCAATATCAAGGGAGATTAAGTGGTTTGACTTACATGATTCACAATAATACAAAATTTGAATGATTACTTTTTTTTAGAAACTTACTATTTTTAGACTGCATTACTAAAATTAAAATTTGGGGCACTTCCATTTGGTTTTTAGGGGTCAAAACCCATCAAGTGGAGATCATAAAATCTCATGGAATTCACCTCATTATTATCTTTCCAATGGTTCAAATAGGGAGTCAAACAGAGTTATGGTGCAAAAGTTATGGCTCCTAAAAATTTTGCCACTAATTGGGGTATAACCATTGCCTAAATTGTCACCTAAAATGTTGCTCGGATAAATTTTCATAGATAAAAGGATGCAAGGTTTTGAGGGGTATTTCCTATATGGGAGGTGAAAATTTGATTATTTATTCTTTATAAATTATCTCCAAAGGGGAAGTGAATTATTTGGTAGTCGAGGGAGAAGGGAAAATGGTGATGATTGCTTGAATAGGTATGTCAGTTAAAGGAGGGGTTGATGACTCCACTACCTCAATAAGTGGAGGAGAGGAAAAGGTTACTTCCTTGTTTTTGGTATATAAAGGAATATAAGGTAACTTCACTACCTTAATAAGTGGAAAGGTAAAATAATAGGTAGATTGGGTTGTAGGTTCTTCATCAATGAACGTGTCAAGAACCACATTGATGGTATGAGCATCATGAGAACAGTTAGATTTGTTGATCTCATTTTTGGTAGGTGCATGATTGGGAAAAGGTTGTCTAAAAATGTTAAGGGCTTGGTTTTTAGGTGCATTGGGGTTGTCCAACACAAAATACCCCGTATTAATGAGGGTTTGGATAACATTTTTTAAGGTATTACACCTACTAACGTCATGTCCCACTACTTGATGTAAATAAAATAGGTCATACTCATTGTACCATCTAGGTGTAGGATGAGAACAATCAAATCATTGAGGGGGTTTGATAGGAGGAATCTATATGATATTAGCTTTAAATAACTTCTCCAGGATTAAAGCATAAGATTCCCTAGGTAGAGTAAATTGATTCTGATTGTTTCAATTTTAGTTTCTCATGTTTTATTTTAAGGAGTTAGAGGAGTTTGGTTGATTGACAGATGGTGGAGGAATGATCTTAATGAAAAATACATTTTTATTTCCCTTCATTTTATCATTGGTATCAGTTTGGTTGCTTAGTTTAGAAGAAGAGGCCTCATTAGTTTTATAGGTAGAGTTTTTATTTTTCAGCTTTAAATTTCCTTCATCAATGGATCTATTTTTTTTAGCTTACTTACTATGGTAAAATATTCATCAAAGGTTCTAAAGCTCTACACATGCAATGTAGAAGAGATGTTCTTTGTGCATGACCAAGCAAAGAGTTCTATCAGTTTGGGTTGGGGTAAAGAGAAGTAAAGTTGATTTATTAGGATCCTTTAATGGGATAAAAAATCAACAATAGATTCATCATAAAATTTATAGATAGAGTAAAGGTTAGTGATAGAAACTTTCTTAGATATGTTTATTGAAAAGTGATCTAAAAAGGTTTGGGCCAACTTGGTGAAGGAGAAGAGAGAGTGTTTGGTTATGGAGCTATACCAATCTAATACTAGATCAGACAGGGACATGGGAAAGGTATGAAGAAGGAGGGCATCATCATAGGCAATCAAATAACATGCATGCCTGAATTCCTTGAGGTGTTGTCAGGGATCCTCCTTAATTTGAAATTTAGAAAACTTGGGAATTTCCCACTGAGGATGATATGGTCTAATAGGGATAAATGGGTAAATGGGTTTGTTATAGATCTAGTTATATGATAAGATGTTATGAGCTCTAGAGATGGATGAATCTAAGGTAATCATTTTATCCATGATCATTTTCATTAGATCTATTTGGGGTTGTGCACCTAAAATATTTTAAGGTGGATATTAATGTGGTGGGTTGGTGACATATTGATAACTGGTAAGAGGTTGAGGAGCTAACACATATTGATATGTGGACACAAGTGGTTAGGTAGATACCATGTAGGGGTAGATAGATGTAGCTGGTTGGGTACTGGGTAGAGGTACATTATCTTATGGGTTAGGGATGTAACTTAGGTTGGGTGTGATGGTCACATATTGAGAGGTTAAGGTAGGTTGGGTAGGAGTTATGGTTGGATTTTTAACTAGAGGAAAGGTACTGACCTTTGTACTAACTGGTGGTAAGGTATAAGGTATAGACACTACAAGATTATGAGAGTAGTGACTAATAGATTGGGGATAGTTAAAGGAAAGTTGGAAATGCTAGTATTAGGTACTCCCATGATGAGGGGAGTATAGGTGGTTAATGGTTGGGTTTTTCCTAGGGTACAAGAGTTGTTGGTGGGGGTGGAAGACATATGTGTATTGGTTAGTTGGGTAGGTTAGTTTTCTACGGTAGTATCAAATAGATTATTGGTAGATGACTATGCTTGAGTAGTCAATGGTTTGGTGGTGATTATGGAAATAGAAGCATTCCCCATAAGGTGGGAAGACATGCCATAAGGTGGGTCCATAAGTGGAATTGAATTAGGGGTATGGTGAGGCATGGTGTTGAGATAATGTTGAAGGGCCATATGATTATTATCTAAGAAGGTGGAAAATTTTGTATCTCTTTTGGGAACTACCCAATGGAAAGGAATTCCCAAAGGGTGAGGAGAGTCTTTTGATTTAGAGACATACTCTATGGATGAAGAGGTAGAAGAGGTTGATTGGTTTGGTGATGGGTTCAATTCTACTAGATTCTTTTGATGATAGTGAGTTAGAAGCATATAAGATAAGGAAGAGAATACAAAAAAATCTCACCACTCAAATAGAGAGAAGACAAGAAAATGAGCAAGGAAATCAAACACACACTAAATATTAAGTTATTTTTAGTCTCTCTTTTGGCTTATGCCTTAAGCTTTGTAATAAACTATGTGAGTAAAATTGGATTGTAGAGCAGGTACTAGAAAAGAAGTCTATGGTTGGTTTCAAGTTATGTTTAAGCTCTCAAAAGGATATATATTGGAAATCAATATGTAGCTTGGTATTGAGGATTACCCCATCAATTCACACACTAAAATAATAAGGGTGCCAAGTGTTTAGCCAATATATACCAATTTCTAGAGTTTATAATCAACCAAAAATCTAAGTTGGCTCTCCCCTTGGTAATGACCTCCAAGTAAGATTGTCAAGAAAGGATAAGGTGATTTCTAGGTGATGAAATTCTAGTCAGGCCTTATGTCAAGTTGTTTATATGTTTTATTGATGTAGGTGGTTTTTATTTGTATGTGTGATATAAGTGATGCTATGATCAAATTACTTTGATTTAATTTAACTAGGTGAGCTAAAATTGCAAGCAACTAATGTATACAGTCAATTTTAAGCCCAAAAGAAAATTTAATTTTGTTTACGAGCATAATATAGAGAGAAGAGAATATAGATGAAAAAAAATGAAACCTAAGTAGAGACTCAAGGGTCCCACTAGGTGTGCCATAATGTTTCAGAGAATTTCAACTTATATTCCAAAAGAGGAAGAAGAAAGAAACTAGATGCAGGCATGGTTGAAAAACCTATTTGGTTGTGCACACATTGAATCAGATGATTGTAAAGAGCTCTTATTTGGCTTGGGAAGACTGACCTATAAATAAGATAACACTAAATCAAATGGTTGGTTAGATAGATAGTTGGGTGTATTTCTTAGAGCTAGCTAGATTCCATAAGCAAGAGATTACTTGGGGGCTATCAATCCACACATTTTAAATAATTAAGTTTATAAAATAGAAGATAAAGTACTTGCATCAATAATCAAAAGGTACTGAATTGAATAAAAGATATGCTTGATAAATAAATAGATTAAAACTATTAATATATAAATAAGTGGGTTAATACTAATGCTAAATAGTTTGGGTGTGGTTAAAAAATAGGTTGGGAGTTTGTGAACAGGCCAAGGAAAAGAAGGTTGTATTTGGTTGAGGATAGGTGGATGAAAATAGATTGTTTTTATTTCCTACCATAGTGATCATTGATGGTTGGTATGACTGTTAGTGGTTGAGGTGATCATCAGTGGTTGGATAGATCTTTGGTAGTCAAGATAACCATCGATTATTATTAAATGTTGGGATTGGATGATAAAAGGTTAGATTAATGAGATCATAGAAGGCAATTCTAAGAGATTAGTTTATGTTAGGTTAATTATGAAATGGAAACAAAGTAATTGATTGACTGAAAATAAATACTTAGCTTACTAGAGATTTGATTGGATGAATGGCTGAGGTGGATGGTTTATTGGTGGAGTCTAGTGTGATTTTGGTAGATTAATGATACTTGGCTATCAACCAAGAGGTGGTGGAAAGTAGACTCTCTATTATGATGGCTAGATCATTGGATTGTTGGAATAAGTGACTTCCAAAGAAACTCTATATACAAAATATATTGAAGTCATAGATCGACCCCTTTTCACCTCCTACTCCTCTCTTATTATAGGAAGGAAGGATAAGTGCAAAAAGATGTTTAATAAGAGGTGTAACTTGTTTTATAAATATAAATCTTACATGCATTGGTTCACTCATAAATTAGATGAGCTAATTATGAAAAAAGAAAGGCATAGTAAAGGGTTAGTTGAACTAGTTTAGATGGTGAAACTTGACCATCAGTGGTTAGGGTGGCTGTCAACAATTAGGGTGGCCATCAATGGTCAAGGGATAAGGTCAAGTTGAGTTAAAATGTGGGTTAAGTCATTAGGTCAAACTAGCTAGAGTTAGGTAGGTTTGGGGTTAAATGGTCTAGGTTGGGCCTAAGGGGGTCCTGAGGTGGTCCAAGGGAATTATGACATTTAGAACCATTGTGTGCAGATTTTTGGTATCTACAAAAGGATCATACAGCTTGAGATGGATTTATATAAATTAAATCCATTTATATATCCTTACTCCTATATGAAACTATCCTAATTTCTACCTTCTAGATACTTATCCTTAATGATTTAAGTCCATATTTTGTCCTCCATGATTTTCTAGCCTAATTTAGCTATGAGGGATCTATTCATACTTCTATCCCACAAAATCCTAAGCCCCCCATTATCCTTGGGGAGATAGGATTTATCCTAAGGAACTAGAGGGAATTAAAATCTATCTTCTAACCCTCTCCATAATAACTTACATTATATTTGCTCCATCTTATCTATGACATTGTTGGGAATGTGGAATAAAGACATAAAGAATGTTGGGATGCTTTGGATGGAGATTTTGAGTAATTGGATTTTTCTTTCTTGAGTCAATAAGTGGCCATTCCATATTGAAAGTTTTTTTGGGATCCTATCCACTATAAGGTTCCATAAATTTGATTGAATTATGCCATTAAAGAGTGGTATCCCAAGATAATTTGAGAGGAGGTTGTTAATTTAACACCTCATAATTGCATCCAAATTCCTTTAAAGATTGATTAGGGTGTTTAGAAAAAATATGAAACTTTTGTAAATCTTATGCATTGGTTTGAAACAATTTCATAGTCTAAGAGAATATTATTGAGAGACTTAGATTATAAAACTATGCCTTATAAAAGAAGGAATGTGTCATCCATAAAATATTCATGGGTTAAAATAATAATGTTACATGCCACTTTGATAACATTGATGATGTCTTATGCATGGAATGCTTGAAGGCTTCTTCCTAGGGTTTATAAAATAAGGATGAAGAGGTAAGGGGAGAAAGGATCGCCTTGCCTCAATCCTATGTTGGCTAAGAATAACCTTTTAGGGACTCCATTTATTAATTTAGATAATTTAGGAGTTGTAATACAACTATGGATGAGCCATCTGAAAATGTTATTAAACCCAAATATTTTGAGGACTTTATTTAATAAACTCCATAATACCCTATCATAAGCTTTATTTATATCTAGTTTAAAGAACATGCCTTGTCTGGTGGAGTTATAAATAGAGTGTAAGGATTCATGGAAAATAATGATCCAATTGGTAATTTTCCTCCTAGAGATAAAATCCCCTTGTTTCTCCATAATAATGTTATCTAGGAGAGGTTGGATATTTATAGGTAGGGTTTTTGATTAAATATTATAAAAATTATACCATATAATAATTGGTTTAAATTCCTTTAGTTGATTTGATCTTAGTTTAGTGGGTATTAGGATCAGGAATGTATTATCCAATTCTTTAAGAATATAACCGTATATAAAAAATTCATAAACCATGGCATCAATTCAACATGTATGATGTCCCAAAAATGTTAGAATAAGAATAGAGGAAAGCCATCTATCCTAGGGTCCTTGTTTACTTCCATGGAGAATATAGCCTCTTTGAATTATTCTAAAGAAGGGGGATTAAGAAGTTTTGCATTCTATGATTGGGAAATAATCTTGGGGAGATTTTGTAAAAGACTCCCTTCCAATGGGATGTCTTACAATATATTTTACTACTATATATTATTGAAGTATAGAATGATTTGTTCATTTATTTAATTTTCATCTTTGTACTTTTTTCCATCCTCTTGAATCAATTCAGAGATTCTATTTGTTTTACTATTTCTAGACATTGACTGGTAAAATAACTCAGTGTTTCTATCACCTTTATTGAGCCATTGACATTTGGATTTTTGTTTCCAAAAGGATTCCTCTTTGGCCTAAAGGTTATGATACTTCTTGAGAAGATATTTTTCTTTTGAGGCCAATTGATCATTAGATCTATGAATGGAAGTGTAATTTTCTATTTTCATTAGGTCTTACTCTATAGTCATCTTTTGACTAAAAATATGCCCAAAGACTTCTTTTTTCCAAAATTTTATCTTGGTCTTTAGGTGATTGAGCTTATTGACCAGAATGTACATATTAAACTATGAGAAGGGTTTTTTCCACCAATCCTTAATAGATTCATGGAGGTCTGGGTGGTGTATCCACATGATTTTGAATCTGAAAGGGTGGTTCTTGGGTTTGGATACCTTTTACCCTTAAAAGACTAAAGGGTTGTGGTCTGATCCAATCCTAGGTAGAGTAGATAAATATATAGTGTGATGTATGTCCCAATTAAGAGAAACTAATAATTTGTCAAGTCTTACCTAAATTTAGTTCTCATTGAGTCTTCTATTTGATCAAGTGAAAGGACTACCTTCGAGGTCCATGTCAATATGGCTACCTTCTACTATAAAATTATTCAAATTGTCCATGATTTATATAAAGTCCATCAAACCACCCTTCTTTTTCAATGGGGTTAGAGGAGTATTAAAATCTCTAGTGACCAGCCATTTCTAATTTTCAATGATTCTCTTAAAGAGAAGTAGATCCTCCCAAATTTTTCTCTTGGTTGATATAGATTTTGGGGCATAAATGTTAGATAATATCCATTCATGATTATTTATTACATCCTTGAATAAAATAACAACATGGTTATTGATATGAATCATATTTCTCCTTTCAAGTTTTGTGAGTTCCATAGGATAGCTAGCCTACCTGAGGCTACATTTGAAATCAAACTAATATAGATAGCCCTTTTATATATCTTGTTAATAAGTCTATTAGAATGAAATTTAGACATCTTGGTCACTAAAATAATGTACAAGAGGGTTATTCCTTTCTATCATATTCCTTACCAACTTATGTTCATTTTGGTTGTTGGACCTCTCACTTTCCATGATAGGAATTTCATTTCTTTAATCTAGTGAATTGGTTCTGAAGTGTTTTCTAATTACCCTAAGCTATCTCATTAGTTATTCCTCCTTCTTGAATAATTGAATAGGTATTCTACCTAGGTACTTTGGTACTTCTCCCAAATACATCTTATTTTTACCTTTATTTAGTTTTTGCCTATATCTAAATTCCTTCTATCTTTTGGTCTGGTATTGGAGTTTAAGATGAGGAACATTTCCCATTTTCCTTAATATTATAAGCCATATCCTTTGGTGTTGGTTATTTTAACTCCTTGTGTGAGGCTAGAGGAGGTTCAACATTCTTGATTATAATAAGAGGGCCTATAAGGATCAAATATTCAACACCTCTAGATCCATTCTTATTTTCAATTTTTGGGCTACTCTATCCTAAGACAATGTCTTTTTTATTTCTCATAGTTAGAATATCTTGGATATGAAATGTCTCTTGATGTTTTTAGGTGGGGATATTTTTTGATATTTTATCATAAATAACCATCAATTTTAGACTTGAAGGAGTCACACAAGACATAAGCTGAGTCTCTTTTTTCCCTTTGGTATTTGAATCTAGTCCTTAGAGGGTGTAAATGTCACCTCCTTACTATTTTTGGAGCTTGAGTTTGCATGGATAATCCCTAGGGAATTATACATAGGGGGACATGGGGGGATCCTTTATCATGGGCCCTTAACCTTTTTAAGTGGGGTTGTGTCTTCATCTAGAGGGTTAGGGTTTGGTTTCTTGGCATAAAGAGATTTAGTTACCTGAGAAGTTTGTGTCAATTTATGGAAATATTTTGCCATGTGACTGAGGATATTACACTTCTTTTAAATAGTTTATACATTTTCATACTCAATATATTGAGCACATTCCCCATATTTAGATTTGATCTTGATGGAGTGTAAAAGGGGTTTATCTACTAGTATGAAAACATTGAATATAGCCACTTTCCATTTTTATTCTCGATCTCATAACATGATCAATGGATATGGGTTGATCCAAGGCTCTTTCTATTTCAATAATAATCTATGATTCCTAGTATTCTAGAGGGAGCTCTAGGAGTAGTACCCACATGAGAATAGCTTCTAGGGCTATGTTATTTAAGTTGTTTCCTATTGTCATCAAATTATACACCCTAGGACATTCTATGAAGATCCTTAAATTTGATGCAACATTGAATCATCCCTCAAGTTTTTGGGAACTTGTAAGAGAGATGATTCTCTAGGATTGAAAAGGGCTAGATCCCTAGATATGACTTGATGTGCTTATGCTACTAGAACTACCTATTATGGGTGAAAAGGGATAGAAAGATACATAAAGTAAACATAAACTAGGAGGTGATATACCAAGAATTAATTCCATTCATACACTTGGAAATTACATGATGAACTAAGACAACCAAACTAGCCTCACACCATCAATGGAGCTCCCTATAATTAGTGTTTCTCATGAAAGCAAATAACAACTCAACAAATGAAGTTAAGTGAAGGGAAGGTTAGATATGACACTACCAAATTCATAGACACTTCAAGAGTCTATTGTATCAACATACACTTCATGAAAACTATCAGGAGAAAAGTTATTTTGTAACAACACATTCAAGGATTACATGAAAATAAGATGAACTCTATCTATACTTGATTTTCAAGATGGATTACTTCAACACATAGTGAAAATGGACTTAGATTATAACAAACTTACTTCTTAATGGCTCAAATAAAAATCAAGGTAAAATCTTTGTAGAGCTTCCGCCATGCCAAGAGTTAGAATCCTCTCAATAGCCAAAATGGCTTACATTTATAAAACTTAGAGGACGAGAGAGAAAGGAATTTGAAGAGGAAAAAAATACATGTTTCACCAAGTTAATATTAATTAAAATTTCATATAGAAGAGAGGTTAGGTGATCTATGCCATATCATGAAGTTGTACTTATCTAATAGTGAAAGTCACATAGAACCTACAAGTTTAGCATAAGAAACTACCTATATGATTTTCCTTCCAAAACTACCCTTATCCATATATATGGTTAATTATGATGATTGTTATAAGAAATAGGGCTTACAAACAAGTCTCTACATGCATTAGATTGATCCCTAACCATCCCTATTCTTGTGGACATGCAAAATCATCACTGGCAGTTTCAAAAGGGCTCTTTTCCATGCACCTTCTCCACTTGGAATTCAAAAACATCCAAATTTGAAAAATGATACATGAAAAATAGGTCATGAAATTTTCCAAAGGCTCCAATATCATTAGTTTCAAAAAAAACCTTTAAAAGGTCTCCCTAATGCTTTCCACCACTTTCCCAAATGTTCACTAGTTTAGCCCACTGAATTGGCTTAAAGTGATAGTCTGAATTGGATAATTAGAGTTTTATTAATGATATTAAATTATTTTTTGGATTTATCTCAAGTGTATATATTACTTTCAAAGTGTGTTTCATCTTCTAACTCTTCATGTAGCTTTCACACCATTTAAAATAGTCAAAACAAGCCTGGTTTTCCTTTGATCCTTATATTTACATAAAAAAACATGTGTGGGATCTTATAAGAGTAATATAAAACTTATATGTTGTTTCATGGACATTTATTATCATTTATATGCTCAAACATCTTCCCTTTCCCAATCAGGTCCTTATATGGGTTTTGCAAGGGTTTTGAGTGACCTAGACTCTTAACCTTTTTTCATAAAGGTTTTTCCTTTAAACCTTGGAAAAATTTCATTTGTTTCCTTTTAACACCACCTCATAACTTATCTAAAT
This sequence comes from Torreya grandis, assembly GCA_037957365.1. Classification (NCBI taxonomy): domain Eukaryota; kingdom Viridiplantae; phylum Streptophyta; class Pinopsida; order Cupressales; family Taxaceae; genus Torreya; species Torreya grandis. The sequence continues at coordinate 1,214,699 of JARHVA010001554.1, read as the reverse complement.
GTCTCATGGTCCCATGCAAACATCTATGAAATATTTGAGTGATGAAAGTTAACCTTCGAATGTCTTTCATGCTTTTTGAGAGGGTTTTAGTATGTCTAGAGTTGGAAATGGATTCTTGTGGAGTTTATCTAAAAACCAAAAGCTTAATCACCTCTGATACTAACCTACCAACATTTTTAAATCATTTTTAGATCTGAACTAGAGCAAAAAATTGAATTTACCCTTATTTTGGAATAAGAGTTATGCCTTACCAACAAGCCTATTTGTGTTTTGTGAACCAAAAGATGATAATTATCACCATATATTCATTCCAATATCATTAAAACATCATATTTACCCCTTTATTCATAACACAAAACATTATAATACCTGGAAAAGGCTAGAACTTGAAGTGACATCTCATTTGGGTTGGGTTTGCATGTTTATCTACCAGGTTTGCCTACAAACCTCCTTGTCTAGATCATCTCCTTGGAATTACAAACTTATAATATGGTTTATAATTTTCTCCCATATGTCTCTCAACTCTAAAAACCTTCTTTACTATTCAAACTAAGCACGAGCCCTCCATTCTTCACTTTTCATTAAAAAAAACTATCATTTTCTTGCATACAAGGAGTGACCTAACTTTGAGACAAAATAGAGGGTATTATACCTACCTGAATGATAAAAATTAATATATATGGAGATAAAAAATGTCCTGATGATAACTTATACCAAAGGGGTTGGTTATATTCTTTGTCTAAGGGGTCTAACCAACTCAAATTTGTCAAAAAAGGGGTCTAAATCCCTATTTTTCTATGTATTTTTGCTCAAACCTCCATGTAGATATTATCTCTATGATATTTACATGCTTAAATTCTAATAATTTTTTTTATAATATTCATACAAATAACATTAATCTTTTAAATCCCTTGGAAAACTTTCTTGATTAGTGAAAAACTCCACTTGCCCCTTGAAACAAGGTCCTCTTCACCTAACTGTATAGACTGGGACAAATTTTGCATAGGTGAAAGGGTCATATATGCATGGAAAGATGTCTTAGGCATTTTAAAAAAATTATTTAATTATATTTTATCATCCTATCATATTTGAGACCTTCTCTTCCTCTTGGAGTAGTCAACCTACACTTGATTAAGCCCTAAATATGACCCTACCTGTAGGACTGAGACAACATTAATAGGACCATTAGGTTTGTTAAGGATTATTGTAATGAATTTTAAAAGTATAATTTTATCAATTTTAAATATCATAAACCCTCACTTCTCCTTTTTGTTCAAAAAACTACTTATGCACTCCCATGAGCAAACTATGTTTCAATTTCCTACACGACTATAAGTGCATCCTTTTGCTCTACCTATAGATGTCCAAGTTGAGTTTTTAGTCTCAAAAGTCCATAAATTTTTAATTTTTATCTCTTATAAATCCATTTTTGTCATCCCATCCATTTTAATTTTTCAATTGGCCTCAAAAGACCTTCTTTGTTCCTAACTGAGACTAAACCCTTAGCTATAACTATAGATGCCTATTTTTAGGCCTATAGGTTTCATGGAAAGGCATTCAAGCCTCAAAAAATGCATAAAATGTCTTTGATGATCTCTATATCATCTAATTTACTTCATATAACTCATTTACATAATTTATTTTATCTCAAAATAACCTTTTACCTTGATTATAACCAATTCTTCATAGTAGGTTGTAGATGCATGTTCTTAGTCCTACCCTTGTAGGTGCATCTTGATGAGTATATATCCAATTAAAGGGGTATAAAACATTTTATTATGTTCTTGGAATCATATTATGTCACTTAATTCACTTGGATGCTTCAATTAGTCATCAAAAACACCCTATTCTTGATTGTGACCAAACCCCTCGCTGTAGGTGCACAATTTGCTTTGGTTGTAGGTTATTTTGGAGAATTTAGATCATGTTTAGGAGTGTGTGAGAATTTATGAGATTTAATTTAGTTTTGGGATGCCAAAAAATATGACCTATCTCCATCTCAATAACTTTCAACACTACTTTCTTATGCCAATCCTCAAACACTGCCTTCACTACCTACCTTGCCCTATATACGAACAAGGGATAGGCCTAAGAGGTCACTCCATATAGCCATTACCTTTTCCATTTAATGAGTGATCAAGATTAATTTTTGATATTATTTTAAATTTTCCCTCTTTAAATAATAGGTCTAGGACTATTCAAGTGTTTTTTAGGGCAAATGTTCATTAGGAATCATGTAGATATCACTGTCTAATTTTAGTGATTTCTTAGAAACTTATAGGGGCTCAAAATTCACATTCCACTTACTCTTTAGCTCCCAAATTTGAAATATTTGTACTAGGTATATAGTAATACAAATCCAAAATAATAAAATTGGTGAGATCATCCTTTATCATATCAAAAAATAATCCATAAAAACCTTAGGACCTCTATTTTTTGCATTTGGGGACTGAGAGCCCAAAAATGGAAATGACTTCTCTTAGAGTGAAACTTGCTTGTATGCATCCTAAAACTTCATGTCATTAAAACCATGACTCTTTGGGATTTATAAAGCTATAAATTTACTCCACCATGTTTCTCCAACTCTCTCACATTTGTACCATCTCCATGAGCTCAAGTGCAAGGTGACTATAACAAGCTAGGTAATGAACAATTATGCATAGTTTAGGCCTTCCAAATTCCACAAATGATTGTAAATTATTTTATAAATAACCAATATCATAAAAATTATCAAAAAAACACTAAATTCCATGTTTCAATGTGGAAAACCATTCACAAGCAACTAAACTAACTACCAATGTAAATTGGGCCATTGGAAAGCATATACAAGACTAAAGGAGGCTTTCCCAAGTATTTTAAACTTATAACACAAAAATAAGAATAATAACATCTTTAAAAACATGTGGAAGCACCTAAAATAAACCATTCCATCAATCCAAGGCAATAAAAGTTGAAACATATTCACAAAGAGACCCCTTCATGGTTGAATAGGCATAAAAGGCTGCCTAGAGTGTTAATGATCGTTCATAAAGGAGGAGACACCAAATGGTAACTTATTTTTATGTATGTGAAGTATAATTTGATTAGTATCCACACCCAATATCATTTCCTATAACTCAAACTATGTGGCTCATAGTGAGCACTTGAAGTTGACCTTCCTTAGCATGCCAAGAGGAAAATGGAGAAAAATGAGTTGTATATGAATATTTTTTTGAAAACAATAAAAAAAAACAAGGATATGAACTTTGGGGAGGTGAATATTTACTCTTCCCACGTTTTTAGTTGATGGTGGACTTGGGAAGTCTATATAAGTGCCAAATGTCTCTTATTTTTTAGGGAAACTACCATCCACTAAACATAACTACTTATTTCCTAGAAAATAACTATTCCTATAAAAAAATTCTAACATGATTCACATTGAAACTCACTTGGGTGTCAATTTTTCTTGCATAAAAATATGTACAAGTCATTAAATGGGCTAAAAATGGCCAAAAGCCCACCTTTTTCACGTGAGATAAGACCTATGACCAATTCATGACTTGTAAGCATATCAAAAAATATTAAGGACCACCTTAGGATATTTTCAATGTAATTTTACCATTTTAATACCTTTGACCAAGGTTGACCAACCTTTAACTCAAGTTGACTAGCATAGTGCATAAGGGGTGGACCTTAACAAGGACTAGGGAGAGGATTAGTAAGAAAATATACCAACATAACACCCTATAAGACACATGGGAATATTCTAAAAAGTGAAAAATAGTAAGGGTTTTCCCAAATTTGACTTGGGGTCAAATTTGGTCAACAGTGCCTACTTTCCATCCCCTGATACTGATGTTGGATTTTACCATGAACCATGATCCTTTAGTTATAACTCTAAAGAAATCTTCCTTATTAGTGAAACTAATCAAGAAGAAGTTTTTGGATAGGGAAAACACTTCTAATTGACCTTAATTTTTATAGTGTCAATTTTTCCATTTTCTAAAAGAATCAATATTTAGTCTAAAACCATTGATTTTGGCCAAGATTAAGTTGACTAGCTTTGTATTAGCCTTTTCAATAATGATGTTAGGGACTTTAACACATACCTAATTATTTTCCACTGAGGGTTCTAGTTGGAAATTTGACAAGTCTTGTCCCTGCAGTCTTTTTCCTAGCACTTAATCTACCTAGGATAAAAGGGATTTTGTAATAGTTTGAATAGGGACATATTCACTTCAAGATGGGTCCCTTATGTCAAAAGATCCATGGAAACTCTAGCTCCTATAGCCTTTCTATCATATCTACTTCTGACCTCACCACCCCATGACCCATCCTTACCCTCTAATGTCACTTTCTAGTTTTCACACTTGAAATCAAATTTAAAAAATTGGTTTAATTCCACTTCTTTCCACTCTCTTTTTTACACTTCATTTTGTTTATCTCTATTTTTACACATTATTCACACAAAATTTTATTATTTCATAATAAATATGGAAAAAATATTTGCAAAAATGTATTATTTTGAGTATTTTTCTATTTTTATTTATTTTTATTATAGGGTTTTCGCTGAATCTATGATTTATAGATACTTAAAATAACTTATATTTGACCTTAGGGATTGAAAATTCTAATTTTCCTTTCCCAAAAATATTTTATTGTCATTGGTTTTCAATTTATTTTCTTTATTAATTTCCTATAAACTATGTTTCGATAATTTTAGAACTCATAGTAACTATTGTTCTAGGTAAAGTGGTCTTCATTTTTATCTGAGTAATGATGTGATAGGTACTTTTATAATATCAAGACATTGGGAAAAACTATATTTTGATTGGAGTTTCCACATAACTCATAACATATCATAAATACCAAGTGCTCTATTTTTAAACCATAGGAAGCCTTCAACCCATTTTTTATTATGGTTCACTAGTAATTGGTTAGCCTTAAAAAGTTACTCTCAATGTATATTAAATATGGGATAATGCAACTACAAGATGGTGAAATCCTCCATAGCAATTTAATTTTTTTCTCTGTGTTCAATATTTAAAAGTGGGATAAATACATATAGGATCCTAAAAAGCAAACACACCTTGGCTATTTACACCCATTTATATCCTTTATTTCTTGGTAGATCATTGTTTCTAGTAATAAGCTCACTATTTAGCATATTTGATATATTTTGGGATAAAAAATATAAAATGTCTTCTAAAATTAAAATTATTAATTACACTCATAATTTGGATTTTATTCTATCTAATCATGATACACCTTATGCTTATGATAATGAATATTCCAATGATCACACATGTACAATTTATGATGCTTATTATAAATAACATGATTGTGATATATGTGACTATGGTTATGAATATGGTTCCACTAATGAAAATCAAGATGATTGGTACACCATTGAATAACATAGTGAAGATTAAATTAAGATAACTAATTTAGAAATTGATAAACAAATTCCTCCATTGTATTCATATTTTCATAAAGTATAAAAAAGATCCTACTCATAGCTAATATATTCTTGGATTATTTTCAGTTTTTTTGGTTAAGAGGAAAGACAAGTTGTTGGGAGATGAATAGGAAGGTTATATCAAACGCAAAATAATAATAATAATAATAATAATAATAATAATAATAATAATAATAATAATAATAATAATAATAATAATAATAATAGAATGGATGAACCATGAGTTGGATGCACTGATCGACCACCTAAAATTGAGGAAAGAGGTGTGGAGGGAAGATTTAGACATGGAAAACAAATCTCTTCTTCATGATTAGTATATTCAAACTCACTTAATTTTGCTACAAGTTTTCTACCATTTTTATTCCTAATGGTTATCACCATGTGTGCTTATTGGTTGTGATCTAGTTGTTTTTTGTTCAATCTTAATGGCTTGTCTTATGTCTAGTTATTTATTTTTTGTTCAACCTCAGTGGCTTGTTTTACATATATCCTTGTTTGTTATCTCTCCTTTCATATATTCCATTAATAAAAAATATAACATTTTATCAAAAATATAATGAATATATTATATCCATTAATCTCTCAAAATACTTTAAGTTTTCTATTGCACTACATCAAATTGATCAATATAAACCAAAAAATAATAATTATTGCATTGAAATAAAAAAATTATATGAACAAGTGTGGTATTTCATATTCTTATTCATAAAATATAAATAATTTGAACTCATTTTAACTCTTAAATATCCTATAGCTATGGTTATATAAGATTATGGTAATTGTGGTCACTATTTTATGGATTATACATCAACTTAGTCTAATACATTTGGTAAACTCAGACCTTGGTTGTTTCTCTTAGTTATGTACCTTTCCCATTTTCTAAATTATTGTATCTACTCTATCTTTTACCCCTTGGCCTATCTCTTAGTTTGACTAGTCTTATGTTGATGGCCCAGACCTTCTATCTTGCCTAGAATTATTAAAACCTACTTATCTTACACCTCTTCAAGTTTTGAGTCTATACATCCTTTATTGATCCATAGACACAATTTTATAGGATAGACACATATTTTGGTGCTATTTTCTTGACCTGACATAAGTGTCCAGTGCCCTAAATTCATCCATTTTAAAAATGAACCATATCTTAATGGTCTACCTAAGTGATCTAATGTAAGTTATATATTAGCAAAGGTTCTTGATGTTTCATTAGAGTATGATAATTACAAGTATAATTATGTGAATCTAATTATGAAATATGATATAATGTAGATAATCAAGGGACATAGCATATCAAGTAATAAATTTAGATTGTTAACTTAAGAAATGACTATAATCACACATATAAAACTTAACTATGTAGGAAGAAGAACACTATTAATAAAAATATATAAAGAAGCCATTCACATTTTTCAAACTATGAAAATAAATGAACAAACATAAGGGAAAACCATAGAAAACATAGATGAGTATTTATTATAGAGTTTATGAAAATAAGGAATAATAATTATCAATCCATCTATTGATTACAATGAGTCAAACCTTGCTATTAAATTCTAGAACAACATATATAGAATTGAACCCTAAGTTTTTATAACTTACTTGATCTATTCATGGCATAAATATGCTCAAAATTAAAATATAATAACCATTTAATAGAAAATAAAATGTTATGTCTATTTGGAACATATATCTAAACTTGTAGTTTTGCACTTGTATTTACCCGCTAAAATTTTCTTGGAATTAATAAATTATCTCATCATGAGATAATGTCATAAAGATAAATATTCCATTGACCTTATAAATATGACCAAAAAAAAAGGTGAGACTAGAAGTACTCATAGGAACCGCTCGAGGTGATGTTTATAGGTTTTCACTCTATGCACACTATTTAATCATCCTTTTGAGTTTTTAACTAAGTAGTAGAATATCCTACCACCCTTGTGGGTTTTCAATTTTTTTTTGTAATTTTACTATATCAAAATTAGAGACAACAAATTAAAAAATTTAACTACGTAATACCTAATTAACAACAGACAACATTGGTTGAGAGGATGAAGAGGAAGAAGTGTGTGACATAGGTTGAGATGCTTTGATAGAAATTTGGGATTAAATATTTTTATTTTGAATAATATACTATATTTGAGTTGGAGGAATGAATTATGGTGAGTTGACCAAAGGTGTAACTACACTATTGAAGGTGTCCAAATCTACCTTGTAATCCTACCAGTCAAATAAAAAATCCTAAATGAGTGGAAACATAAATCATAACTAACCTTGAGAAAGAAGTAACAATTATATGTCATCATCCTCTATGAGATTCAAGGTAGGTTTGGTAGTGGTGAGCCACTGACCAATATATTGATGGTGATCAGTCATCTTGGCAACATGTCATTGTGTTTGTACTCCAACGAATGTGTTTCTTATCATTTGATTCTACCATGTCTAGAGTTACTTCATGATTGCATCCCATGCACTATAAGAATCTTGTAGTGCCACATCGATATCCTCATACATTATGGTTTCCTTAGATTTGACTTCCTATACAAATTCAAGTTAGGTACTTTTATATATTGTGTCAAGTTATTGCTTCTAATAAAGAAACCATTAGGCTTCTTGAGTTTTTTGGACTAAGGAAGTATTAAAAACCTATTGATATTATCCAAGTAGTGCAAATAAAACCTCAAGCTCTACTTTTATTACTTGACCTTGTGCATGTATTTAGTAGCTCTTCTAAATTTCCTACCAATCATGTACCAATTAAGTAGAAGTGGTGAATGTTGATGATCCAAAACAACCCAGTTCTCTATAACTTGTGTAAACAACCCTGGACATGCATCCTCAAGATCATGTTGGCACTAAAAATCTATTATTTAACTCTAAATTATAATTCTACAAGATTTCCACATGTGTCTCCAAAGATACTACTTTCAATGTGATTAATTCTTAAAATGTAGTTATTCCTTCTATCTACTTAGCCAATGGTAACTATGAAACATTGAAGGATGCCTCGATGGTAGGTGGAGAAAGTGCCAAGTTGGGGTTGATGTGGTTACATACACCTATTTTAATGGTATGATTAGTAGTGAAATTATGGTGCACCATGAGGAAGAAGTGGATACATCTCAAATCTAAAAGTTTTTTAGTGGTTGTGCCATAATAGGGTCTTATTGTTTCAAAGTCCTAATTGGTTGTTGTTCCTTTTTTGATGCTTCCTCTTTGATATTTTTCAATGTATACATGTTTTCCTCATCTTTCTATTTTCTCTTGGCTTCATCCTACTTATTATTCTTAGTGGCTTCCTCCTCTTATGGTTTTTATTTTGCTTTGCTTCCTCATGTGTTTTCCTATTTGTCTTGTATTCTATTTTATTTTGTTGTGCTTCTTCTATGACCTAACTCTTCTTATCCTCTCATTCAATTTTATTCTTATTCAACTTTTTATCAACTCATTTCTTCTTCTTATATCATGTATTTATTATATTTTGACTTAGTTTATTCATCTTTATTATATTATTCACATACCTCCTTTATCTTATGTGCCTCCTTTGCCTCTATTTTCTTGGATGTGTCCTCAACCTCTATCATTTTTTGCTCTTCATCCTCCTTTTTCTTATGAAGTTCCTCTGTGTTAGTGGCCTATTTCAGATCCTCATCCTCAACTTGTTTTTATCTAGTAACCTATTTCTGATTTTGTTCATATTCTTACCTTTTAAGTCTCTATTGAGGTCAACATATCCCCATTTATGAGAATGGGGACCCTTGTGATAAATTATGTAGATTTGTACCTTAAAAATGAAAATTCACTTGATCAAAGTGTCATTAACATGTTTTCACATTATTTGTATTTGAAGATCATCCACACCTTTAATTGGTTGGATTATTTGTTCATTTCTCTAGTTTGAGCTTATCTAAGTTTGCTAACATTTGCTCTTCTTGTTTCAACTTACAGGTCTAATGGGGTTCATTTGGAATAGATAATTTTTGGTTTTCATAATTTTAATGGTTTTATCTCAATTTGGCCTTTTACTTGCCTTTGTTCTGATAAAATCCAAATCAAATTCATTTTTGAGCATCATGAAACCCTTGTTTAAGAAACCCTAGCTTAGCCCTTTGAATCAAATTCAAAATTGGTGGGAACAATTACGTAGGAACACTTTAAAAATGTTATGGACTTAGTATAATTTTTATACTAAGGATTCATCATATTTTTAACACAACCTATACTTAGTATAAAAATAATATGTTTGGTCACTTTATGTCTTGAGCCCTTTATTCACTTTTATCTTAAATATGGTCTAACTTTATTATTTGTAAGATCCTTTTATTATGTTCCTAGCTTCGTCTAAAGTAACACATAAATCCTTTTGCTATAAACTTAGGCTAAAATCTTAATCCTAAATTCTTATTCATATTTATTAACATAAACAAGACCTTAGTCTTAAGACTTTACCCTAAGTTCCATATGTGTCTGAGTCCTAACTTAAACACTGTGTTCTTTTGTAGGTTCAATGACCCATGTTTACTCAGGTAAAGTTGAATGGATGGTGTAAGATGAGACCGATAAGTTGAATACTTTAATCCATGTAACCAATCTCGCCCAACTCCATGGATCATGATTGATGACATGCATTATAATGAAGGCCAAAGATCCAATGGCATGAGATCTAAATGGGAAACTAAAAGGATCCCTTTTATTTTTATGACATAGACTTAGACTAAGACTTTACCCTAAGGTTTTAATTATATTTTTTTAACATAATAAAACCTTAGGATAAAACCTTATGTTATGATTTTTATTATTCGAAGGGTCATTTTTTCATGTTTCAAGCTTAGGATTTATGCTTACCTAACATAGGGTCCTTTTTATCATATTTAGAACTTACCTTAAAGACCTTAGAGTAAAATTTATTCTTATTTATTCATATGAATAAAAACATTAGTCTAAGACTTTGGTCTAAATTCTATATTCTTGGGCTTACTCAATCTCCTTTTTATACTGGAACTAATCACATTTGACTACCTGAATCATGATTAATGACTCACATTTTATCAAATGAAGTTAATCCAATAAAGTAAGATCAAAGTCAAGAAGTCAAGCCATGGACCCCAATTTAAACATCAATAATCTTTCCAAAGATACATGGTACACATTCAATCATATAAATCTATATCAATGAAGTTTATTAAGTCAAGACTATTTAATGGACCTCCAAGCTAATGCAAGATTGACACATGGTAAAATCACATTAACTGGTAAGAATACCAAGGTGAAGAGATTAGAAGGCCTAAAGGATTGCCAAGTGACATAACCTCAAAGCCTAGTACACATTAAATCTTGAGCACCTTTTAAAGATAAATGGTCCACATTGATTTTTACCTACATGATCTAATGGTATGAGATCAATGCATAATTTTAAATAGAGCTCAGGAGGCCTATGGTATTTCTAAATGGCATGACTTTAGATCCCAATATAAATAATGGTTAATGGAATTCAAATCTTAGGATTGAGATCAATGGATTATGTTGATCCATACAAGATGATTTGATGGTGTGAGGTGGAAGAAATATTTTAAAAGGTAGTGATCAATTTTTAAAACATTAATCAGTAATATGCCCCAAAAAAACCATGACAATGGCACATGGGTAGAAAGAGACAAATCTAAAGATCTTTTGGGATCAAAAGGGAAAAAGTGTAAATACAAGGTTCTAAATGAAATCTAAGATAAAAATATCACTTGAGTGTAAATATCCATCACCATTAAATCTCTAAAAGGACATGTAAAACCCCTAAAGTGTATAAAATCCCTAATTTGACCCTAAATTGATCATAATCAAGCTTGAGAGAGTTGAGTTGTCATTTGAGCAAGAACAATTTGATCTAGAGTCGAATTGTAGACCACTAGTGAGAAATTTGAACAAACTCACAATCATGGTGGCCTAAAAACAACATAGAGAAGATATGGATCTCTATCTCACTTTAGACATAGAGGGGATAATCTTCAAATATGCATAGTTTGATGATATGATTTTGAACATGGGGGACAACAAATAATCCAATCTATTCAAGACAATTCAAAAATAACTAGTCATTTCTAGAGAGGATGAGAAGAATGCATATGTCATAAGGGAATATTATGATGAAGTGGCCATCTAAATGATGATTTTTCATTTCACTATAAAAAAATTAAAGGTACTGTATTGCATCAATGTTCTCTTTACTATTTTCAAGGATTGTAAAATTGATTAGGGCATGATAGTTCATGAACATAGCTTTAGGAAAGTTGTTTATATTTCTCCTATTACCTTTGAAAATTACTATAAGTTTCCCAAACCCTATATTGACATACCCACCATCAATGAATGGGCCAATAAGAATGACCTTAAGACCATCCTTACCACATGGCTATACTTTAGGTATCAAGCATTTTTTGACCTCAATAAAAACATCCTAATTGGCCAATTTAGATTTGGGATCAAGATGATCATGACGTTGATTAAAAAATTATGTGGGAACCCCTACACCACCTATGTAGATAAACTCTGGGTCCCCTTTGTATATTTTATGGTCGATAAATAACTCATTCCTCCTCTAAGTGAGATTATTAGCAGTTATTTGAGTAGATAGTTCACTGTAATTAAAAAGAAGACTAAACATCAATTTTATATGATGTCATACTTGGTATATGCCTTGATTTCCACCATCAAGATTCCCAACCTTAGAGAATGGTCACTTGAGGGAATATAAACAATTTCCCACTACTAAAAGTTACGCATTTTAAAATATAGGGACCATATTCAATTCATTTATTATTGTGTCTATCCAGCCTTAGTTGAGGCCATCATAGGGATCCTAATGATGAGGATAAACCCCTTAATTAATAATACTTTTGAAGCCATGGGAGATATATGGATCTATCCTAATTACATAGTCATCAAGATTAAATGAGCCTTGAACTAACCCTTCAGGCTACCAATTCATGTGCCAATCAAGCTAGCTAAGTAAAATGTGGCCTATCATATATAAAATAGGGTAGATGGATTATGTAAAACTAATAGGAAGGGATTTCTTCATATCCTACCCATAACCATTGGAAGGAATGTGTTTCAATAATGGGAAAATATAGAGGCCGCCTCTAGACATAAAATCTCCTTTAATTTACAACTTGATGATCTAAGACACTGAGACCCATATGAAAGGGTTGAGAAACATTTAAAGGTAAAGAGGATCAATATAACTTATAAGCATCAGCCTAAACCTTATGACCCCATGTACACTAAGCCTCTTTAATTCATGAAGTCTTAGGGAGATTAAATAAGCAAAACATCAAACCAAAGGATAGATTACTAAAGATCAAAATCCAAGTGATGATAAATGGTAGATGGGGCCTAAGACCATTTACTAGGAGGCCCATCTTCTAGACCCCATATTTTATAGCCAAAAATAAAAACCCAAAAATCCTGGGGGATTGATTGAGTAGATACTAAAGGAAAAGAGACCTAATGAAGTAGCATCATCCTTAACCCAACCTAAAGAACTAAGATCATAGGTTGAAGTAATTTTGATTATAACATTTGATCCTAAAGAAATAATAAAAGATGCCCTAAAGTTACAGTCTATCACCTATGACTTAGATTAGGAAGGAGCTCAATCTGAAGAGATGGATAAATACAATGGGAAAGAAGTAGCATTGAACTTATTTCTTGTTACTACCCCACCAAAGAGAAATGTTGAGCTAGCATTTTTTCTAGTAGGAGGTAAGAATCCTAAGTTGTCCTTCACTCATACTTTGAGTGAGGTCAACCATTTTAGTGATGAAAACCTAATTCATGGTCCAACCATTCCTGAATGGTTTATATATGGCAAGTTGCAGAAGATTCCTACCATGCATCATCCTTGGGCTATTACAAAATATATAAACATCACTATGCATGATGAACGTAAGCCATAGATTGTGGCTTTATGTAAAGAAGAAGAGAATAAGATGGATGCCCCTAGGGAGTCAAGTGGAACATAGATGCATATCTTAGTTCTAGAGATAACATAGTCTTTAGTTGGTGTTAAATTTGACCCAAAAACTACCAGTCTATAGAGAGTGATAGAGAAAAAATCTATGGTGGGAGGAGAAAAGTTCACCTTTCAGAAGGTGGAACCATTTATTGGAATAACTCCACTAGGGGGCCAAAATCTTGGTAAGGCCCCCATGTTTTAAGAGAATGTTATTGATATGGATCAGGCCTAGTTAGACTAGCTACAAATAATGATCAAAGGAATATTACAACAAAACAAGAATTTGAAGGAAACTATTATCTTGGCAATTCTAGAAGAAAGCTTCAAATAGTTTGAGAATTGCATGGTTGACTTATTCAAGTCTTTGAATTTAGTAAAGACCAGAAGGAATGCAATGAAAAATAAAAGTAATATGGATATAGGCCAAGCTATCCAATGATAGGTTGTAAGTTATTAGGTGAAAGACTTGATTAAATCATTGAATAAAAATCAAGTCCTAGAATTTAGGACAATCAACCTAGAACACCTAAACATGATATGGTCATATTAATGGATAAGATCAGTGCCTTAAGCAAATGATCCAATAAAATGAAAGACATAGATGAGGACCTGAATTAAAAAGAGGATAAGATGTTTCACATCTTGGACAATGTGATCAAGGAACCCACCTCACTTAGTTCTTTGGGCCTTATTATAGATGAGTATTTAAATCACAAAACTACTCAATTCATGAAAGAAGTGAGAAGCCAAGGGCAAGGTAAAATAGGGGAAGACAATAAGATAATCATGGGTCTAATTCTATCATCTAAGGATAAAATAGGAGATGCTAAGGGCATCAAGAAAGAAATAAATAAGGCTGAGAAGGACCTCAAAGACCTATAGAATCAATGAAAGTAACTCTTCCAAAAGCCTATTGTTGACATCTAATTTATCAGTGAGCAACATTATAGATTGAATATTCTTCAAGAAAGGTATGAGATTGCATCAAAATAGGGTCCTCAAACTTAGTTAGGAATATTATTTTTATAGAAGCAATGTAATATTTGAAAATCAAATGCTCTTTTATTTTTGTAAAGGATTGTGCAACCTATAAGCACATTACCTATAGGTCGGTCCACTTGGAAAAGTTTAGTGTATTCTAGAACTTTTGTAGAAAAGATATTTATCCTTACAACTATATACTTGTAATTGGATATAACTGACTGACATAATTACTTGCATTTTATAAAAGGAGTATTATCATTTGTAAAAAAGGGGGAGAGTTCTTAGAACCAAAATAACTTTGCAAACTTTTGAGCAAGTAATAGAAGTGAGGAATTTTGTAGAGATTGTCCATATTCATTTGTGTCATTTGTTATTATAGTTTTTCCCTCAATTGTTTATTCTAACTTCTAGATTTGAATGGTTCTCATGAATTCTTGGTGTGCACCTTTAATTGTATAGTTACTAAATTGTGTCAATGCTAGGTTGAATAAAAGTCCTTAGGTTCATTTCATTTTATTACTCTTCTTGCATTTGGGCTAATGTTTTTTGCCTATAGGGTAAATCTTTAAATTGCACTTGGTTCTTATTTGCATTATTTACACCTTCCTTAGAAGCTTGCCTAATGTTTAATAGGATTTGAGATTATGCTACTTCATTTTATACATTGGTTAATTTCATGCTTGGATGATATTTGAAATTTGTTATAATATTTGGAATGAAAATCAACATCTCTTTTCTTCCCTACCCATCCTTTTGCTCCTTTTCAACCAATTCTCTCTAGTTTAATTGTCATTATAAATATCCATATTAGATTAGTCATTAGATTAGTTATTGATCATAGTCCATTGTTATTAACAAAGATACTTCATATTTTTCATAGATATATTATTTGGCCATTGTGGCTCCCAACCACCAAACATTATAAATATTGTGAAATAGTCCACTTAATTTGTCTCTATTCCAACAAAGATAACAGGATTATCACAATCTATAACTCATGCATTGAGTTCTTAGAAATTCTAAAATGAGAAGTGTTATTAAACACTCTAAGTACCTATGATACACATTTAGTCATCAATAGGTAAAGCTTCACTAGTGCTATAAGGAAGGCCTTTATCTAGATCTTTGTGGATTTGTAGAATCTTTGTTAACGTTGGTGTGTTTTGATCAAATATTGGTGCATTCTTTGCATATTTGAGTGATATTTTACTCAATTGTGTAAATATCATAAATATTTATGGTTTTAGACTAGTCTTTGGGATTCATTTAGCCAAAGATTGATATTCTTTGAAGATCCATGGATATTCATGCAAAGGTAGTTCATGCTTTATGTATTCCCCATGTTTAAGGTTAGTAATAGAAATATTGTACAAAGATTGATTGGTTCTTTGAAAATTTGAGTTTATTACAAATTAGAAGAGTAAATATCCCTCTCATTCATTAGTATAGACATATATTTGAGATTATTTAGTTAAATATAGTCATGCTTTACATGTATTTGTGTAAAATTGGCTTAACGTGCAAACTCAATAATTGTACTTTATAAATTTTGGTTTGATGCATTGTATTTTAAAAATATTTCAAGGTCATAAGTTGGAATTGTCAGAAGTGAGACTAAGGTGAAAGTAAAATTTCAAGGCCTCAACTAAATTCATCAAGTTAAGGTGCTCATGTGTTCAAGGTATGGCTTGGAAAGGTGGTTCTTATATCAATGTGCCTAGTCAAGTACATGACTTACCAAAAAACCCTGAAAGGTATTTGCCTTCTTTCAAACCCAATAATGTTATCACTATTAAAGAACATATTAAATAAATTAAGGCTTATTTGAGATTGTTAGATGTAATTCATGAATATGTAGCATGTAGATTGTTCCCATTCACTTTTAGAGATGTTGTATATGATTGGTTTTTCAACCTTTTATTGAATTACATTACTAATTATAATGATTTTAATAATATTTTAATTTATTAATTTAGAAAAATTATCATTCCATGCATATTTTATCAATGGTTCATCATAGTTAAGAGGGATTTCAATGAGACCATAAAATCCTTTAATGCTAGGTTCCAAAAGATGTTTAGCAGGACCATGTCCCCATATAAACTTGTTGTGGCTTTAGATTTAGATATTTACAAGGATGCCTTCGAACCCATGACCTCTGTGTTCTTGAAAATATCTAAAAATGTCATCAATACATTAACATTAGATTATACTAAAGTTATGATCATTAATGACCAGATACAATCCCAAGGTCAAATGGCATACTCCACCCCTAATGCCAATCAAAATATACCTACTCTGAACCAACCTCTAGTTTAGAAATAATTACTATTGAGTCATCCATATCATGGCCAAAACCTAGGGTTCTTGAATAACACTACTAGTGGGATTCACCCATAAAATCATATAACTCTGTTGGGTGAATATTTTGTCATCAACTAACTAAAGACAAAAAATTTATATCAACCACAACATGATGAGATAAATCTCTCCTCTCAACAAGGGGAGGCTCCCTATAAACTATTATAAACTAGACCTATACTAATACTAAATTAGGGGTAGAATCACACCATCCATTTCTCTTTTTTTAGAAATGATGTTCACAAAATAGAGGACAAACTTCCCAGGTAGTAATTGAATCCACAAGAAACCCACGAAATCACAAAGTCTTTCATTGCTTCTCTTACTGATTAAGTACATAGGACACCATAGAATGAAGTGTAGCCCAAAGTCTCCACCACAAACTACAATAGAATAAGACAATATAAGATATAGGTAATTCAAAGCCTTTTCCAATATCCTCCATTCTAAGGCACAAAAACATAGACTAAAGATAATTATGTAGCACAAAGTCTCCACAATCAGCTTTGGAACATCTCCCAGATTATCTTCACTTGCTCTACTTATTTGATCAGATAGATAATATGATATAAGGAAAAAGACATAAGAATAATTTCCTATATAACACAAGTTATTTCAACACAAAGTTTGAAAGGTCACTTGCTTTCTCATTCAACTGGTAAAATTTGATTAACAATCTGAGCTCAAAGTTTCAAAAATGCCTTTCAATTTTGGGTAGAGTTTTGCTTCTGATAACTCAAAGATCCTCTCTTTTCCAAAATGAAAGATTAAAATATATAGTATTCCCTCAAATACTTGGGCACTCCTTTCCACAAGTAGCCCATGTTGCATTTAATGCTTTAGATAGAGAAAGTCCCACGAAGAGGCCATGCTGGAGGTGTTTAAATCATATTCAATGTCCCTTCATAGGCATGGGTTGTTTGGTCTTCTAAGAGGCAAGACAACTCCTCTTTCTGATACTTACATGATTGTCTACTCACCTTTACTCAATTAAATAAAAATGGACTGCACTATTTAATGCTAATGCTCTCTGATATCTACTTGGTGGACTGTTTTGCCCACTAAAATAACTCTTCTACCAATGCTTCTAAATTCCTGTCATGTTCCCTCTTTCTTTGCTATATTGTGTCTCTTCCTCATGTTCTAAGCTATCGAGGCTATCTTCTCACCTTCTACTGTCTTTTCAAGCTCCTTTCTTAGTAGGGTGTTGAATTTGTCTTTGGTTTGATGCTATTTGAAAATCAATGGTTATTCCATCACTCTAAATTTGAAATTTGTGGGGATGTCACTGATTGCTTAAACCTCTTGAACCTTGAACCATTCTTTTGGAGTTTATCAATTCAATGATTCAATAGCTCAACATTTATGTTTTTCAAAGAGTTAGATTCATTCAATCTTCTTATGAGTTCAATGTGTCACTTGAACTAACCACTTTGAACCTCCCGCTCAATCCTCAGGCTTGAATCTTTTGGTTAAACTATTTGGTTGAACCTTGAACCTTGAAGTGGAGTTCAAAGGTTCAAAAGGTTCAATGCTTATTCCCTATAGTTTATTTCATCTCTTCAATGAACCATGTATAATTAAACTCTGATGTTGAACCTTACTTAGCAATTCTTAGGAAATGCTTTCAAGTCTTTTGAATTGTTCATTGTTTATTTTTCTGACTGAAAACCCTTTGAAAATGAGAGATTTCTTTTACCAAAAAGACTTGGATAATTTGATAACTTGACTACTCAGAACATTTTTGAGAAGGAAGGAAACCATTTTTTGGCCTGCAGGACCAAAATAGTTAACATGTTGACTACAAAAATGAGTGGCCGATTTTGGGGACAACAACAGGCTCTAATTGGGGAACTTCTATCGATTATACTTTGAAATAATTAAAGGGAGTAGAAACTAAAATCCAAGTAACTTTTTCCATGCCATTGGGCCATGGAGTCATGCCACCAAATAGAGAAAGATGCCCAAAAATGAAATGAACAACACAAAACAAAATAAACAAAGACTATACAAATGTACAAATGAACCTATGTGATACTTCAAGAATTAAAGTGCTTCAGATGTTGCCCACTGCAAGGCAGTGAGAATGGAATTCCATCTTGTTATCTCAATAAGAAACTATTATCATCACTAAATCAATGGATGGTGAATGGACCTCTCCATAAGGAATAAAATTCTTTGTGCATTCCCTTTTGTTCTCTCCTCTTGTCCCATAACAAGACTTGATCTCCAATCTGAAATTCATGAATCCTTGCTTTCTAGTCAAAAAGTTTCTTCACCTAATTTTGATGTTCAAAAATGTATTCCACTACTATAGTTCATTGCTCTTCTAACTCAGTCAGACACATGATTATTTTGTCAATATAATCTTCAAAATTTGAATCTTCTACTACCTTTGCCAACTTCAATGCTAGTAATTCCAAGGTAATGGGTATTTCTACATTTAGACCATATAGAAGTTAGAATGGGGACATACCTATTACTCTCTTAGGAATAATCTTATCTACCCATAAAGCATCAAATAATTCTTTATGACAAATCCTCTAATTATCATCAACTAGTTTCTTGATGATAGTAACTAGATTTTTACTACTTGATTCTGCTTAACCATTTCCTTGTGGATAATAGTCTGAGGAGTAGGAAAGAATAATTCCATGATTGTAGAAAAATTTAGTAATATCTTGAGAAGAGAACATGAGGCATTGTCTGCTATAATCTTGTTTGGAACTCCAAAATGGGAAACAATATTTTCCTTCAAGAAATTACACACCACTTCTGAAGTGGCATGCTTGATTGGAACGATTTCCACCCACTTAGTAAAATAGTCTATTGCGATGAGGATATAGTTATGTGTAGCACTTGAGGATGGGTTCACGGTGCCAATGAAGTTAATACCCCATTACTAAAAAGGATCTTCAATCACCACATGCTTGAGGGGTAATGCGGCCAACTTGGATTTCCCAGTGAACTATTGACACAAATCACATCTATGTACCCAATTATATGCATCTTGAAATAAAGCAGGCTAATAGTATCTAGCTCATAGAATTTTATGAGTATTCATGGGTGTGGAAAAATGCCTCCACAAGCCAAGTTATGAAAGTACTCTAAAATTTTACTTTACTGTGTTTTATCCATACAGTGAAGAAATACCCCATCAAGGCTTCTTTTATACAAACCATTGTCCCACAAGACATAGTTAGAAACTCTCAACTTAAAATATATCTTTTCTTTGCAAGACAGATGAGTAGGACTCTCACCATAGGTAATAAAATGAGTGATATTGGAATACCACTCATCAGTAGTAGTAACAAAAAGAATTGTTGGCATGTCATCAATCTCTACCTCTTCATGTCTTGTTTCTTCTGGTATGTTTTCAACAATCAATTGACAGAGACCTCTTCCCTATACTAGCTTAGTAGGATTGATATCAAGATCAAACTCTTGAATTTTTGAAATCTAATTGCCCCTTTTTGTACCAAACTCTTATTGAGTTAAAATATCCTTCATTGTGGTATCAGGCACCAGAATAATAGTGTGTGAATTTAGGATATAGAACTAGAAATATTTTACCACGTTAACCACTGCATAAGCATGATTATCCATAATTGAACACTTTAATTCATGATTTTTGAGAGGGTAGCTCATAAATTATATGGGAAAATCCACACCTTCTTTGTCTTACTAAACCAAAATGGTGGAAAGTGTGTGCTTAGAAGCATAATTGTATACCATGAAGTCTTTGGTATAATCTAGATAAACCAAGATCGAGGCATGGACAATAGCCTTATTGATATATTCAAATGCTATTGTGCCTTCTAAATTACATCAGAAAGTAGCTTTAACCTTCATCATGTCAACAATGTGGTGAGTTTTCTCTATAAATTTTGGGATGAACCTTCATAGAAAATTCACCTTTTTAAAGAAAGAATGAACTATAGACTTACTAGTAGGAAAAGTAAGGTCTTGGATAGATCTGACTCTTTATAAGTCAATTTTTATACCTTATTGGGATACAATGTGGCTGATAAGTTTACCTTTTATAACCCCTAAAATTGACTTCTTGAGATTAAGAGAAAGACCATTTTGCCGACAGCGTTCCAACACTTATTGTAAATGATGCATATAATCAGGATGATGATTGGAGAAGATAGTCAAGTCATCAAGATATACCATGATGAACTTCCCTAATTCATCTCTAAAGGTAATGTCCATTTCTCTTTAGAATGTGGTGCCAGTGTTAATCAAACCAAAAGGCATTTTGTGATATGCAAACGTGCCCAAAGGTGTAGTGAAAGTAGTTTTATGTTGATCTACTTCATCAACTTCTACTTGATTATACCCAGAAAAACCATCTAACATTGATAACATCTCTGAGCCAGTTATTATTTGGAACACTTGATCCATGATAGGTATAGGGTAATTGTCCTTTAGAGAAGACTGATTGAGATTCCCACACATATACAAATTTCTCTATTTTTTTCCTTACATGAGCTATGTTAGCAATCTAGGTGGAATAGTGAATTATAAAAATTATCCTAGCATTCAACATCTTTGGAATCTCTAAAAGGATAGTACCTGATATCTTGGGATTGTATTACCTTTGCTTCTGCTTGTGAGGCAATGACCCAGTCTTGAGAGGAATTTCATGCCAAATTTCTTCAAGCCTAAAGGATTTCAAGTCATCGTATGAATATGCCAAAACATCAATGTAATGGTGAAGAAGAGTAATGAATTTAATATTTTCATTGGTAGTGTAACATTTCCCAATGTTGACCATTTTGGGATTTTCTTCAGTACTCAAATTTACTTGGTCTAACTCCTTGGATGAACTTGAATCCATTGATTGCTACTTGATACACCTGTCATGCTTATCAAATAGTTTCTCAAGAGAAACCAAACCCTTTAGGATTTTATTCACTTTGATTTGAATAAACTCTTCACCAGTTCATGAACTTGTTTTGGAAACTAATTCCCATGCTGGAGAGGCACTACCTTCGAAGTAGAGCTCCTAGAAACCATCCATATTTTCTAGAAAAGTGATAATTTGATTATCACCATTAAACACCTGCCAATGGTTGGCATTATCAGGTACACTTGGTTGAAATACCAACTTGATAGTGTACTTGTTCCCTTTAAAATCTTTATGAGGAACCATGAGGGTTGCAGAGATAGCCAATGAGTCTGCACAATCATTAAATTCTCTAGGCACTATAGAAATGTTGAAAGCATCAAAACTTTTAGTGCAATCCCATACAAGATTATGATAATGTCACAGTCTTTCATTCTTGGTTCAGTACAGGTTCCTCACTTGGTAGACCACCAATTTAGCATCTCCCCAGGTATGAAGAACTTTAACACCTTTAGCATGAGTAGCTTATAATCTAAGTAATAATGATTCATACTCGGTGGTGTTATTGGTATTATTGAATTTCAACTTGTATGAATAAGGGAAAATATCTCCTTATAGGGATATCAACATAATTCTAGCTCTAGAACTGGTAGAAGAGTAGCTGCCATCAAATTCTAAGATCCAAAGATCATTAGGATTTGATCTTCTAACAGATTTCTCTTCATTAGTGAGGGAATATTCATTTTCCCCTAAGCTTTCCTCCATAAGTTCTTATGATTTCTTGTTTGAATCATTTGAATTATCACCTGATGAAATTTGGTTTGATGAAATAAGAACATCTTTAGTGGACAAAAAATAATTACCCATTCCTGAAGATTCAAACAAAATTTGAGCCTCAGGGTCTGATGTCTGAGTAACAATGTACTTTGACTCTCTCTCATGAAGCAACTTTCGCATGATCCCTTTAATAGGTATCCTTTCTTTAGATAGTTCCATGTTCAACTCTTCACCATCATCTTTATATAAATTTTGTCTGAGCAGGATGCCATATGAAGCTGGAACATTAGCCACTAAGACCGTCATCTTAATTCTCTTATCTAGAAAGGCCGCAAATGTGAATTGGGCATCTTTGATCTAACCTAAAAGTGGTACTTATTTGTTTTCTATAAAGAAACATCTCCTAAAAAGTCTTAGTTAAGGTAAGACTAAGAGAATCTACTACCTTGGTAGGCATAACATTATCAGAAGCTCTAGAGTTTATTATACAATTGCTCAACTTATGACCATATATCAATAGAGAAACATAGAAAGGTTCTATTTTCCTAGGGGAAATAAAAGGAGTAAAAAAACTGTTATTTTGGATGGATTTATTCTTTGGTGGATCATGAGTCACTCTGGAAGAATCTTGTCCTACAGGGATGGTTTTGTTTTTTATGCATTCAACCAACCTATTCAACTGCTCAAGATTGGCTTGTAGGTATTAAAACATAGACATTTGGATCTTGGTCTTCTTATCATGATAAATTATGTCAAATGACTGAAATGAACTAGAAATAGAGGAAGGAAGTCTATCCTTTTGATTTTGATTTGATATGACACTAGGCTGAGGGATAGAAGTAGAAGGGAGAGGATTGTTTGAGGTACTTACTTTCTTATTGGTCATTAGGTCCTTTAATTGGAAAGACAGTGAATTTCCCTATTTATCAACCAATATCACTAGCTAAGGATCTTTTACTACTTTTCCCCTATCAGCTTATTGAGTTGACTAATTTTGGGACCTAGTAAAAATAGCATATGCTCCATCAAACACTTCTCCCTTTTTTTCAGCTTCATCTTGGTAATTCAAAAAACCAATGTCAAAGTCACCAGCTAATTATTCTTCTCCTTTTTCAAATAGATTATCATCATCATCTTAGTCCAACTCAGGTTGGAAAGAGAGATCATGTTCAGCTTCATAATAACCAACTGCTAAGTTGGTCGGTGCTACTTCAATGACAAGCTTCCCCTGTGTAGGAGGAAGTCGATTGGGTTACCCTTGATTTTTGGTAGAATTGCCTTAATATGAATGGTTTGGAAATGTCCTCCTTGGTATATCCCTATAAGGATGAGCATACATACCTTGAGATATTTGCCTCTTCAAAGCTAGCAATTCATTTTTTAACTTCTGCACTATAGGGTCAGTGGTGCTTGTGGAAGAATGCTCAGCAGATGAAGAAAATTTATTTATATTAGGATCTCTTCTTATCTTACCTATCAATATGATATCATATTTGACCTCATTAGCCAACATTTGAGCTATATAAAGATCTATATGGCCATCCTACCTTAACAAAAAACTCATTTCAGGAAGTTGAGAATTGATAAAGAAGCACTTGAGATTCTTGGGTGTTGGTTGGGCAATTGTAGGAATCCTATTCCTCAGCTTATCAAATTTGGCAATGAAGTCTTACATGGGATCATGAGACTTCTTCTTCATTTGCATAATATGTGACAATAAGGCATGTGCATCTTTTGTTGGTTTGAACCTAGCCTCAAACTTGGTTTTAAGAGAGTCCCAGTTGGTTACAATCTGAGCTTGAAGATGATAAAACCAATTTGCAGTAGCACCTTTCAACGTTTCTACAAATAATCTCACCACTATATCTTCATATTCAATGCCTATCACACCATAGGCTATGCAAAAAGCTACAATATGCTCATCAGGATGAACCTTCCCATCACCATAGAATTTGGGAAAATTCTTTCTTGAACTGAGGTAGTTCATGTAAAGGTGGGGTTTGATTTAGGGGATCAAAAGTGTTACCCCAAGGGCCTTTTGCTGCCATGATATTACAATTGAAAGGAGGGATAACAAACCTTTGTGGAGTATGTATAGACAAATCTCTACTAGTAGAGAAAGGAGAAGCTTTGCCTAGTATTGGAGATCTAAAGTTGGTAGGAGGGAAACTCTTGGTTCACTGAAGATGAGGTCAAGGAGGAAATAGATCAAATCTATTTTGTTACACTAACTTGAATATAGGATCAACAATACCTTGAGCTCTCTGGCTTCGTATATACCATGGATCTACCAGAATGTAGAATGGAAAATAACTGGAACTGCTTCAACTTGAAGCATGATGCTTTAACTTGCATGTTCTTCCCCAGTGAAGTCACCAAAAATATATTGGGTGAATATTTTGTCATCAACTAACTAAAGACAAAATTGTTATATCGACCACAACATGATGAGATAAATCTCTCCTCTTAGTAAGGGGAGGCTCCCTATAAACTATTATAAACTAGACCTATACTAATACTAAATTAGGGGTATAATCACACCATCCATTTCTCTTTTTTTAGAAATAATGTTCAAAAAATAGAGGAAAAACTTCCCAGGTAGTAATTAAATCCACAAGAAACCCACAAAAGCACAAAGTCTTTTTTTGCTTCTCTTACTGATTAAGTACATAGGACACCATAGAATGAAGTGTAGCCCAAAGTCTCCACCACAAAATATAATAGAATAAGACAACATAAGATATAGGTAGTTTAAATCCTTTTCCAATATCCTCCATTCTAAGGCATGAAAACATAGACTAAAGATAATTATGTAGCACAAAGCCTCCACAATCAGCTTTGGAACATCTCCCAGATTATTTTCACTTGCTCTACTTATTTGATCAAATAGATGATATGATATAAGGAAAAATACATAAGAATAATTTCCTATATAACACAAGATATTTCAACACAAAGTTTTAAAGGTCACTTGCTTTCTCATTCAAATGGTAAAATTTGATTAACAATTTGAGCTCAAAGTCTCAAAAATGCCTTTCAATTTTGGGTAGATTTTTGCTTTTGATAACTCAGAGATCCTCTCTTCTCCAAAATGAAAGATTAAAATATATAGTATTCCCTAAAATACTTGGGAACTCCTTTCCACAAGTATCCCATGTTGTGTTTAATGCTTTAGAAAGAGAAAGTCCTGCGAAGAGGCCATGTTGGAGGCATTTAAATCATATTCAATGTCCCTTCATAGGCATGGGTTGTCTAGTCTTCTGAGAGGCAAGGCCGCTCCTCTTTATGATACTTACATGACTGTCCACTCACCTTTACTCAATTAAAAAAATTGGCCATGCCATTGAATGCTAATTCTCTCTAATATCCACCTGGTGGACTATTCCACCCACTGAAATAACTCTTTTGCTAATACTTCTAGATTCCTGTCATGTTCCCTCTTTCTTTTCTGTATTTTGTCTCTTCCTCATGTTTTGAGCTCTTGGGGCCATCTTCTCACCTTTTTATGGCTTTTCCATCTCCTTTCTTGGTAGGACACTAAATTTTTCTTTGGTTTGGTGCTATTTTAAAATCAATAGTTATTCCATCACTCTAAATTTGACATTCATAGGGACGTCACTGGTCTCTTGAACCTCTTTAATCTTGAACCATTCTTTTGGAGTTCATTAGTTCAATGATTCAATGGCTCAACACTTATGTTTTTCAAAGTGTCACATTCATTCAGTCTTCTTATGAGTTCAATGTGTCATTTGAACCAACCGCTTTGAACCTCCCACTCGATCCTCTAGCTTGAATCTTTTGGTTGAACTATTCAATTGAACCTTGAACCTTGAAGTGGAGTTCAAAGGTTCAAAAGGTTCAATGGTCGGTCCCTATAGTTTATTTCATCTCTTTAAACCTCACTGATGAACTATGTATGATTGAACTCTAATGTTTAACCTTACTTAGCAATGCTTAGGAAATGCCTTCAAGTCTTTTGAATTGTTCCTTGTTCATTTTCCTAACTGAAAACCCTATGAAAATGAGATATTTCCTTTGCCAAAAAGACTTGGATAATTGGATAACTTGACTACTAAGAACATTTTTGAGAAGGAAGGAAACCATTTTTTGGCCTGTGGGACCAAAATAATTAACATGTTGACTACAAAAATGAGTGGCCAATTTTGGGGACAACAAACTCTAATGCCCATAACTAGTAGTAATGCTCCAGTTCATGAGCCTAAGACACCAAAAAATTCAAATGACTTTATATTAGAAATGGTCCAAAAATTGAGCACTAAATTTATTTAGTTACAAAAACAAGTATGAAATACGAAATAGGGATATAACAGAAACTATGCTTATCAGAGTTTCAATAGGCCTCCAAATAGGTTTAATGATGACAATAATAATGGATCATCTAAAAACATACAAATGAATCTATATGATATGGATTTGGATGATCATTGCAATGTTTTTGAATCATCTCAAGATGAAAGGGATCTAACTAAAATTGTACCTAACTAAGACAATATTACAAGGACATCTAGATTTATAAGGACATCTCAAGGTTTCATGACAAAGGCCTTTGATTTTCCATTTGAAGAAGAAAGTGAACCTGAAGATATTATATAAGAAGGAATGGCTCTTTAAGATGAGAAAACTAATGAACAAGATCCGATAAAAGCTTACTTCTCTTTAGAAGATATCTATGAAGACACTTCATCTGAAGTCACTAATGGAATAGAGATGTTGCTGAAGAAGATAACCATGAGCAATAATTACCCCAAGATTACTTGAGAGAAATTGAGATGTACCAAGAAGGCAATGATATCCTAGAAATCCCAAAACTAGATGAGATAGAACCTAATTGGGTATAAGATATGCCTTTATTCATCGAAGATGAAGATGAAGTGGGTGAAATAGGTCAAGAAATGTCATATGAACTCATCAAAAGGTCAAGAATATAGGACCAACATGTTTCTAATGGGATTCTAGATGAACATCATTCAGTTGATTAGGATGAACAAGCCTTTTGGGATGACTTGTAAGATTTTTTTACAAATATTGATAGTCCATTTCTACCTCAAAATAAACCAAGTGAAAACATCAGTCTAAGGATGTTAGCCAAGCTACCATTATTGGTTGAAGATGATATAAAACACCATCTATCTATGGATGAAGTAGAACTAGCACTCCTATTACAAAGTAAAATAATTTGGGAGGAAGATGATTGGGTCTTAGATTCATATCTTTTATCCATGCATTTGAGAATATTGATAGGAGACCAAGCTACACCACCTAGAGGACACAAGCATGCAAATTCTCCCATCCACAAGAAGAGCCCACCAAATGAAGCAAGCATGCTTTAAGGCTCTATGGTAGGCTAAATAACTTTCCATTTAACTCTGAGGGTAATTAATTTATGTAGTTAGTATAGGGCTTAGTTTAGTTTCTTTAATATTCTTTGTTTCTTTCTTTTTTATTTCTTATCCCTTATTTGTACATAGTGGCTGTTTATATTTGTTTGTTTTTTCTTGCTTTGTTCTTTGCTTTTAAATAAGTCCTTATGGATAATTCTCTGGTCAAGATTCAATTGATTACTTATGAACTCCATAGTTCATAAAATCATGTATGAATCTTAAGTATATGTTGACCATGGATTTAAAATAGAAGTTTAACATTATAATTTTGAGAAACTAGTAAGGAATAGTCAGTAGGTTAACTGTTCCATAAGATTTTAACATTGTTTTGATATAAACTTGGTTTTACAAAGGGTTTCACATGTGGGATGAAATATTTAATCATTAGGACACAATCATGTTTTCACTTATGAAACATCCTTACCTAGGACAAAGGTTGTAACCATTGGTAATTATCTAAAGATCAAACATTTGACTAAATCCCTAAACCTAGCTAACCTAGTTCCCAACCTTTTATAGAAAGCCAAAATGATAAAAAAATACAAAAATGAAAGATTATTGAAAAATTAAAAGATTTTCATGCAAAGATGATTATGGTAATCTCCATTAGGGCTATAGATGCCTAGATGGTAGTGGAACAAGACTTTGAGTGGATCCAAAGGCATTTCTATAGAGGTTATCGATGTTTTGTTGGTAATAGAGCAATGCCCAAGCCCTTCCTGAACTAAAGCATGGTTCTTAATTAATATCCAAACATGCTATAGGTTAATGTTAATGGTTAAAGGCATGAAATCTAGAAGTTTTTCATTAAATCCTATTGTCTGTAGTAAGTGGAATCAAAACACACACACAACATGGCTAGGTTTTGATAATTGATCCTAATTTTGTAGGTGCAAGACTTGTTCTAACCATGAACTGATCTTGATAATGGCACTGATCAAGTGGAATAATTAATCTAGTTATTTTTTGAAACAAGATTCTCTGAATTCTAACATATTGCTATGTTTCCCCCAAAATTCACCATTTGTTGAGGGCAACATACCCCCATTTCTAAAAATAGGGACCCTTGTGATAAATTATGCAAATTTGCACATTAAAATTGAAAATTCACTTGATCAGAGTGTCATTAACATGTTTTCACATTATTTGTATTTTAATATCATCCACACCTTGACTTGGTTGGATTTTTTTTACATGGTTCTAGCTTGACATTGTCTAAGTTTGCTAACATTTTCTCTTCTTATTTTAGCTTATAGTTCTAATGGGGTCCATTTGGAATAAATAATTTTTGGGCTTCATAATTTTAATGGTTTTATCTCAATTTGGCCTTTTACTAGCCTTTGGTCTAATAAAATCCAAATTGAATTCATGTTTGAGTATCATGAAACCCTTGGTTAAGAAACCCTAGCATAAGACCTTTGAATCAAATTCAAAATTGGTAGGAATAAATTACGTAGGACCACTTTAAAAATGCTATGGACTTAGTATATTTTTTATACTAAGGCTTCAATATTTATTATACTAAGGCTTCATTGTGTTTTTAATAGAACCTAACCTTAGTCTAAAAATTATATGTGTGGTCCCTTTATTTCTCGAGCCCCTTATTCCCTTTTATCTTAAGCATGGTCTAACTTTATTATTTGTAGGATCCTTTTATTATGTTCCTAGCTTGGTCTAAAGTAACACATGGCCCATTTTTCTATAAACTTATGCTAAAATATTAGTCCTAAAGACTTATTCTTGTTTATTAGCATAAACAAGATCTTAGTCTTAAGACTTTACCCTAAGTTTTATATGTCTTCAATTCCTAACTTAAACATTGTGTTCTTTTGCAGGATCAATGACCCATGTTTGCTCAGGTGAAGTTAATAAGATGGTGTGAGATGAGCCCAATAAGTTGAATACTTTAATCCATAGAAATAATCTTTCCAAACTCCATAGATCATGATTGGTGACATGCATTAGAATAGATACCAAATATTCAATGACATGAGATTAAAATGGGAAACTAAAAGGGTCACTTTTATTGTTATGACATATAATTAGCATAAGACTTTACCCTAAGGTTTTAATTGTATTTTTTAACACAACCAAACCTTATGCTATGACTTTTATTATTTAAATGGTCCTTTTGTCATGTTTCAAGCTTAGGATTTATGATTACCCAACACAAGGTCCTAATTATCATATTTCTAACTTAGCTTAAAGACCTTATAATAAAATTTATTCATATTTATTCATATGAATAAAAACATTAGTCTAAGACTTTGGTCTAAATTCTACATTCTTGGGCTTTCTCAATTTCCTTTTTATATAAGAACCAATCATGTTTAAATTCATGGATTATGATAAATGACATGCATTTTATTGGATGAATTTAATCTAATAGAGAGATATCAAAGTTAACAATTAAAGCCATGAACCCTTGTTTAAACATTGAGCATATTACCAAATATCTATTGTACATTTTCAAGTGAACAAATCTAGATCAATGAAGTGTATCAAGTCAAGACTATTCAATGGACCTTTGAGTTAATGTAAGACTACCATATGGTGAAAGTGCATTAACTAGTAGGGTTGACAAGGTAAAAATCTTAGAAGGCCTATAGGATTGTCTAGTGACATGACCTTAAAGCCTAGTACACATTAAAGCCCAAACATCTTTAAATATCAATGGCCTACATTGATTTGTACCTACATGATCCAAAGGTGTGAGATCAATGTATAATTTTCAATGAAGCTTATAAGGCCCATGAGATTTCCAAGTGGCATGACCTCAAAGCCTAGTATGAATAGTAGCCAATGGTTTTCAACTCTCAGGATTAAGATCAATGGATCATGTTTATCCATGTAGGATTATCTAACGGTACGAGGTGGAAAAAGTATTTTAAAAGGAAATAACTAGTTTTTAAAACATTAATGGGAAATATGCCATGAAAACACCATGATGATGCCACATGTGTAGAAAGTGACAAGCCTAAAGATTGTGTGGGCTTAGAAGGGAAAAAGTATAAATACAAGGATCTAGATGAAACATAAGGCACAAATCTCACTTGAGTTCAAATAGATATCACCATTAAAGCTCCAAAGGACCTATATAAATCATAACATGTACAAAATCCCTAATTCAACACTAAATTGATCATCATCAAGCTTGAGAGAGTTAAGTTGTCATCTAAGCAAGAGCAGTTTGATCTAGAGTCAAATTGTAGACCACTAGTGAGCAATTTAAACACACTCACAGTAATGGTAGCCCAAAAACAACATAAAGAGTATGTGGAGCTATATCTCACTTCAAACATAGAGGGGAGAATCTTCAAAGACACACAATTTGATGATATGGCTTTGAACATGGGGGATAATAATTGGTCCAAGCTATTCAAGATAATTCAAGAGTAACCAGTCATTTACGTAGAGGATGAGAAGAATGCATCTGTTAGAATGAGATATTATGATATAGAGGCCATCCAAATGATGAGTCTTAATTTCACTACAACAAAAATAGAGGTACTACATTGCATCGATGTTTTCTACCCTATTTTCAAAGATTATAAAATTGATTAGGGCATGATAGTTCATGAACATAGCTTTAATAAAGTTACTTATATTTATCTTAATGCCTTAGAAAATTACTATAATTTTCTGAAACCCTAAATATGCATACCCACCATCAATTAATGGGCCAAGAATAATGAACTTAAGACCATCCTTACCCCATGGCTATATTCTGGGAATCAAGTGTTTTTTGACCTTAATAAAAGCATCTCAATTAGCTAATTTAGACCTGAGATCAAGATGATCATGACATTGATGAATATATTGTGTGGGAACCCCTCCACCACATATGTAAACAAAATCTAGGTCCCATTTGTCTATTTTATGGTTGAGAAACAACTCACCCCTCTTCTAGGTGAGATTATTAGCACTTGTTTGAGTAGAGAGTTCACTAAAATCAAGAAGAAGAATAAGGGTTAGTTTTATATGATGTCATACTTACTAGATGCCTTGCTTGCCACCATAAAGATTCCTAACCTTAGAGAATGGTCATATAAGGGAACATAAATAGTCTCCCACTACTAATCAAAGCTACATATTTTCAAATGTAGGGACCATATTCAATTCATTTGTGATTGTGTCTATATAACCTTAGTTAAGGCCATCACAGGGCTCTAAATGATGAGGGTCAACACCCTAATTAATAATATTATTGAATCCATGGGAGATATATGGCTCTATCCTAATTTCACAATCATTAGGATTCAAGGAACCCTGAACCAACCCCTCAGGCTACCAATTCATGTGCCAATCAAGCTATTAGAGTAAGAAGTAGTCTATCAGATATACAATGGGGTAGATAGCTTATGTAAAACCAAGTGGAAGGGATTGCTTCATATCCTACCCATAAATATTGAAATGAATATGTTTTAATAATGGGAAAATATAGAGGCTACGTCTAAACATAAAACCTCCTTCAATTTACAACTTGATGAGCTAAGACACTAAGACCCCTATGAAAGGGATGAGAAACATTTAAAGGCAAAGGAGATCAATATGAATTATGAGCATCAACCCAAACCTTATGACCCCATGTAAATTAAGGCCTCTTCATTTCATGAAGACTTGGGGAGACTAAATAAGTGCAACATCAGAACAAAGGCTAGATTACTAAGAGTACAAAAGCCAAGTGATGATATATGGTAGATGGGGACTAGACAATACCATTTACTAGGAGGCCCATATTCTATACCCCTCAAACATAGACAAAAATAGAAAAAAAAATCTTTGGGGATTGATTGAGTAGAGACCAAAGGAGAAGATAACTAAGGAAATAACATCATCCTCAACCTAGCCTAAAGAACTAGGATCACAAGTTAAAGCAATTAACATCATAAAATTGGATCTTGAAGAAATAGTGGAAGATGCCCTAAAGATACTAGATAGAGCCTATGAATTAAGTGAGGAAGGAGATAAATTTGAAGAGATAGAGAAAGATATGAAGAAATAATTAGCATTGGACTTAGTCCCTATTACTACCCCACCAAAGAGAAAATTTGAGATAGCTTTGGTTTTAGTAGGAGGCAAGAATCCTAAGTCTACCTTCACTCATCCTTTGAGTGAGGTCAACATTTTTAGTGATGAAAAACCAATTCATGGTCCAACCATTATTTAATGGTTTATATATGAAAAGTTTTAGAAGATTCATACTATGTGCCATCCTTGGGCCATTATAAAATCTATCAACATCATTGTGCATGATAGGCTTAAGCCATGGATTATGGCTTTACAAAAATAAGAATACAATAGGATGCCTTCCCTTAGGGATTCAAGTGGAACATGAATAGAGATCCTAACTCTAGAGATAAAAAAATATTTAGTTGGTGTTAAATTTGACCCAACAACTACCAGTCTATAAAGAGTGACTAAGAAAATATCTATGGTGGGAGGAGAAGTGTTCACCTTTGCCTTTCAAAAGGTGGAACCATTTTTTAGACTAACTCTAGTAGGGCATAAAATATTGGTGAGGCCCCCATGTTTGAAGATAACTTTCTTGATATGGCTCAAGCCTAGTTAGACTAGATATAAATAATAACCAGAGGAATATTGTAACAAAATAAGAATTTGAAGGAAACTGTTGTCTTGGCAATTATAGAAGAAAGGCTCAAATAGTTTGAGAATATCATGGCTGAATTATTCAAGTCTTTGAAGTTAGTAAGGACTAGAAAGAATGCAATGAGCAAGAAAATCAATATGGATACAATCTAAGTTGGCCAATAACAGGGTGCAAGTTGTCAATTGAAAGACTTGATTAAAGCATTGACTAAAAATCAAGTCCCAAAATTTAGGATAATCAGCCTAACACACCTAAACATTGTTATGGTCATATTATTAGATGAGATTAGTGCCTTAAGAAAATTATTGAATTAAATGGACATGTTTGAGGACCTCAAGTAGCAAGAGGAAAATATATTACACATCTTAGATAGTTTGATTAAGGAGCCCACCTCACTTAGGTCTTTGGACCTTATTAAAAATTAGGAGTTAAAGCACATAACTACTCAATTCATGAAAGAAGTGAGAAGCCAAAGGAAAGGTAAAATAGGGAATGATAATAAAAGAATCATGTGTCTACTTCTATCATCTAAAAAGAAAATGAGAGATGTGAAGGGCATCAAGCAATCAATAGAGAAGGTTGATAAGGACCTCAGAGACCTAGAGAATCAAGAAAGGAACTCTTCCTAATGCTTATTGTTGACCTCTAGTTTATCAGTGAGTAACATTATAGATTGAAGATCCTTCAAGAAAGGTAGGAGACTACATCAAAATAGGTTCCTTGAACTTAGGAATATTATTTTTTGTAGAAGCATTGTAATATTTGAAAATAGAATTTTCTTTTATTTTTGTAAATGCATGTGCAAATTTTACACACATTGCATATAGGTTATTCCACTTGGAAAAGTTTAATGTATTCTAAAACTTTTGTAGAAAGGAAAACTATCCTTACACATGTATAATTGTAATTAATTATAACTAACTAACATACTTCCTTAAATTCTATAAAAGGAGTATTTTCATTTGTAAAAAAGGGGTAGAGTTCTTAGAACCAAAATCATTTTGTAAACTTTTGAGCAACTAATACAAATGAGGAATTCTGCAAATATTCTCCATATGCATTTGTGTCATTTGTTAATATGGTTTTTCCCACACTTGTTTGTTCTGACTTCTAAATTTGAATGGTTCTCATGGATTCTTGGTGTGCACTTTTAATTTTGTATTTGTTAACTCATGATAATGCTAGGTTGACTGAAAGTCCTTAGGTTCATTTTATTTTTTTACTATTCTTGCATTTGAGCTAATGTTGTTTACTTGTAGGGTAAATCTTTAAATTGAACCTAGTTCTTATTTGTATTATTTCCACCTTCCTTAGAACCTTTCTTGATTTTTAATAGGATTTTAACTTATGATACTTCATGTTATACATTGGTTAAGTGCATGCTTGGATGATATTTAAACTTTATCATAATATTTGGAATGAAGATCAACAACATCTCTTTTCTACCCTACCCTTCTTTTTTATCCTTTTTAACCAATTCACTCTAGTTTAAATATCATTATAAATATCCATCTTATATTAGTTCTTGATCATAATTCACTATTATTAACATAGATACTTCATATTTTGTATAAATCTGCTATTTGGCCATGGTGGCTCCCAACCAAAAAATATTATAAATATTATGAAAGATGCTACTTAGTTTGCCAATGTTCCATCAAAGATAATAGGATTATCACAACCTAAAACTCATGCATTAAGTTCTTAATAATTATAAAATGATAAGTGTTCTTAAACACTCTAGGTACCTATGATACACATTTAGGAATAAACAACTTCCTCCTTATTTTTCCTTTTATACTTCTTACACACTCTATGAGATGTGACCCTCTAGACTTCCTCATGAGCAATCTATTATTATATAATAATTTATTACTCCATCATTAGTTATTTAGTGTTTTTTATTGGTTCTTCTTCAGATGGCTAAATAGTTGTGTTATGTACCATTTCCTTAGAAACATAAGCTTTCATATTACTAAAAGTAACTAGTTTTATTTTAGTTTGCCATGTAGTCTTTTTCTTGAATTTTTTATTCTTCCTATGTTCCAAGTTGTGGCAAATCCACTTTATAGGTCACTCCTATATGGATATAAAACCTTTTGTATGCTCACTAATTATTGGAGATACCTTGATCTCCCTTTACATTATTCTCTAAAAAAAGGAACTATGGGAAGCTTTAGATAAGTGCAAATGGGTCTGGTGGAGAAAAAATCATAGGATGGCTCTCTTCTAAAAAAATTATATGATATTATCTCGCTTAGATTCTTATCCTACAATATTGACTATGATAGGTTGACAATCAAAGAGGTCAACCCATAACTCTTATATTACCTATTTTCACACTTGCATTATGTTCATTACAAAAGAAAAACTCAATTTCTTATTATCTCTCATATATGTCTCTAGCCATGTTAACACGCATTACTTGATAAACTTCCTATTCATCTATCTCCATCATTGGTAAGTTATAGTGATCTACAATCATTGACACCTGGGTATCATCCAACCATATATAATTGATGCATTTTTTTTCTCTTAGGGGGTAAGGGATTAAACCAGATACAATTGATTACTTTTGTGTAAGCAACTAAACACAGAATTAAACCAGAATAATAAGCAACTAGAAATCAGAATCAGCAAAGAATAAGAGATACAAGAAACAATGAAAACTTGTATTAAACTCTTCCAGAAGGAAATACAATTGAAGAAATCTCTCTTTCTTCCACACCTCTTAGATGTATAGATCTCTTTCCCTCAAGATTTCTCTCTATCAATTACAAACACAATTTAGCTACTTGAATTGTCTACAATTTCATGTCTACAAGCTATGAAGATCTATCCCTATTATATAGAATTAGGGATCATGAGCTATGCATTATCCACCATCAGATAAACCTCCTAATCAAAGGTTCAAATCAGTTCTGCCAAAAATAGAAACACAGACTTACAACTAACAGTTAATCTAATCATGCAAACAATCTATTCATCCACAAAAATAGACTTTTTGGATGCACAGGTGACCGACATCGGTCCCTATCTACCTACACATGACTGACATTGACTGATCCATAACCAATGTCAGCAGCCTCCAATCGATCCCTGACCGATGTCGGTGACTGTGTAAATACAAAAACCTTGCATTTGCTCATTGGTGAAGCTTTTAGCTCCACAACTCAACAATCTCCCACTTGGAGATAAATAGCTGCACATGTACCTGTACAGCAACATCTTCTAGTTTGTTCATCTTCAAGCTCAATCTTGAAGACCAACAAAATTTGAATGAAGATTCAACTTCTCCTTTGTTACTGGCTTTGTTAACATATCAGCAGGGTTCTTATCTGTATTGATCTTTTCCAGCTTCAACTCACCATCCTCCAATACCTATCTAATGAAGTGGTACCTAAGTTGTATATTTTTGGTTCTTGAATGAAATGTTGAATTCTTTCCCAAATGAATTACACTTTGACTATCACTGTATAATATACAACTCTCTTGCTCCTTTCCCAACTCTTCCATGAACCGTGTCATCCATATCATCTCTTTGCTAGCCTCTGTGACTGTAATGTATTCTGCCTCTATAGTAGATAAGGCAACAACCTTCTACAACTTTGAAATCTAGCTAATTGCCATTCCACCAATAGTGAAAACATAACCTGTGGTGCTTCTCCTGCCATCCAAGTCACCTGCCATATCCACATCTACATATCCATGTAGAGAAGTGTTTGACCCTCCATAGCATAAATGCCTAATGCTGGTCCATCTCAGATATCTGAGAATCCACTAAACTGCTTTCCAGTGTTCCTTCCCTAGATTGGCCATAAACTTACTGATAACTCCCACTGCTTGGGAAATATTAGGTCTAGTACATACCATTGCATACATTAAGCTCCAAACTACGAAAGCATATGGAACTCTACTCATGTACTCTACCTCATCATGTGAATTAGAACACTTTTCTTTGCTTAACTTGAAGTGTCTAGCCATAGGTGTGCTTACTGGTTTTGCATCCTGCATATTGAACCTCTCCAACACCTTGTTCACATAATCCTCTTGAGACAAAATCAAACTGTGATTTTTCCTATCTCTTTTAATACTCATGCCAAGGATTTTCTTTTCTACTCCCAAATCCTTCATGGTAAATGTGTGAGCTAATTTTACCTTAAACTCAAAAATATCCTACATGTGTGAACCTGCAACAAGCATATCATCTACATACATCAATAAGATAATATATCTACCATTATCCAATCTCTTAAAATAAACACAATGGTTAGATTGACATCTACTAAAATCATGCTCAGTCATAAACTTGTCAAACCTCAAGTACCATTGTCTTGGAGCTTCCTTAAGACCATATAAGCTTTTCTTCAACCTACACACAAGCTTCTCCTTACCTTTGACCTCAAAACCTTTTGGCTGATCCATATATATTTCTTCATCCAAATCTCCATGAAGAAACATTGTCTTAACATCAAGTTGCTCAAGATGTAAATCCTCAATAGCAACTAAAGACAATATAGTCTGAATAGAAGTCATTTTTACTACAAGAGAAAAAATTTCACCAAAATCAATACCTGGTTTCTGTTCAAATCCCTTTACTACCAACCTGGCCTTATGTCTCATTTGTCTATTCTCACCTTTCTTTAACCTGTAAACCCATTTGTCTTTCAGTGCTCTCTTTCCATCTGGAAACTCAACCAAATCCCACGTTTGGTTCTCTTTTAAGGAATCAATCTGCTCATTCATGCCAAGCTCCCACTGTTTCTGGGTTTTTACCTACATTACTTCATCAAAACTCTCTGGTTTTCCACTATCAGTAATAAATAAGTAGAATAATGAAGGGGAATATCGAATTGGAGGTTTACTTACCCTTTTTGACCTCCTCGTGGGCATTTGAGACTCATTCACTGCTTTTTGTCCACCCAAATTCTCTATCAGTGACCGATCTCGATCATCTCCAAGTCTGTACTTGACCGACATTGGTTCCTCTCAACCGATGTCAGTTCTTACCTGACCGACATTGGTCACTATCTGACCGATGTCAATTCCTATATGGCCGACATCAGTTCCTTCCTGACTGACATCGGTGTCTGTGTTTACTTGAGTGTGAAAATTCTTTCCCGTGAGCTCATTTTGGATCATCACTTCATCCAATTCAACATTGCCCTGCTCATAATTCTTCAGCTTCTTGAGTTGATCACTGTACATCACTTCTTCATTGAAAAAAACATCGCGGCTTCTAATAATTTTGTTAGTTCCTAGATTCCACAATCAAAATCTAAAATATTCAGAGCCATAACCAATAAAAGTGCACCTCATAGATTTAGCATCTAGCTTCTTTCTATTTTCTTTATCAACGTGCACAAAAGCTTTAGAACCAAAAACTTTGAGAAATGAAAGATCTACCTATTTACCTATCCATGCCTCTTCTGGAATTCCACCATTTAGAGCAGTAGAGGGTCCTCTGTTAATTAGGTAAACTACAGTATCTATAACTTCTACCCAAAACTGTAAGGGCAAACTAACATGTAACCTCATACTCTGTGCACACTCCAATATTGTTCTATTCATCCTTTCAGCAACTCCATTTTGCTAAGGTGTCCTTGGAACCATCCTTTCCCTACGTATTCCATTCATAGAATAGTATCTGTTGAACTTATAGCTAAACTACTCACCACCATTGTCAGATCTAAGACACTTCAATCTCAAACCTATTTCATTCTCAACTAAAGCTTTCCATTTCATAAATGTGTCAAAACATCAAATTTCTTCCTTATGCAATAAACCCATACCTTTCTTGTAGCATCATCAATGAAAGAAACATAATACTGTGATCCTTCAATAGAAGCTACCTGAGCTAGTCCCCACATGTCTATGTGAACAAGCTCCAACTTGTGCTTCTTCTTTGTTGACCCAGTTTTGAGAAATCTCACTCTCTTCTATTTCCCAAAAATACAATGCTCATAGAAATCTAGATCTATGCTTTTCAAATCTGAAAGCTTACCTTTTAACTTAAGAACTTTCATTCCCTTCTCACTCATGTGGCCAAGCCTACAGTGCCACAACTTTACATCCACATCTAAAGTAGATAATACAAAAGGAGAATAATTAGTAATACAATTACATAAATAGAGAGTACCTACTCTCTTACCTCTGGCTAATACAAGTGCACCCTTGGTAACCTTCCAAGATTTAGCTATGAGAGTTATTGTACAACCCTCATCTCCTAACTTTCCTACAAAAATTAGATTCCTCTTCAGGATGGGTACATGCATGACATATTTCAACACCCATGTATTTCCATTCTGCATTTTCAGCTGCACTTTTCCTTTGCCAAAAATTTTACGAGGCTCATCATCCCCTAAATAAACTATTCCAAAGTCTCCCTAGACATAATTATTGAAATATTCTCTATTTGGGGTTGCATGGAAAGAGGCACTAGAATCTAAAACCTAAGATTCTATTCTAGTATCCAAAGAAAATATAAGAGCATCTTGTGCAAAAATACCTACAACTTTTGCTTCTTCTTTACCTTCATATTGATTTTCTTCTTTAACCAGCAACCAACAATCTTTCCTTGCATGCCTTATCTTTCCACAATTCCAGTAGGTTATTTTTCTTCCATTTCTAGATTTGGATCTAGCTCTCATCTTTGACTTAGACCTTGATCTCCCTTGCTTGCGCTTCTCTTTTTGCCTTCCCCTGCTTTCAATACTTAAAGCATTACCTGATGTTTCCCTTGTGCTTTTCCTGTGAGTTTCCTCATTCAAGATTACACTAACAACATCATCTACTTTCAAGATATTTGTAGCAGATGCAGTATTACTAACTGCCATTACCAAACTATGCCAACTTTTAGGTAAAGAGCATAAAATTAAGAGAGCCTTAATTTCATCATCAAAAATTATTGACTGAATTTAACTAATTTACTATTGCATGGAAATCATTTAGATGACTAGATACATATCCACCTTCCTACATTTGCAAATTAAATAATTGCTTCATAAGATATACCATATTTGAAGTTGAGGGCTTTTCATATAAATTTGCCAAAGTATCCATTAACTCTACCATTTTCTTTGCCTGTGACAAGTTGTAAATCATAGAAGATGCCACGCTCAACCTTATAGATTCCAGAGCCTTTCTATCAAGAACATTCCATTCTTCATCTTGCATATCTATGGGCTTGCTTGAAACCCCACCCAATGGTAAGTATAGACCTTTCTGATATAGATAATCTTCTATCTGCATCCTCCATAATTGATAATTCTTGCCGTTAAACTTTTCCATTCTCAGTTTACTTTTTTCTACCATTGCTATACTCCCACTCAAACAAAAACCCCTATGAGTGACCTGTAATCAATACACACTAAACAAATCTGAAACCACCTGTTAGTGAACCCAAGCTCTGATACCACTTATCAGTTGGTATCACTTGGTGAACTAGCAACCTAGCTATGATACCACTTGTCAGTTGGTATCACTTGGTGAACTAGCAACCTAGCTCTGATACCACTTGTCAGGATCGTAACAAGATACAATTGATTACTTTTGTGTAACTAAACATAGAATTAAACTAGAATAATAAGCAACTAGAAATCAGAATCAACAAAGAATAAGAGATACAAGAAACAATGAAAAATTGTATTAAACTCTTCCAAAAGGAAATACAATTGAAGAAATCTCTCTTTCTTCCACACCTCTCAGATGTACAAATCTCTTTCCCTCAAGATTTCTCTCTATCAATTACAAACATAATTCAGCTACTTGAATTGTCTACAATTTCATGTCTACAAGCTATGAAGATCTATCCCTATTATATATAATTAGGGATCATGAGCTATGCATTCTCCACCATAAGATAAACCTTCTAATCAAAGGTTCAAATCAGTCCTACCAAAAATAGAAACACGGACTTACAACTAACAGTTAATCTAATCATGCAAACAATCTATTCATCCATGAAAATAGACTTTCTAGACACACAAGTGACCGACATCGGTCCCTATCTTCCTGCACATGACCGATGTTGGCTGATCCATAACCAACGTTGGCAACCTCCAGTCGATCCCTGACTGATGTCGGCGACTGTGTAAATACAACAACCTTGCATTTGCTCATTGGTGAAGCTTTTAGCTTCACAACTCAACACTACAATCATTGACACCTGGGTATCATCCAACCATATATAATTGATGCATTTTTTTCTCTTAGGGGGAAGGGGATTATCTTTCTATTAGGGATTTTATATTTCCTTTCCATGACTATGATGTGCCATGCTTCAGTTGCCATGATATCATTATTGATGCTCCCAAAGGTACCATATATAGTGGCATTGCATGTTACATAACTAATTATTTATATCTATTAACTTTTTTCTATGTTATATGTATATCAATCAAGAATGGTAGAATGTGATCCAGTGCTATGGGAAACTCATGCATATGCACCATGATACCTTTTTAGAGCTTGGTCACTATGACATGTCCTAAGTATAACATTAAATTTGGGGGGAATTTAGTATTAGATATAATGAGCTAGACCAAATTCTCCCACCATGCTTAGAACATTACTTGGTATGTAAATTATGTGCTCTATAATATATAGATAAAGTTCTAGAACTTAATGTCAAGCTAGTAATCAACATCTAGATGTAGCTCTATTTTGGGTGACTACCAATGTGTGAATACCAATAAGAGAACCAAAAATTGATATTAGAAATTATAGTTTGCATAATTCAATACTTTTTCAATGTTGGTGGTCAACTCAAAGACCAATAATTTAGGCTAGTTGAATTCTTTTTTGAGGTAGATGATGCATGAGGTAATGTCAATTACCCCATTTGTAGTTTGTTTGGTGTTCTTGGCCATTTGCTAGTTTTTTCATGTGATGCATGTTGTGAAAACTCAAACCTTATCATTTATAATATTTATAAGTGGGATTCCCTAGGAATCTATATAATAGTTTTTATGAACTTCTTGTAGAAGTTGTGGTGCTTTAGATATATAAGGTTCCTCTAGTTTATCACTTGTTGATAAACCTATGGCACATGCTATCAAAACCTCATTGATATAGATGATAACCACATTAAATATGTAAATATCACCCTTATTATAGTGGCCTAATAGTAGTTACATGATCTTGATGAGGTTGATAAAAGTCATTAGATAGATTAGGCATTTTCCATCCATGGTGTGAAATTGATGTGGTTTTGCCAAAGTAATGGGCTATATGCCTTAGATTGATTCTGAGATGAAAAAATTATTATCAATGACTTTGATGGACTCAAATTCATTAAGATCTAAAAAAATTGTATTTTAAGAGCCAACCCAATACCCAAATCTTCCTTTTGAGAATCAGTAAGAATTTTGAGCATTTGGGAAAGCTTAAAAGTAACCATTATACCCTCTTTAATTCTAGTGTTGTTGTTTTGAGAAAACTTATGCTCTTCACTCAAGGAGATGGAAAATTTTATAGATGACTAAAGCTTGCTGTGTACTAAGTGTAAGATACCAAAATTGTGTATCCAATCTAGCTTTTATAAATTCTCATTCACTCTTTTCCCTTGTGTTTCTTTAATTTTACCCTATTATGATTTAAGATTGTTTGTGCATGCATTAAATATGAATAATTGTGTCTATATTATGTATTGAGTTTGTTGAGTTATCCAGTTATTTTGGTGATGTATGAAATATAAAAGATATCACATCACCGTATTTTCCTTATGTTATACTTGATTATTACTTATGTGATGCTAACCTATGATCTCTTTTAGGATATCTATCAATCTATTCACCTAATTTTTCATTAACAACCACATTTGAATATTAGTATATGTTATCCACTTTATATACTACCATCATGTGATTATTGCACTTAATTGAAGTCATCCATTATATTTTTGAGCTCACCATATCCTTTATCCATTACACTCTTCATTACTAGCACCTTCTATGCCATTGCTCCTTATTTCACTCTTCTACAACTCTAAAAAAAGTGAATTATAACCTATACACACAACAATAAAAAAATAAACCACACTCCAACAACATTACTTAAATAAATTATTAACTACATGGTGTGACTCAACACCTGATACTTATAGAGCCAAATCATTGGTGGTAGGGTTTGAGCCTAATGCCATTCACCCATTTATGTAAAATAGTGCCTTGTAAATCCCTTAAGATTATAGTTACTATTTACAATAACTCATGGATAATGTATGCAACTTTATATATAATTTTGATCTTTCTTAGGAAGGATCTAAACTAACTACCATAAAATAAGATCGACTAATCCACATGAAACTCATTTGTGCAAAAGTTCTTGTCATGTCAGGATTTTTGGATATATTTATGCCTAAAATGCTCTATGTATATCTTCATCCATTTTATTTATCTCTAGTAACATGTTTTTCCATGATTCTCAATCATGCATATGCATAATGATTATGATTTGAAGGCTTGATATTACATACTCCATGGGAATAAACTCTTCTAACCTATAGATTGAATAAAATGGAGTGGACCCTACCACACACTTATAATGTGTGTGATACTCCCATATAGATAAAAAAAAATTCAATCCTCCCAATCATTCCTTTAAATATTTTAGATTTTAGTAGGCTTTTTACCCAACACCTTATTTAAAACTTCATCTTGGCCATAAATGTGGGGATTATATGTTATTATGTTTTGGTGAAAAATTAAAAATTCATCAGTGAGAATATTTATAGTCTTGTTTAATAAATGGGTTCCCATATCAATCACCAATTTTATAGGATAACCAAACCTAGTAATAATATTTTCATATAGAAACTTTGTTGTGTCCTATCATCACAACTAGGTATCATAACAACGTCCACCCACTTTGTAAAATAGTTCATCACAGTAGTAATATATTAGGAATAGATATAGTTAATGGGTGGAATAATGGCTCAAAAAATATTAATTCCCCACTACTCAAAGGTATGTTGTGCTAGCATCGACTATAGAGGCATTTTGCTTCTCTAGTTTGGCTTGCCCATCTATTGACATACATCACAATGTTGTGAAACACCATAGGCATGTTAGAACATATGAAGCCACCAAAGACCACTCTATAATATCTTTCTCATGGTTTCTTCTCCTATAAATTGATCACTTATGATTTCCTAATTTCCCTCTTTAATCAATTTTGGCCTTTCATGATCTAGTGTAACTTTGTGTAAGACTTCTTCCTTTCCCATATGATA
This sequence comes from Torreya grandis, assembly GCA_037957365.1. NCBI lineage: Eukaryota > Viridiplantae > Streptophyta > Pinopsida > Cupressales > Taxaceae > Torreya > Torreya grandis. The sequence continues at coordinate 1,170,013 of JARHVA010001554.1, read as the reverse complement.
AAGAAATCCTTTGATAATACTATATGGCAAGGCTCTAGTAATGAATTGATTCTTATCTTTTTCTAGATAGTGTTCTTGAAATATCCCCTATTCAAATAAATTTTTGATATATTGTAAATGTTTTGGAATCACAAACACATGAAATATATGTCAAATAATTTAGACCCATGTTATCTAGTCCTAGCTTAACATTGATCTAGAATTGGAATTCTTGGAAGAGCATCAACCACTATGAAATGAGTGCTCCTAGCATGGGCTTATTAACTAGGTATAACAGTATTTGGTGATCAACAAATAGCTCAAAGGGTGTGGATAAAAGGTAGTGCTAGAAATTTTGAAGTCAAAACACCATTGCTAATGCCTCTCACTCAGTTTTTGAATAATTTTTATCCATAAGAGATAATTTCTTACTTGTAAAATAGATAGGGTATTCTAATCCACCCTCTCCTAGTCACATTAATATGGTGCCAAATGTGATTCATAATGCATATACATGTACATGAAATGGTTTAGTCTAATATAGGAAGATTAGGATCAATGTTATTCATTATTATCTACTTAAATTCAATGAATTCCACTTGGCATTCCTCTATCCATATAAACTATGTTCTTTTTCACAACTTATCCAAGGGGGTAAATATGGATATATACCCCTTAATTAGATTTTGATAGTATCCTATATCCTATAAAATATTGCATCTCTATTGAGTTTGTAAGTATAGGCATTCCCATAATTAATATGATCTTATCTTGGGATATTGAGATGACCTTACTAAAATCTACATGTCCTAGTAGGACCCTAAATAAGATGAAAAATAAATATTTATTCAAATTGAGCATAATTCGTAGTGCCCTATATCTCTTTAAACATAAGTCTAAGTTTATACAAATGATTTTTAAACAAAGAAAACACTACCCATTCATCCAAGTAGACTTCCAAAAAGTCATGGATAAAATTCTTAAATGAAATAATTATAGCTCTAGAGAATACCATAGGTGCATTCTTCAAACCAAATGACATTACCTTATATGCAAAGAAGCCCCATTAAATTGTGAAAGTGGTCTTGGTCTTATCTTCTTCTATGATTGGTATTTGATGATATCCACTAAATTTACTTGTGAAGGAATACACTTCATGCCCTATGATCACTTTTAAAACTTCATCTATGAATGAATAGAAAATGGAACATTAACACAAGCCTCATTCAAGAGGTGATAGTCTCCATATTAAATAGTCTTAGGTTTTATAAATAGGGGATAACCTATTCAGATTTTTCTATAGGAAAGATAATACCAACTTCTTGTATATGATCCAACTCAACTTTCACTTTAAGTTTCATATTTTCATTGAATCAATAGGGTATTTTATTAATTGGACATGCATACTCCTTCAGTTCAATGTGTATTTCCCATAAAGATGGATCCATGCCCTTAATCTCTATGAATTTTATAGGAATTACATTTTGGTAATCCCTTAAGAGATACATAACTTTTGATATGTTTTATTGAGTCCAATAATCTCCAATATACACTAATTTGGGAATGATATCTATTCTAATGTTCCCCACATATTCCTTTAGGAGCTATTTATATATGTTAAATTCAAACTTAGTAATTGAGTCATTTAGTATCTTTTGGTCTTGTCATTTTGGAAAATTAATATGTCAAAAAAATTCTTCTTTTGTTTACTTTACGATTGTCTTTAAATGGCTCGACCTCTCATTCAAGTTCAAATAGACTGGATAAAGCCATCATATTCATCCTAATTGTCTAAATTGGATGTCCAATCATATTAATTTTGTATCCTATGGAAAGGTTTAATGGGGATTTTCTCCTTCCCTTTTTTTTTGTAGATCTATAGGCATTATTCAATTCACTAGCTATACCTTGTTGTGAAGATGACTCGGTGACAATATCTAAGTCCTCAACCCACCCATGACATAGAAAGATATTTAAATTTATAAATTTTGATGGGTGTCATTTAACCCTTCATTTAATAAATATTTTATATTGATGTCTATCAAACTAGAGCTGATGTCCAAAGCTATCTGTAGTAAGGTTTATGGTGGTAGATCTATAAGTTGGTCTTGAGGAGATTATGATGATTCTAATCTAACTTTTAACAATGAAAGAGTTATTATAATATAGTTTCTTCACACATTTACTAAAAAAAGAGATTAACCATTTCACTAACTAATTCAATCCTTTGCTTGAAATTAAATCACCCTTAATCTACTTCACACTTGCTTGGAAATGTAGATCTATCTAAGTCACACTTACATGGAAATATAAATCTATCTAATTCACACTTGCTTGGAAATGTAAATCTATATAATTCATACTTGCATGGAAATGTAAACACTTAGCTGGAGAGATAATTCTAAGCTAAACAAATCTTGTGCAGTAAATCAAAAGAAACACTAAGACTAAGTCACACTTGTTCTGAAAGAAGATAGCTATTGGAGTGTAAATATTTGAATTTAAATTACTAATATTTACAAGTATTTAAGATATTCTAATTATCTAGTAATGTAAAATTAATTCAACATAAATATAAATACAATATAGAAATTCTTGGTTTCAAGGAGAGTGGGCCCTTGCTCTTCTTAGAGACAGGAACAAAGTTTACTCAATATAGAAAGCTGGAATGATATTGCATTAATTAATAGAAAGCTAGAACATTTACATTATATCTAAAATTTTGAGTGTAATAGTTATTCATCTCTTTTTTAGACAAAATATTTACATATTTGTGCTAATACAATTAGAATTAAAACAATATGCAGGAAAATAGGACTTCTTAGTCAATCCATTTATCCTCAAAATAGGATATTTGGATTTATCAAGACCCTAAAAATCTATTTGTCTCAATAAGACAATTATGCTATCCCTATAATAGTTTTAAGGTCCAAATATATACAAAATATATCAAGATTGAATCCTTAAAAATAGGAGGTAAGTATTTCATTGATGTGATTCCAGTTGGATTAATCTTCCTCTTTAGATCATCTATAAACTCTTTTGCTTCTCAAATTTTATATCTACAGAGTCCATAGATTCTAGACTGGTAGAGTCCATAGATTCTAGATTGGCAAAGTCTATAGATTTTGGACTGGCAAAGTCTGTATATCTTGGATTGGTTGAGTCTGTAGCTTCGAGAAATTGAGGTCAAAATTGAAACTTCTTTAAATGTTATTTCTACCATCCGTCCTATGTATTCTTCAAAACCAAAACACTAAAACATGCTACTTGTTAGGTATAAATGACAAAATGGTAACTCAACCTTTGGTTTGACATAAATGAGATAAAGTAGTTATTTTCCATGCAATAGTTAGCTAAAGGTCTATGACTTACATAAGATTGTATCCTTAGAGAGATGAAATGAAGGAAATTCCATGTCAATAATGATCCATATTTTGGGCTCATCATTTCCCCCAAACTTTACCTTTTTCAAGTCCCATTGCAAGCATTCAAATAGATTCATTGGTTCTTGGCCTATTTTTCATGCCCTTACTAAGATCATATTGATCAAATTCATCTTTTATATGCTAATATATATTTCTTGTAAATCCTTTATACATTTGAACCATTTTTATCCATATTTTAAACTCTTCATCAGATTGTGGTGCCCAATTATACCATCCAAGAACTGGTATGATAAACAATGGAGGTCAATAACTCATTCCAATCCATGTTTACTCTCCTCTAGAGTTTATTGCTTTTATAATTTCTTCAAGAATTTCTTCATCTCTTCTTTTGCTCTACCTCATATTGTTATGAGACATAACTTCTTGTCTTTTGAGAGATCTTAATAATTGGTCCCATCTTTTCACACTAGCAACAACAATAGAATCAAAGATTTGTATTACAAATAGATCAAATGAAATAATACAGTTATACAAAGCTTCCAAATAGTGGTTATTTATGGAAGTATTTAAACAATATCGCTTGAAATTGTGTTCAATCAATATTAGGATGGAGAAGGTTGATTTGATGCATAACCCCATAGTTTTAATATGATCGGTATATTCTTCAAAAATATTTTTCCATGCCAATTGATTTGAAAGTGGAATGAAGTTCTCTCGATTGAACTTCTCCTACATGTAAAAATTTTCAAAAATTTATTATGTTCATGATCTCCTATTATCAAATCATTCAGATAAAATTCATAGAGGAGATCCTAAGTATCAGACCCAGAACTATAGAATATTTCTAAAAATGTAAAGGGATCTAGAATCTTATAAGGAAGATGGTAGGATATCCTAAGAATTTGTAATCTATATAATTAATAAAATAGGAATAGAATATATGTAAGAGCTGTACTTCTACAATCCAAAAGAATCTCTCCTAATTTTCAAGCATTCTGCAAGTCTTCCTCTAAAGTCTGAGTTTTAGTTTCTAATATATTTTTTTCATTTTCCAATTTCTTATTGGTAATGACTAAAACTTCATTCTTCTATTTGATTTATTGATATTCCTATTGAGCTTGATGTAACATTTATAATGGAGGAATATATAGATAATTGGTCTGACATCCTTGATCAAAAAATATTTTTAGAGAAGAGGTAGGCTGACTATCCTTAACAAAAAATGTCTAATAAGAATTTAACAGTTTCTATTTTATTTCTCAAGACTCTTTATATATATCCATGAATTGACTTCTTCCTCTTCTTTCTATTCTATTATTTCTTCTAATTTATTAACTTTCAAATCAAAATTCAAATATGTTTCTAATTTTTGTACTAACATATAGTTGAGATGATCCTTACTTTGTAGTTGGTTGAGTAGATTTACAATATCTATTTATTGTTGTTAAATCAACTATTAGGCTTTAGAAAGTTCCATGGTTAGCTTCATGATAGGATCCTTGGGACTAGATGGTTTTCATTCTTCAAATGTATATAGAGATTTAACTTTATCTAATGGAACTTCAATTTCATCACTTTGTTCTCCTATTGAATTACCTTATTGCATGGCAAAGCTCTTAGTAGGTTCCTCTATAAAAACTTTTGTAGGAGTTTCTTTTTCTTTATTGTTATATTGTTCTAAAGGTTGGGATAGTTATTGAAGGCTATCCAAGGTATGGACTACTTATTTCATCTTCATCTAAAATAATTATTCTTCTTCTTATTTTAGTCCTGAGGACCACACTTGATCCTTCTTCTACTATAGGAGTCAAGCCCTTCTCAAGTCTTATTGAGACAACAATGTTTCTTTTTAGTTTCCTTCTTTCTAGGTAGATGACTAGTTACTCAACCAATTCCTAAGGTTCTTGTGGAAGATCTAAAATAATGAGGGTTTGAGTAGCTTGAGATCTAGTAACCCTTCCTAAAGTGGGAGGAGTTTTTTTTACAATTGTAGGTTATTTTGGTTTTTTCCTTGAGCTCACTTTCTTAGTAGTTGTAATAGTTGTAAGATATTTCTTTTGTGACTGGATTGAACCTAATGTTTTAACTTCTTCCTGAATAGATAGGGCTAGAATTTGTCTAATGACCCTATTTCAAAGGTTTCCCAAACCTTTTTCCCCTATTACAAGAAATGGTGTTGAATAATAAGGTGAATGAGGCCATGATGCCTAGGGGAAGAATTAGGGGTTGTGGTCATCACTTAGAGGTGACCATACAATAAATATGAAAGGTTAATTTTACACTAAGGATTTTCCCTTCCATGCTTAAGATTTATTAAAATTTTCATATCTTCTCCTCCTAAAAGACTACATCACCCTTCACATGTGATATACTTAATTAACCATAATGCTATAGATTTCCATGGCTCTATAAGTGAATCTCTATGGATCCCCTTATCTTTCCCTTTTGAATTAATCAAACATGCAACTCTAGTCTGTTCATTGCCATTGAATTGAGCAATCAAGTCATTAAATGGAGTTCTTCCTATTATTTTTATTCCTTCATCTGGGATTTCTATGATTTAACTAATAGTCTGAATAGACACTGGAATAACTACTCCCTCAATAATACAAAAATTATGAGTAAGGTTTTTCATGAATTCTCTTACCAATGTCTCATGGAAGCCCTAGAATTTTTTATGAATGATAACCAGCCATGCACCTCAAAAACTACAATATAATCCCTATAATTGAGGAATTCAATTGCCTTTTTTAGTTATAACCTTATCTTTTTCCCCATTCCTTCTAAATTATCACTGATTTTGGAAAAAAAAAATCAAATTGAACTAGGGTTTGCACTATTTTCCTTTGGGATTTGTAGAGAAAGGTTTCTGATGCACTTCATAGAGACTGGTAACTTTTATGGGCATGTTGTGTGTATAAAATTAACTCACTATGAGTTGGTGAGAGTATAATCATTATTTTTCATGATCTTAGACTTCACTCAATATTTACAGAGTGAGACTACTAATTTTTGAGGTGGTGTGAACACTATTATGCCCATTTGAATGATGGCATGTTATGGTGGTAATTTTATTGCTCACATGGATGGAATAGTTACTGCTTCCACCACTGTAGGTATTTGTTATGTCTAATAAATATTGATTAGAAGCCCTTTCATTTTGGTATTTTTATGAAATGATGTCATAATGTCCCATCATAATGATAATGATGAAATTAATTGCATTGGATACATGTATCCATTATGACATGTGTTTCCTTATCCATTTATTTTGCATGTTATGATTATTCCTCTCTTTTAGGGGATAGATGATTATCTAATTATGGTTTTTCATCTCTATAAGATTTTATTATTTAAATCAAAATACTTATATTTCACTAAAACATGAATAAATAAAACTTATAACTCACTTTTTCTTACCTCAGATCTTGTTCTTCTCTTGCCATTTGTTCTGTACAAGTAAGTTTACATGAATTAGTTAACATAGTTCAAAAGAATAATATAAAGTTTTATTACATGAGGAAATCAATCAATATTTCATGAACAAACTTTTTTTTTAGTTTTTGCCCCTTGACTAGCCATTATTAGTTTTCTAGTCAAGGCCCTTTTTAGCATGGCATAACCAGCTAGAAAGCTAGTTTTCTAGTTATGCATTGTCAATAGCATCCCCAAAAGGATTTTAAATATCAAATTTATTTATTTTTATTTTATTTTGTTTACCAATAGAGAGAAATAATTAAAGAATAAGTTCCCTAGAGGAAACTGATTCCTCCAAGAAAGCTATTTCACTTTTCATTTTCTATTAAAAATTCATCTTTATAGAGAGGTTTCTAATAAAGTTTCAATCTATGCCCATTTATTAGGAGAGTCCTTCTAATATCATCAATGTGTATCAACTTGATAGAACCATTTTCAAAAACTTTCTCTATTTGATATGGTCTTAACTACCTTGTCTATAGTTTACCTTTGAATTTTTGAAATTTTGAGTCAAACAGTAATGTCCAGTTTCCTTTCTGAAACTTTCATTGTTTGATGTGTGAGTCATTCCAAATTTTCCTCTAATTTTGCACCAATTCAGTCCTCTATATTGCTTTAATTCTTATTTCATCATGTTGATTGACTTACATGAGTCTCTCCTTCTATACTTTTTCCAATTCAATTCCCACTTCTACTACTATTTTCAATGTTTATAAATCAAATTCAATTGAGAATAAGGGTATCTTACCATAAACTAGCTTGTCAAGAGAGAAACTCGTAGTTATTTTATAGGTGGTATTATAGGCCCAAATTGCTTTTGGTACTTTATCCACCCAATATTTTCTATTAGTACTAAAAATCTTGGTCAAAATGGTTTCCAATTCTCTGTTGGTGACTTTAACTTGTCCATTATCTTATGGGTGATATGGAGAAGAATTCTTATGCTACACTTGATATACTTTCATGAAGTAATTTCTCATTTTTGACATGAGCTAGTGTCCTTGATCTGACACTATCTCCCTTGGAGCACTAAATCTCTTCATAATTTTGAAATATAAGAAATATGTTATAACTTCTTCTTGAGCACGTGTTAAAACTTCAACTTCTACCCATTTGGTAACATAGTCTGTACAGGGTAATAGATATTCCTTTCCTCTAGATGGGGGATCCACATGTCCTACAAAGTTAATTCCCCATTTCTCAAATAGTTCTAAAACTAGATGATGATGGAGAGGCATCTCAAATGAAAGAGTGGGTTATCTCATTATTTGACATGCATCACATTGTATAACATATATGTTTACTTATCTATGAAGGGAAGGCTAATAGTAGACTGCTCTTAGGATTTTGTGTATAGTTTTTTGAGTTGAGTAATGTCCTCTTAGTTCATCATGATAAGCTCTGATGATGTCACAAGCTTCATTATTGGTTACACACCTATAAAACACATGATCTAGTTTGATTTAAATAACATTCCATTAATCTATTTAAAAGAAGAACTTTTTTTTATTAAACATTTTCTTTGCTTTCTTAAAAAATACAGAAGAAACTTCCCTATAGTAAGGTAATTATCTATATCAGAAAACTATGAATATTTTACTAAAACAACAGACAATTATTCATCTAAAAAATCATCCTCCACTAGTTTTTCTTCACATGAAGTGTTTAAGTCTAGACAAGAAATCAGTAACCACATTAAATTTTCCTAGTTTATCTATAATATTTATATCAAATTCCTATAAAAGTAATAGCCATCTAATAATCCTTCCTTCCACTATTGGTTTATTGGTAAGGTATCTAATAGTTGAATGGTTTGTATAGTTAAACATCTTGTAGCCTATTATATAGTGTCTAAATTTATTTATTGCATAAACTACATCAAGGAACTCTTTTTTAGCAGGTGTTATATTTTTGCTAATTTAATAGATAACATGCATGTGATCATTCTCATATTTTTGTCCCAAGACTACACCCATTATTGTTTTGGAAGCATTTGTATATATATATATATATGAAAAGGTTGTGTCTAATCTAGTCATCTTAATACTAAGGTAGTACTAAGCTTGGTTTTGATTGTTTCAAAATATTTTTGGCAATCAACACTCCATACAAACTCATTATCCTTTATGAGCAAAGAAAACATAGGAGCAACTATTTTACTGAACTTGTTTATAAAACATCTATAATAGTTAGTATGTCCTAATAAAATTTTAACCTCTGTTTGTGTATGTGGAATGGGTAGGTTAGAGATTATCTCAACTTTCTTGGGATCTACCTAAATGCCTCTTGCAGAAATAGATGTCCAAGCACTATTCCTTGATCCATCATCAACAAGCATTTTTCATGACTTAATGATAATTGATGTTCCTCAAATCTTGTCAAAATTATTTCTAAATTAGTAAGAGCATATTCATAAGTTTCTCCATGGACACTAAAACCATCCATGTAAACCTCCACATAGTCATTAGTGAGGTTAGGAAATATTGCTAAGACTACTCTTTGAGAGGTTGCAGGAGCATTGTAAAGTCTGAATAAAAGTACTCTATAGGCAAAGGCTCCCCAAGGATAGGTGAATGTGGTTTTATCCTAATCTTTAATTTATATTTGGTTGTATCTACTAAACCCATCTAGAAAAGAGATATTTTTTCCCTACCAAATTATCTAGAACTTAATCAATGAAAGACAATGGAAAATAATCTCTTAAAGTGGCTTTGTTTAATTCTCTATAATCTACACACACATGCCATTTATCATTATTTTTAGGTACAATTACCAATGTTGAAACCCACTAGCTGTCTGAAATGGGGTAAATAAATCCTACATCCAATAATTTTTTAATTTCTATTTTAACTATATCTTTCAATGCTAAATTTATTCTTTTTTGTGGTTATCTAACTAGTTTTATTGATCATTTTAGATATTATGTGTACATACACTTGGGTGAATTCCATTCATATTAGTGTAATTCAAAGCAAAATCCTTGGTGTATCATTCTAAGAATTCAAAAATTTGATCCTCTTCATCATTTATTAGTGAACTATTAATGTTCAAGACTTTTCCTAAAAACACCGTGAGAGTTTTAGTGCCTGGATGATTAGGTTCCACTTTCTTAAATTCACTCATTAATTAATTAAAAGGATATGGATGAGGAATTAGAATATGGAATGTAGTTACATTTTCAACAAATCCTTTTCTAGGAGGAATAGCTCTTGCTAATGGGCAATGGAATGCACTAAATAAATAGGTCTATTGTGTTTCTACCCAATTCCAAATATTTGACTAAATTAGCCTATGATCATATGATGAAGTAGAAAAAAGGTTGAGAGAATATGTCCCAATAAATTTTGGAGAGTTCATAGATTCTGGATTGGCTAAGTCTATAGATTTTGGATGGGTAGAGTCCATAGATTCTGGATTAGCAGAGATTTTTTCTTAGTTTGTAGAGTCATGTTATTCATAACCTTGGATTACTTCTTCATTAAATTATTATATATGATATCTAATTGTAATTTTAGCCAAAGATGAAAATTCATTTGTTATGTTTTCTGGATTATCTACCCAAAAAATTTCTATGTGGTTGACTAATGGTTTTGTAGGAGGTACAAAGAAATGTTTTTGGTTTTTAAACCATTGTAAATGGTCATGTATCCTAACCTATAATCAATTAGTGCTACCACAATAGCTAGCCATGGTCTTCTTAGGATTAGGGGAAATCCTAAATTCTTGGTTTTGGGTTGTAGCACCATAAATTCAATTGGATACTCCTAATATTTAATAATTATTACAACATTCTCTATAGTTCCTTCTAGTTTAGCCATAGATTGATCTACCATTTGAAGGATGGTAGTGGTAGGTTGCATTCCCATTAAGGATAGTGTTTGGAGAGTATCAGTTGTTATGATGTTGATTGTTTCCCCTAAATCCACTAGAATATTTGGAATTTTCTTTCCTCCTATTGTGATTGTTATGACAGGACTACCTAGGTCTACATACTTGGGTATTAAGACTTTTCCTGATAATAAATCAACAAGCTTGCCATCAACAAGTATGGTTTTTGGATACTATTTATTTCTTCCAAGTGTCTTGACACACAAATTATTAAAAAAAATTATTCAATTCAAGAATATCCCTAACATATTGTAGTAGGGGTACCTCAATACTCATCTTTTGCAACTCATGGATCAAATCTGATTCTTATTTGGTTTCAATTTCTTTTAATCTCTTATGAAAGAAAATACTAGTATAGTGACATTTCCCTTATATTTATTAGAGTTTTCCTTGATTTTTGTTTTTTTATTGTTTATTTGAGATTGTTTTGTTTCTTAATTTCCATTTGGTATTTCATAAATGAGAATTGGAGGATCTTTTACAATTTTACCTAATATTAACTAAAAATTAGAGTAGTCAATTTCTCCTACATTCATTGTGGTGTCTTGTTCATTGACATAAATAGGTGGTGGTTGCTTTATTTATATTGACTGTTAGTTATGTAGGCATTGGGGGCTGATTAACTTATTTTGGATGTTGAAAAATAAGGGGTGGCATTATAGTTTACTGCTATGGTGGTCATCTTGGTTGATTATATTATAGATTAGGATTCCATTGTGTATGTGACTATTCTTGGGGTACCCATGGTTGTTGTGGCATCATCCATGGTTGAGGTGGTATCATCCATGGTTGAGGTGGTGTCTATTATTGTCTTTTCCATGGAATTTGATTTGATGGCATTTATTTTTGTTCCCACATGGATGGAGGCATTGGAACATTCCACAATGATGTCCAAGGGTTACCTATATTTTTGGAAACAAACTATCCTTGGTGCTAGTTTTGTGGAAATAATCTTTACCTTTTAATATAGTTTATATTTTCACTAAATTAAATGTTTGATTTCATCTAAGTTTTAAAATTGGAAAAATAAGTATAATTATTTATGTCATGATCTTTTCCTTCACATATTCCACAAGATGAAATGTTTATTTTATCCAAAGGATAGTCTCTAAAGGTATGTTTCAACCTACACTTAGGATAGTAAATTACCAATGGTTCTATTATATTGGTTTTAACCTAAAGGCTATCCAATGTAGTATTGAGTGTGACCAAAATTTCTATCTTTAGATTAGAAAATTCTTCCATAAATTTACCCATTTTATTAGATTTCCCTAATCTTGTTCTCCTAATCCCTAGTTTTATCTTGGAGTAGTTAGTACAGAGTTCTAAAATCTAATGAAAGGCTAGTTTGTTTATGTCTCCTCCTCCCATTAGATTTAATGCATCTCTAGTTTATTAAATTAATCCTTTTAGGAAAACAAGTTTTAAGACTTATTTCGTGAGTGGGTAACTACTCTGTTTATGAATAAATGTAAATCTATCTAGATAGTCTTCCAAGGATTCATCATCATTTTATTTGATTTTTAAAAAATCTTCCTTTCTTTCTCATACCCTAAAATAATCTTGATACATGTTTAGAAATTTAATTTACATTTCATCCCATGTGTGAATGGAATTACCTGATAGGCCCAAAAACTATCTCATGGCTGGATCTTTGAGTGTAGATGGAAGCAATTTTAGTTTTTGATTGTCTACTATATAGTAATAGGTTTGAAAAAGTACCCTAAATTCAAATATAAATTGGTCAAGTTATTTTGTATATTTTCCCCAAAAATTTGGCAAACTAGTAGGAGAAATATTTTTCATAGAAGTTTGATCATTATGATCTAAAACGATGGGAAATGAAAAAGTCCTCACTAGTACTATAACTTGTTGGTTTTGTTGTTCATCCATGTCATCTTATTTTGATAATTATTCACAACTAGGATTAGCTTCCTAATGAATTTTGGTTGAATGTTGTTCAAATTATTCAAAACTCTCTTCAATGATGGCTTGTTTAAATGTTTCTTCTAATTTTTTTGCAAACTCTAAATACTCTCTTCTTGCAAATGGATGTTATGGGTGAATTCTTCCTATAGGAATTGGTTGAGACAATGCTCTAGTCTCAAATAATATTTTAGGAGAATATTGAAGATGAAACTTCATAGCTTGTTTAAGGCTCTTAGATAAACATGATGAAGGACTTCCTTCTTGGAATTCTGAAGTAGATATTTTAGCTTTTTTTTTTGGAGGGTATTTAGGGACAAACCTTCCTTTAGAATCTCTAGGTCAGAACATAAATGGATTTATCTTTGTTTGATTTTTTTGTGTTTTATGTTTTTTTTTACTATAGATCAATAAAATTTACTTTACTAATACCTAAGAATATCCTTGGTAATGGAACCAAAAATGATGAGTGTTGTTTAACCCTTCATTTAATAAATATTTCAAATTGATGTCTATCAAACCAAGGCTGGCATCCAAAGATATCTATAGTAAGGTTTATGATGGTAGATCTATAAGTTGGTCTTGGGGGCATTATGATTATTCTAATCTAAATTTTACTAATGAAATAATTTTCTAATATAATTGCTTCACACACTAGCTAAAATAAGAGATTAACCATTACACTAACTAATTCAATCCTTTGCTTAAAATTAAAGAACCCTTAATCTACTTCACACTTGCTTGGAAATGTAAATATATCTAAGTCACACTTACATGGAAATGTAAATCTATCTAATTCACAATTGCTTGGAAATGTAAACCTATCTAATTCACATTTGCATGGAAATGTAAACACTTATCTAGAGAGATAATTCTAAGCTAACTAACTCCTATGCAGTAAATCAAAAGAAACACTAATACTAAGTCACACTTGATCTAAAAGAAGATAGCTATTGGAATGTAAATCTTTGGATTTTAATTTCTAATATTTTTAAGTATTTAAGATATTATAATTATCTAGTAATGTAAAATTAATTTAACATAAATATAAATACCGTAAAAAAATTCTTGGTTCCAAAGAGAGTGGGCCCTTGCTCTTCTTAGAGTCAAGAACAAAGTTTACTCAGTAATGAAAGCTAGAATGATATTGCATTAATTAATAAAAAGCTAGAAAATTTACAGTATATCTAAAAATTTTAGTGTAATAGTTATTCATCTCCTTTTTAGACTAAAGATTTACATATTTATGTTAATACAATTAAACTAAAAATAATATGCAAGAAAATAGGACTTCTTAGTCAATCCATTCATCCTTAAAATAGGATATTTGGATTGATCAAGATCCTAAAAATCTATTTGTCTTGATAAGATAGTTATACTATCCGTATAATAGTTTTAAGGTCCAAATATATATAAAATATATCAAGATTGAATCCTTCAAAATAGGACTTAATTATTTCATTGATGTGATTCTAGCTGGAGTAATCTTCCTCTTTGGATCATCTACAAACTCTTTTTATTTTCATATTTTAGATCGACAAAGTCCATAGATTATAGACTAACAGAGTTCATAGATCCTAGAATGGTAGAGTCCATAGATTTTAGACTAGCAGAGTCCATAGATTTTGGACTGGTAGATTGTGTAGATTTTGGACTGACAAAGTCCATAGAATTTGGACTGGTAGAGTCCATACATCTTGGATTGGCTGAGTTTGTATCTTTGAGAAACTAAGGTCAAAACTAAAACTTCTCTAAAATGCTATTTATACCATCCTTCCTATATATTCTTCAAAACCAAAACACTAAAACATCCTACTTGTTAGATATAAATGATAAAATGGTAACTCAACCTTTAGTTTGACATAAATGAGATAAATTAGATATTTTCCATGAAATAATTAGCTAAAGGTCTATGATTTGCATAAGAGTATATCCTTAGAGAGATGAAATGAAAGAAATTCCATGTCAATAATGAGCCATATTTTGGGCTTATCAAATGCATTATGAGTTAAGGGGTTATCATAATAAAAACTTAATGTGTGAATGAATTCACTTTGGACCTATGCCTAATGATTCATCTCTTACCTATGATCCTAATGTATGTACCAAGCAGTTGAGAAAATTCCTAATGTATATTTGAGAACATGTACCCAATAATTTAGGGCCATAACTTCTATAATCTAGACTTTAACACATTTTTAAATATGAAGCTCTAAATAGTTTCCCTCTTGGAATACTAGCTAATTTTTTTTATGACCTCTAGTAACTAGAACTAGGGTATAAGTATTTTTCACACTTCATCCTAGGGAAAATACTCATCATGGTGAACTAGACACTAGTTCACAAAAATCCCCTTCGGTGAGGAATTGATATCACTAACCTTTTTATTAATATCTCATACATGTTAGAATTAAATAATAAACTACCTAACATATTCATTTGTAAAATATTGAGGTATTTAACACTATGAAAAAAAATGATCATAGAGGATGTATCTCATTATATCCCATAGCCCAATTACGTATGTGCATATATGAATCTCCACTCACTAATGAAGCTATATCCCATAGTAGAATGCATTGTAGAGTTATTTCTATGTATTCTTTGTTCATGTGGCCTATCTAGTATAAGAAGTCTGCGTTAGATCAAATTTGTAAACTTACAAGCATATATCACACATATTCCATTTCTAGTTGTGTAAGATCTATGAAATTTAGTAGAGGCTTGAAAATTATCTATACTTTGTATAGAGGTTGTATTTATGGGTGGGTACAATCATATATATATAAATATATATATATATATATATATATATATATATATATATATATATATATATTTGGTAGCTCACATAACCTATTGTTTATCTTTTACATTCATTTCATCCAACTACTTTCACCACAAACATAAGGCAAATTAGGCTCTTTGGGTATTAAATATGGTATTTACCCACATTTATTTAGTGGAATTAATATGATTTTATCTCCTTGATGAGATTTCAATTGATTCCTCACTGTTTTAATGGTCATCTAACCATCATACACTCACTTCTTGCTAATTGATACAAGGTAGTGAGTTTCATCTATCTTAATGTCAATAACTTCAAAGTCATCACACAGACTTATCTCTATGACTTTTATTTACACATATTCTAGATAACAAATAAGTTCAACTCATCCATATTCTACAAGGATGAGGGTGACAGGACCATAACATAGTGTAAGTCACCCAATAACTACCCATTTTAATATCAAATACATGTTAATGTTGATTCCAAAATCAAATACTGCATTGGGTAATTCATACCCTACCAACTCAATATCCATCCTTGAGTTAATATCCTAAGGTTTCTTAGTATTAACATACCATATCATTCTATATGTCCATCACTGGCATTTCTACACACTCCAACAAAGTATGGATTAGGTTGGTGATATTCTTTTAAATGTCTTCATTACATAGTGTGTTGAGTAACTCCATTAAATATTTTAGGGTGGTGAAAACACAATATTTTTTCATAATGTCCACTATCTATCCATACATATACACATTTTTTATTATATCATTGTATTTAGTATTATCTTACTATTGGATTGTTTTCAAAATTTGTGTAGATTCTCACATTAGTCCTTTCTTGGGAACTAGTTTAGGCTATTTATCTTGTTGAGCCTTTATTATTTCATTATCTTGTGGCATATACAAAGGTGGAAATCATTTTTACACATTATTTTGTGTGATTATTTGTATAAATGTATCTTCTTGGGGTTGTGTATTAACTAGATGCACATTCCTTACTACCTTCTCCATTCAATGTTTCTCCAAATTTGAACAATACTATGTGTCATGTTGATCTGAAACCCTAAATTAGGCATAGTAGGATTTTCAATAAATATTTGTTATAAAATTCCTTTTTACATGATTAAATTCTCCACATAAATAAAATTAAATTAGATGTTTCTAGGAATTATTTCCCCTACCTCCTTATGAACCATCTCAATATCATCCCTTATATCCTTCTCTATATCCTCCTCTATTTGCTTAGAATCCATATCCATTTGAATGATGTAGCCTAAATCTCCTAGAATCCTATTTTACATTCCACCATTATTATTTTTATAGGCCATCATACCCACCATATTGGTAGTGAGGAAGCGATGGTGCCCGAGTTGCCTATTGTGACTAGGGAATCATAGGATTCCAATGAGATGAAGATTGGTATTATACTGATGGAAGTGCCTAATTATGGGATATATTTTTCCAAGTCTAAGATGGTGGTTTCCAACTGTCCATACCAAAAAATTTATATTTAGGCTCCTTTGAAATCCATGGTGCACCTGATTGTGTTGCAGTTGTCATGATAACTTATAGACTAGGAATTGTTTGAGTCACATTAGTTTTTTGTTTTGAAACAACTTCAAACACGTTATGTTTAATATCCTCTTTTATCTATTATATATATAAGTTTTTTCATCATTATTAGGTGACTTTCAAAAGTTACAATAATTTTTTTTAGATTTTTAACATATTATTTTAGGAGATGAAAGAGATATGTCTCATGTACTACCAATCTACATATTTCTTAGAACTCTATTTTATTTCTTGGGTACTCATTCTTGTGATGACCTTATTTTATTCACTTTATACACCATATTCCTAATTTAGAGTTGTCTCCTCACTCTTGATACTAATCCATCATTTTCAAGAGTGTTTGTAGAGTGTTCTCTAATTTTGAAGTTGAATTAGAAGCATCCCCATACTCTTTGATTTGTTTGACCCTAATCATAGTTGCTATTACATATACCTTAGTGTTGAACTATTTTTGATCATTGGAAAACCATATTCTTGCTCGTAGTCTTTCCAAAAACAAAGATAATTTTTATTTATCTTTTGTGGAAAACTCTAATTTATTTATCACATCAAAAAATCTGTAATAATATTCAAAAATGGTCTCTTTTTCTCCCTATCATATTTATTTCAAATCTTGTATGGTTTGGCTAGAACATTTATTGATCTTAAATTTTGTGATAAGCATGTATTTTACCTACTATAAATCTATTTGATTAACATTAATGCAGAATATGAATTCTAATGTGTGACCACATAAGTATCTAATCAGTTCACACTTGTTTAAAACATCATTAATAACTCCTTTGACTTGCCACTTCATGTTAGAGGTTAGCATGTACTATTTGGGTTTTAATACCCCTCATAGGGTGCCAAATTAATCAATTATCCCAACTAAGCTACTATATTAATGTTTCTCATAGGTATCATAGTCAGTTGTTGAGCAACTAGTGTCTAAAAATTTTATGGAATTGAGGGGAATATCTATGGTTTGACACATGTTATGTCCCAACTCATTCTTGTAATGAAACATCCTTATATATATATATATATATATATATATATATATATATATATATATATATATATATATATATATATATATATATATATATCCTCATACTCTTACTCGTCTTCCAATATTTGTAAGAGTATGAGGATATATATATATAATTAAAATATTGGAAGAAGAGTAAGAGTATGAGGATATATATATATATATATATATATATATATATATATATATTGGAAGAAGATTAAGAGTATGAGGATATATACATATATATCCTCATACTCTTACTCTTCTTCCAAGATTTTAATATGTGTGATGAACTCCCTTACTTGTGAAATAAATCCTTGGTCTGTATATGTGAATACTAATGCTTGTATATTCTTCTTCCATTGTTTATAAAAACTACGTGCAAATTCTTAACATTCTACCTTTTATGCCTTGATAACTTTATGGTGAATCTATTTTGTGAATGGTCCTTTTCAATCCTCATCTTCCAAGGTTGTATTATAATTTTTAAAATTTTGAAAACAAATGGTCTTGGGGGATGTGTACTCCCATGGTGAATGATTTTACCTCAAAAACATAATTCTTAGAGCTTGAACCTATTATATGTCTATGATTCTAAGGAAATAATTTTTATCCTCCATGGAATACCCTTCTATATGACTGAAAACTCTTAATAACTTGATCTAATTCTACACTATTTTATTCCTCTTCCTTTGTCACTTGGTCCTCATCATCTTCTTATGATCCATCCACATTATACATGGTCTCATTACTTCTTTTCTCATCACCTATCTCTTCTTCCTTTTTATCCTTCTCACATTTGACTTATATGTTACTATTAATCCTTCCCCTATTCAAAAAATCCTGGGTTTCACTCTATTTATTCCACTGATTATACTATCACAACCCTCTTTATAAATCTAGAGTCTTCTTATAATTTTTATCCTCTTGGTTCTCCATTTTAGATTCAAGTTCAAGCTCTACCTTTTATTGTCTCACCATTCACCCTTCTATTTCACACATCCCCATGGTGACTTACAGTGACTAATGTATGTTTAATGGAGTAGGAACCATGGCCTTTTCCATAGCCAACATATTGATCAACATATGAAGTTACTAAAAAGTTTTACCTTTGATCTCTCTAATAAGCATATCCTTTGTTACTTCAAATGTTATATACCCTTTTACTATGAACTCTATTATGTATCCATCAATGGTAGTAACTATCTAATGATCAATGATATGAATCCAACTAGTATCTAGGTTATGTATCCATTTTATCCTTTCTTCAGTCCATACAATAAAATCTATAGATCTAGATTGAAATTAGTGATATTCCAATCGAGTTAGCTAAGTAGATAATAGTCTAGGTAGTTCACACCAAAATATTTCATAAATATCTCCATGGATATATTATAATATAATTTATCTCATGAAAAAATCTATCATTTATGCTTCCTCCACTATGAATTTATGAATCTTTTATTCTAACTAGATTTCTACCTCTCTTTGACTGGGTAACCATCAAAACATCTCCTTATCCAATGAGTTCTATACTCACTACACCTTTTTTAGTATAAGTTATTGATGTTTCATTATAATATGATAATTAAATGGATATATATGTGAATATAATTATTAAATATGAGATAATGTAGATAATCAAGGGACATAGAATACAAAGTGAGAAACTTAGACTATTAACTTAAGAAATAACTATAATCACACAGATAAAAATTAACCATGCAAGAAATAGAACACCATTAATATAAATACATAAATAATCCATTCACATTTATCTAACTATGTGAATAAATGAATAAACATAGGGGGAAAACCATATAAAACATAGTTGAGTCTCTATTACATAGTTTATCAAAATTAGAAACAATAATTATTGATCCATCTATCAATTAAAATGAGTCCAACTTCACTATTACATTATATAACAACATATATATAATTGAACCTTGAGTAATTAAAATGATTATAATGGAAATATAATAACTATTTAATAGATAAATACAACATTATGTCTATTTGGCACATACATATAAACTTGTATTTTTGTGCTCATATTTACTTGCAAACATTACTTCTCCAAAGGGATTGATATAAATATAAGATAAACCCTCATTCATTCCTCACCTACAAAACCTAAAATTCATAAAAAAAATAATTCAATTAAAATCTTCCCTATTTATTCATATTTCTATAATAGTCATATGGATTACACATCTATAGGTCTTAAGTACTGAAGGATCATCCTAAGAGCCTAATTTTCCAAGTTACAATCTAGGTCACTATTTTACTTGCATTACACATATTGCATGATTCACACTCAAGATAACATGTAGGGGAGAAATATATTAGTTTGAGGCCCTCTTTAGAGTATTGGATATGTAGGTAATGCTCATTGATAGAGGGATATTTGGGGTTAACTTGACATTGTGTGCACACTGACCCATTTTATCATAAGGTAACTATAAAGATGAATAACTAAAGTTTTAAAAATTCATGAGGAGAGACAGTCCATGACCTAGATATTAATGCAATAGAGTAAAGGTGAATTCAAACATAGAATCATATAGGTGGTCACATCCTTTTCTAGTGGGTATTATATATAGGACACGTATATTGAGGTCATATAGTAACATCAACACAATTATCTTGGGCTAATGTTAGCATTCACATCTCCAAAAACATCAAATATAGAATCTAAAGACTGTTCTAGAATCATCTTCCAGTCTAATTATTTCTTATACTAGATATAGAACTATATTATCATTAGAATAAGTTAAGTACACTTCTTTGTCATTTATATACTTAGCATAGTTGGACTTACTATTTTTAGCCTGTCTCAGTTAAGAAATTTATTGTATGTTTACATCTAATTTTATCACCCAATTATCCTATTGTAGATATGATCATCACCCTTGTGCATTATCATTTATATATTATTAACCTTATCTATCCCAATAAGATCCACATCTAATTTAGGGTTAAAATTTTGTTGAACCTGATCTTTAAACATCAAACCCTAGGTCAATTAGGGTTTTATAATTTTTTCTATTGCGAATCCTTGATTTATATAATTTTATAATCATGTTTTCTATAGATACCTCTATTAATTATTTCATGGTATAATACATTATATTTTCCATGGTTTTATATATTAGTTTCCTTGTCAAAAATATTAAATGAATCCATGTTAATCATGAGAGGGTTTTAAAGCAAAAACAACACTTGATCTCTCTTAGAAATTCCTTTTGTAATACTATAAAGCTAATATTTAGATTCTAATGTGCATGATATCAACCATTTATTTTAGCTAAGTCTTATTCAAATTAAATATACCATCCCAAACCCATTATTAACACATGGCTTATATTGTATTTTATGGTTCATGTTATTACTAATCAAAGAGGTAAGATTCCTTTACCCATCCCATCACCTGTTAATATACAATAGATGCTTCCTAAGCCTAAGCTTGTAATAAAATCCAAAAGATATGCTATTATTTAACAATTGATAAATACACAGGCTAAAATTTTAATCCTTGATATCCTAAAACAATCTAATGTTTATAAGGATATCCTATATGAAGAATTGTGTGAGACACAAGTTTTAAGTGATATTGAGCCTACTTATTTTATAGATATCATGAAAGGTTTCAAGAACAATATCAATATAATTACATTTGATCCAACAAAATTACCATCTAAAGATATTAATGACCAAATTTTGCCTTTTTTTTATACAAGTGGCCATACAAAATAAAGGCATCAAAAGGGTGTTCATTGATAATGGATTGGGACTAAACATTTTTAGAAAAAACTTCTTAAAAACCATGGGTATTACCAGTACTATTCTTCAAAAAAATGGTTGTGCATATAAAATGGTTTGATAACTCACATAACCCTCTAATTGATAAAATAACATTAAATGTGACATTGGAATAAAGAATAGTTTCAACTACTTTTCAGGCCATGTCTCAATTATTACATTATAGTTTACTTTTTGGTGCACCTTGGATACATTCAATGGATGTTGTTCCATATACACTTCACTAATGTATAAAATTCATACATGATGGGACCTCATTATTTGTGACTGTTGATGATGCATCTTTCAAATTTTGCAAAATGATATATTTTAAAACTAAAGGCATTCCTATAGTGGTACCACCTAAATAATGCATTCCTATTGAGCACATAAACATGTATGAAATAGGTGAGTCAATTACAATGGTCCCTTTATCTAAATATTTAAATAAGGCACCAAATACTAAGGTACACACTGATGCATATTAAGAGAAACAATCATTACTAAATGATCTAATAAAACCATAAGAGTACCCACATTTGGAGCTTCCTTTAATTATCAATATTAAAAAAAAATATGGCCATGTTTTAGATTACTATGATAGTGATGATGGTACCACTAATGATATGACAAATGAGAAATTTCAAAAATTCATTTTTGATCCACTTGATCACCTATAACACAACCTATTTGAACCTATGGGTCCTGGCACATATAAATTAAATCCCCTTATAGAAAATATAGAATTGAATCCAGATAAGGGAAAAACAATAATAGTACATGAGCATGTAAATTTTTGTTACTCCATACATCCCTCTTGGTAAAAATATTGAGTCATCCATAGAAGGGTCAAATACAAGTACATCATATGAATAATGTGGATCCATGTCAAAAGGATATACACTATATTATACATATCACAACACAACAAGATACTAAAAATACCATATTATCTTTTTTACTTGAGCATAGAATGATTTCTTTACCTTATACTAGATACATATCACATAATAGACTTATACCTATAAAATACAAGGTACCATATTATAAATATCATCAAATCATCAACCATAATACCAATCAATGTCAGACATTAAAGGAACTAATTAAAAAATATAATAATGAAAGATGCATACACATTGTGTCTAACATGATAAAAAGGCAAAATCCTTCACATCTTTTAAAAAAGAATTATCTCTCAAAATGATCAAATTATGAATATTTAACTATTATTTCAAATATTTATGGTTATATTTCCACCATCTCTAATTTTATATTAAAAATTATGATACAACTTGTGGCACCACATTTATCACATAATCTAGACATACTACAGATGAATTAATTTACTCTAAATTAATGCTAGAATATCAAGGATAAAATCTGTTACTTATAGCCTATGTTTAACATGTGAAATCTTCCACCATATAGATATTAGATGATGAACCAAATTTGAAAATAAATTTTGGGTGAAATTGGATAATCAAGTGGAATGATAAGTTAGATGTTATAAACATTTATGTTACTTTTTCTTGTTATGGATACAAATATTTGCATACAATATGATGGGAATGATTATTTTCCTACACCATTGGCTTTAGGTAAACCATTAAAAAAACATTGAAGTCGTGGAAATATAGTGATATAAACAAATATTGAGAGAATTTATAGGTGGTATTATACCTTTTGATGATGAGTATTTCCTTGATTAAACATATTCAAATATTACAAAAATACCAAAAAAATATAAAACATTCAAAATTCCAAAAACATTTTTGGCTCTTACATATTTAATTGGCTCCTTAGAAAATATGTTTTAGTTTGATGTTGATGAATGACATATTAGTTAATCCTACATACATGTGTAACACATTTCTACCTGAGTTTGATACAAGAATACATAAATACATGATCCATTCCTATTTATAATGTTGGGCCTTTCCTCTAAGACATTGGGGGCATCTACATCTATGATCATGATACTCACAAGTTATATAATTATATGATTACTCTAAAGTATCATGTTTTGATTTGTTATACGTACTAATAAATGTCCTTTATCCATGGATATGTATTACATAGGGTACTTGATATGCTATGCACTTGACATTTTTTTATAATACATTTGATCCATGGGCTACTATGACATGTTTATTTTAGTTATTTATTCTTTTAATTATGCACTTCCTTGAGTGTCTTGCCTTGATATTTTTTTTCTTATTCAAGCATTTGAATATGTCATTATTTTTGTATGGAAATTTGAATATGACATCCTTAATTTTATGGGTATCTAATGAATTCATGTCCCTTTGCTTGTGTGGTATTTGAACATACCCCTTATTTTTGTTTTCCTTAGACCATTGCCTTTGTGCTCTTATGTGTGTGCTTGATTTACTTATTGATCTTGTACTATTACTATCTAGACATTACCATGATCCTTATCATGTAACTTAGGCTTTCATATTATTACATTGTTCTATGTGCTTTAATGTTATATCTATATAGACATGGTCCTTATATGTGCCACATGGTTACATTCACAAATTATATAGTTATCTTAACCTTTTGAGGTGAGATAACTAACGATTTATATTCTTCCCTCACTTCCAAGGGGGGGAATATCAGTGGGGGCATGTCATAGAGGAATGCTCTCCAAATTTGGTATAGTTTTTAGACTCATTTTTGGCATGCTTTGGAAGCATATTCTCCACATTCATTTATTATTTGGTACTTATATGAGTTTTTAGATTCAATAGGGGTATGCTTTGAAAGCATGTTCTCCACGTTCATTTAGTATTTGGTACTTATATCACTTTTTTAGATTTAGTGTGGACATGCCTTACACACCTTCATAATTTTTAGATTTAATGAGGGCATATCATAGAGGCATGTTCTTCACATTAGCACAATTTTCATATTTAGTGGGGGTATGCTTTGGAAGCATGTTATCCACACTTATTTAGTATTTAGCATATCCAGATTATAGTGGGGGAATGTTTTAGAAACATGTCCTCCACATTGGTAATTATTATATATTTCATATTACTCCATAAATATTGGGGGAATGCTTAGGGAAGCATGTTCTCCACACTTACATATTTTTAAAATTGACCAAAGCACACAGTTGTATAATTTAGATTCATGGTTATGGCAAAATTGTTTACATGGGTACTACTATTATATATCGTCTCAACATGAAACAAATCTAAGGTTCATATGCTATGTAATGTGTACCTAATATTAAAAAAAACAAATTAGTTTCAAATTTAAAAACACTCTTAGGTACTTTCATCACCCAAAAATATGTACTTTTATGAACTATATTGAGCCATTATATTACAATAGTTGGTTTGATTTTGGTATAGTTTAGGTGATTAAATCACTCAATCTTGCTGATTTTTTAGGTTGGACTTGATTTATCATTTAGACTTACCAATTTTAAAGTATGAGTTGACTTTTTTCACTTATGATCACTAGGTTACAAGTATGATTGGGTTGCATGATTGAGTTAATCTCAAATATTGAGAGGTAAATCACCTTTGCTCCAAGGTTGAGGTATATGCCTTCCAATACACACACACACACACACACACACACACACACACACACACACACACACACACACACACACACACACACACACACATTTATACATGAACTTTATAGATTTATATATGTTTATCCTAATATTAGTTTTAGAGCCTTACAATGATACATCTATCAAATCAACATGTAAATAGGTAAGGTGGTTACATCAACATATAGGTGTACTCCTAAACCTTGATCTTTCAATTTAAATCTTTTCAAGTACTTTAAATTCCATTTTATGTGTAATAATCATGTACTATAACATGATATTAATTTTAGGTTAGTCACTAAAAAATCATTTAATTTGGGCTCAATCAAAGGCTATGTGTGGTATACACACCCAAGTACGCATTCATTTATGTTAAACTAGTAATTTTAGTAATAGATTAAAGTGAGGGGAATTTAGACACTATTTTATGGATTATGTAAAACCTCAATCTTGTACACTTGAAAAACTTATAAATTTTATTTTACTCTCAATTATAGACACCTAGATAGTAATGTCTAGGATAGACACCTATATTGATGCTAGTATCCTAACTTAACACAAGTGTCTAATTCCCTAAAGTAATCAAATTTTTAAATGAAGCATATCCTAATGGTTAGACTAAGTGTTTTAATGCAAGTTACTTCTCCAAATGGATTGTTATAAATATAAAATCAACCCTCATTCATTCCTCACCTATATAACCTAGAATTTAGATAAAAGATCATTTAAAGAGTATTAAATTGAATAAAACTTCCCTATTTATTCATATTTCCATTATAGTCATAGGGACTAAACATATATAGGTGTAAAGTAATGAAGGAGTAGCCTAAGATCCCAATTTTACATGTTACAAGCTAAGTTAGTATTGTAATTATTTTTCAAATATTGCATGACTCACACATAATCCAACATGTAGGGGAGAACTACATCAGTATGAGGTTTTATTCATAGTATTAAATATGTAGATAGTGCTCATTAACAAAGGTGTCTTTGGGGTCATCTTTACATTGGTTCCCATTATCCCATTTTTATCTAAGGTCATTATAAAGATGAAGCACTAGGGTTTTACAAATTCATGAAAAGTAATAGTCCATGACCTATATATAAATGCACCAAAATGAATTTGAAGCTAAACTCAAAAGCATCTAAGTGGTTGCATCCTTTTCTAGTAGGTATTCCATACATGACACTTATATCAAGGTCAAAAAATAGAATTGACACAACCATCCCAAGATAATGCTAGTGTTTATATCTATATAAGCATTAAATCTAGAATCTGATGACTATTCCAGAATTGTCTTCCAATCTGCACCCTTCTTGTTCCAGATCTAGAATTACATTAACATTTGAACAAGCTAAGTACATTACTTATTTGTCATTTTTATACTTATCATAGTTGTACTTACTATTTTTAGCATATCTCAATTAATAAATTTAGAGTATATTTATATTTGAGTTTAGTACCCAATATACCTATTATAGATCTAATCATCACCCTTGTGCATTTTAATTTCTATATTTTTAACCCTATCTATCCCAATAGGATCCACATCTAATTTAGGGTTAAATGGTAATATTTATAATACTTTGGAAGTTGTAAATAGTGTTATAAAATTTAACAATACGCATTTCTTATCTCCAAAAATATCAAAGGATTCAAATGAATTTGATATATAAAAAAGTGACATTATTGATTTAGATCTATAAAATTATGATCATAACATATTTTTAAAATATTTTAAAGTTAATATTATTATATAAATAAAATTAAAGAATCATAATAATGCTAATTATGATGACTCTCTATCCTCTCCTAATTCAATAGCATCAAATGGATATCCATGTGATTTTTCTAATTTTATAAAACAATAGTATTTTAAAAAAGGTAACCATTAGCATGTTTGTATTGATTTTGTCTTAGAATGCAACCATAAGCCATTCGGTAAGATTTTTCATGATTATATCATGCATATGTTTAAAAAATATTACGAATTATAACCCATGACTGAACATTTATGAACCATTAATATTCCTACCAATCATATTTTATCCATGATGCATGTTATTGGTGACCTCCAAAAGTAAGCTCTTGATCTCAATTTATAATTTTTCAATCTATTTTAAATTGAATGAATAAACTAATAGATTTGAAATATTTAAATTGGTATACATGAATGTACAATAAAATACAATGAAATATTTTTTTTAATTTTTTAAAAAATAGTAAATATGCGTACAAACATGTAAACCTCCCAAATTTAGATCTTATGCTAACTATGACTAAAAACTACTTGAAATACCTATGTATTGTGTCATGATTAAATGATTTAATTTAAAATTTTATAAGATAATTCCATAAAATGAACACAAGCCATAATACAACCTTTTATGTGGACTATGGCCATGCCCTAGTTGAAGTGCAAATAATTTTTCAATCTTTTTTTATGCGACTATATGTGAGTGTTTATTGATTAATTATGTGTATCTAGTTGACATGTGGAAGACAAAAAATATAAAACCTTACTCCTACAAAATAAACATAATACATATCAAATTTAAATGGGGGAATAAATTAAGGGGAATATCTTAGTTATTCCAATAAAACCCCATGTAATTTTAATGTTTCCTACATATCCCAAATGGGCCTCAAGATGATGTAGATCTCCCTCCTATGGCAAATGTGTTATCCATGATTATGAAAATGAATGAATATAAATAGAAATTAATTTAAATTCATGACAATGGATGCCCTTTGCCTATAATAAAATATATTAATACTTGGTTTATGATTGATAAAATCCATCATAATTGAAATTTGAATAAATAATGCTATGCTTCTTAGTGTATAGTAAAATTTCCAAGTGATTACTAGATGTGTTTAGGAAGACTTGATGTTCTTATATAGGTTGAAATTTTGAATATTTATACTAAAATCCATTTTAAAACACATAAAAGGGGTGAAAAATATCATTTAAAATTTAAAATGTTATCACTAGAGCATGGGGGATGAGGCCACATTAGTGGCCAAGGTAGTAGTGTGACCCTATTTGACCTAGTGTGATCATGTCCCAAAAAGACACATTATTGGAAAAGGTTTGAAAAATGGCTATAATAATATTAAGGATGTATAATATATGTTATGAGTAATGTTAAGATAGTTTTTAGAGTAGTTATTTCTCCCATAGAGATTAGGAGTTAATGAAATAATGAGCAGGCCAAAAGAAGGAAGAATGTCAATATTAAACATTGAAAATCACTTAATGATTAATTTTATGTCTCTAAATTTTACCCAAATTTTTTATATTGATAAAAAAAATTAAATAACTATATTAAAGTATATCTAAACCTAAATATGTATACACATTTTTTTTGTTTGATGTGAATCTTGATCATGCAAGATGCTTTAGTGAGAAACCTACAATAATGAAATTAAAATTAGTTACTTTCCACATTTAAAATTGAAAATATGAAACTTGAAATTTGATATATTTGAAATTATATCAATGAAAATATACACATAATAGAGTACGTGAACTAATTTCCCTATAAATTTAAAATGGAGAAGTGATTTCCCCCTTGTTGAGGAATTCATATAAATTTTGAGCATGTGTGTAATGAAATTACTTTGAATTTTTCACAATAATATAACAATATATAATATAATTAAGATAATAATAATTTAAAATAGATAATAATATTTGATAATTATGACTAAGCTACTTCAAGGCTGAAATATCCAAAATAATGTAATAAGACTAGAATTTACAATATGATGATAAATGGTTAACCACTATGTCTATATATACTTTACCTATCCATGGTTATTACATAGGCCAACAAAAATAAAAAAATAATAAATTCAATAAGATAATATGAAATTTGTGTAAGCCATAAGTTAACCACACATGACCTTAGATGAATTGTAAGATAAGGGTGTAACATGACCTTCCACTTCAAAAAATCATTTCCATAAATGTTGAATCAACATTAGATATTGTTTATAGAAATATTCATCATACCATGTTGCATATTCATGATTCAAACTCTTCCACTTAATCAAATACTCCTTAGGTTATCTTGTTTATAGCCTTTATGTGCATTTGCAAAGGATCTTCTTATGTTCCAAAATGTCTCTACCTTCTTCATCCAATTTGGGTAACTCAGTGTGGGTAGAAATTGTCTATCTAATGATATTATTTAGTCAATATACATGAAATAAATGATTTATATGAGTGGATTGGGGTAGATCTAACTTGTATATCACACTATAAATTCTGAACAAGATTTGATAAGGGCTATAATAATAAAGATAAAGTTTTTTTTATCATTTTTTATCACTTCAAATAAATATTATTATATGGTTGTAAGTAAAAAACCCAATCACTAATATAAAAATTACTTCACTATGGTTTTCATTAACTTGTTTCATTATATTTTGTGTCATTGCTAAAATATCCCTTAAACTAGTTAGTACCTCTTGTTGATGTTGAATGTGTTCCTCGACAAATCAAACCTTGGGTTTCACCTTAAAATATGAAGTTATGTATTGGATATGATATTCATAAACTACCACAAAGGTATATATTTTATAAAATGTATGGAACAAAGTTTTTTACCACCATTCTAATAGAGGTAACTAATATTCCCAACATTCTTGTTTATCTGATGAAAAACAAATAAGATACCCTTGTATGGAACTGTTGACAACCTATGTTTTCCCATAATATTAAGGATGATAAGACAAGATATGAGACAAATTAGTAATAAAACATTAAAATAACTAATTCTAAAAGTTACTAGTAAAAAGAGGATCATAATCACTTACAATGATTTTGGGAGTACCATGTAACCTTTGAACTATATTGATAAAATAAGAAGCTATTGTACTAGAAAAAAATGGATATGATAAGGAAAAAAAATGAGCATATTTTGTGAGTCTATTCACAACTACCATGATGATATTTTTACATCTAGACCTTAGTACCCCTATTTAATTCCATGGAAACCTCCTCCTACCTATTTCTAGTGATGGATAATCAATGCATAAGACTTGGTGTTTTAATTGTTTCTCCTTTATTCAATTTAAAATCCATGTATTCTTACACAAATTTATGTATATCCCCCTTGAGTCTTTCCAAAAATAAATATTTCTTGATTTCATGATATTGCTTCAAAAATGGTGAGTTACCCCTATTAGAGATGCATGAATATATTGAATGAACTTGTGTTTGAGGATTAAATCCTTACATAGGTACAATCTCTCTTTATACCATAATGTGTTCCCTTTACACTCATTTTTTAATAAACACTTAAACCATGCTAAATATTATAAATTAGGAATTATATATCCCTTTCATTATCTCATTCTTATCTTGCTTCTTCTAACTAATCTATTTTCTACATGATCATTATTCATAATAATTCCTCAACTGATTCATCCCTCCTAAAAAGTACATCTGCAACCATATTTTATTTTCCTATATTATAGACTATTTCAAATTCATATACCAACATTTTAGTCATCCATTTTTTTCTTTTGATGAAAATTGTTGTTCCAAAAAACATTTTAGACTATCATGATTAATCATTACCTAAAAGTCTCTACCCATAATATAAGGTCTCTATTGCTTGACAACATGAAGACTAATGATCATTTATTTCTCATATATTGGCTTGATCTTGTCTTTTCCCTTGAGTTCATGACTCTCATATGAAATAGGTCTTCCTTATTTCATGATTAATTATCCCGTGCATATCTCAATGCATCACTTTCAATAATAAATGTTTAATAAAATAAAAATCAAGGGTCATCAAAATTGGAGTCATGAACATAACCTCTTTAAACTTCCAAAATGCTTTGGTAGATGGTTTAGTCCAATGGAAGGAATATTTTTTCAACAAAGATGTGAGTGGAGCTTCTATTCTACCATATTTTTAAAAAAAAATGTGATACTAACCTATTATCCCCTAAAATCCATGAAGGTTCTTGAGGGTATTTTGTCTTCACTCCATAATTTTTATCTTCTTAGGGTCACATTTGAGTCCTCCATGTGAAAAAATATGACACAAGTACTCCATATCATGGATTCCAAAAACACATTTGAAATGTTTTGCATAAATTTGATGTTATTATAGAACTAATAGTACCTATTTCACATGATTCAAATGTCCTTCCCATGTTTTTTTGTAGATTAGGATGTCATTAAAAAACACTAACAAAAAATTCCTTAAAAAAGGCATAAAAATAGTATTCATAAAACTCTAAAATGTATATGGTGAATTTTTTAGATCAAAAGGCATGACCATAAACTCATAATGGCCTTCATTAGTTATAAAAGTTGTTTTAGGTTTATCCTCATCTCTTATCTAAATTTTATGACACCTAGAAAAAAGATATAGTATGGGAAAATAGAGATCACCATGTAATTCATATAACAAGTCATCAATTAATAAAATAGGGAGATTATATTTGATAGTGTAATTGTTGAGTTCTTTGTGTTAAAGTCACATCCTCCAAGTGTCATCCTTCTTCTACACCATGACCACTGGGGGATGAATATTCACTTTGGATATGTTAGATAAAAGATGCCTCTATAATATCAAGTACGATATTTTCAAGTTCACTTTTCTAGGAATATGGATACATGCATGATCTTATGTTCAATGGTGTACTACCTAGAATCAATCTTATTGCATTATCATTATCTCTGCTCGGTGGTAGGACTTTCAAAATTACACCAAAAACTATTGGGTGGTCATCAAGAATCATATATAAATCAAGGTGTATAGACATATTTGTTTTTTAAACTTATAAGGAAAACAATTTTGATATAAATCCTTCAACCCAATTTTTATGAATATTCATCATATGATGTGGACTAACCAATTGGGGAGACTTTGGCCATAATCTCCATAGTTAAAATGTCTTACCCTCATAATAAAATCACATGAATAGTTCTTATAAATATATCTTTATTGTGTCTAAAGTCATGATCCATTATACTCCTAAATTAATTTTATCCCCACCCATGGGAATGAGAAATATAGTATAATTAACTAGGTAGTCCCCCATGGTAATCTTATTTCTATATAATTTTCTAGAATAATTAACTGTACCACAATCTACAATCATGACTTGAAATTATTTAGATAGATAATTAAAATAGTTCAAATGAGTATCCAACTTACCATTGATGAAATTATGTGTACTTAATAATTTAGTCACCACTGTCACCTTATGTTTCTTGAGGAATCCCGCCACATTAAGATTTTTAGGGATACTTATACCTAAAATGGCATGGTAGGAGATAGTAGGGTAAGAATCTTCATATTTATCCTCTATATATTCCATACACTTACTTGAGGCCTCGTCATATTCTTCATCTTCATTGGCTCTTTCATATGTAGAATAAATTTTTTATAACACATTTGTGTCCTTTGCTCCAAATTTTGTCATAGCCAAAACATAACCCTTGGCACACTTATCTTCAATTTGCTAAGGGGTCAATCTTTAAAGTTGTATAAATAATAGTTTTGTGAAATTATGCTCTTGGCCATGAGTGAAAGACCTTATTTTGACCAATTTGTTTCCTCTACCTAATGCATGAATAATATGGATTCATAAATTGAATTTGGATTATTCATGAAAACCTTAAGTTTTATGTTATCCTTTATCCCCCCAAATAATAAGTTAGTAATGTTGTTCTTATTTATGCCATCCATGTGTAAGGATAGGTTCTATAATTATTGAATATGATCCTTAAAATTACCTATTTATTGTAACTTTAATAACTAACTTAAAAAATTCAAAGACATTATTATGATAATGCATCTGTAGCTCCTTATTAAACACTAACCAGGTAATAGGAGTGCTCTTATTTTTATTTTGAGCACACAACCACCTATACCAAATTAACTACTCATATTCTAAATGTGTGTGTGTGTGTGTGTGTGTGTGTGTGTGTGTGTGTGTGTGTGTGTGTGTGTGTGTGTGTGTGTGTGTGTGTGTGTGTGTGTGTGTGTGTGTGTGTGTGATGATCACCTTTTTCGTGCATGGGACCTGATGTAGATAAACTAATATTTTTGTTTGATTTATCTAAGTAAGTGGATCCTTACCATAAAACATACACACTTCCACTTTTGATATAATTTATTTCAAACAAATAATAGGGTTGTGATTTTTAAAATTATGAGAAATAAATTGTCATGGTGGAGGATTATTTTGTGGAAGATGAGTTACAATAGTGGTTATCCGATCACTTAGAGTTGAAAATTAATTTTATATATAATCTATTTTCCATTTTACTACATCAATATCATGCTTCCTCACCATGATTTATCTATCTAATTGAACTTTTTGAACTACCTTAGAATAATAAATCATAAATTTTATAATCCATGTCATCCTTGAGAGGCTTTTTGGAGTGTCTAGACTTTCCCACATCAAAGAGTGTTAGGAATAGGCATGAAAAAACTCTAATATGGAGGGTTTTAGGCACAATAAAGTGTACCAACAAATTATACCATTGTGATCATATTTATAATATGAATCCAATGGGAAACGGATGGAGAGGCTGAGTGAGTTTTGCAGCTTGCGTCCCAGCTAGGGCAGTCGTGCCCTGGCTGTTGGTAGGCGTTTTCAGCTTCTGCGCAGCTGTTGGAGGGCATTTGGTGAGTGGGTGTAGGGTAGAGTTAGCAAGGAGGAAGATAGGGGGTGCTGGGGGGCAGCTATGGAGCGACAAGGCCAGGTAGTTTTAACAGGGGACAGGAGTTTTAGTGAAGTGGTAGGCAGAAGCGTCCAGGGGCAGGTTGAGAAGCTGAAGGGGACAGTCGGTCTAGAGCAGACTGCAGGAATGCAAGGATCTAGAGCAGCTGGAGGGTCACGTATTACCAAGGTTAATGGCTGCCTGGAAAGGTGTATGGAGAGACCAAAATTGGTTATTCCGTATGAATTGATATCGGAGGATGTGGAGTACTACTCCAAGCACTCCCTGTACTGTAAATTCCTGGGATTAAAAGTTTCTTTACCTTTTCTGGAAAGCTGGGCTCGCAGGGTGTGGGAGCCACCAGGGGAAATGGAATTAATTTTGTTGGCTAACAGCTTCTTTATGGTCACCTTCAACTGTCTGGAAGACAGAGACCATGTTTTTGAAGGAGGACCGTATTTCTACAATCAGGCTGGGCTTTTTTTGAAACCGTGGCATGCTGGGTTTAACCCCACTGAGGAGCTTCCGAACAGGGTTCCTGTGTGGGTCCGTCTCCCGCGAATGCCGATTGAGTGTTGTCGGGAGGATGTACTGCTGATGATAGCATCGATGATAGGGAAACCGGTTGGGTCGTCATCTCAAACTTTAGGAAAGAGGATTATGACATATGCTAGAATATGTGTGGAGATTGACTTAAGCAGGCCTCTTCCAGATGCTTTGGACATGTGTGCAGGATCGTACGCTTGGGTGCAGCAACTAGATTACGAAACCCTGCCATTTCGATGTCAGTTATGCCACGAATATGGACATCTGGTAAGAAGATGCCCCAAAAATAGAAGGGAGGAGCAGCAGCCCTCTTCTTTACCACACAGGAATAGAACTTCAGCTGAGGAGAAAGGCAAGAATGCCAGAGCGGAGGGGGGGAAAGACCCTGAAGGGTTTGTGCAGGTGAAATCCAGGAGCAGAAACAAGGGACATAAGAGAACTCTGTTGGAGAGGTAAGAGGCAGACTCCTTTAACAGATTTGATATCTTGGAAGATTTGGGACAGCAGGAGATTAACCCAGGTACTTCTGGGAGGGAGGAACTAATGGAAGAGGATGGCCTGGCATTTCAGGAGGACCTCCCCCTTCCGGCAATTGCAGATGGATCACCCTTGCCAAAGGATCTGGAGGGACAAGGGAGAGTGCAGAGTTTGGCCGATTTGATAGAAGAAAAGTACCAAGCAGCGGCTAAGGGTAAGGAGTCTATGCCAGGGGGGAAAGAAGAGGAAAAGAAGGGGAAGACTCCGCCCGGTCTGGGTATTCTTCAAAAGGACAGCAAGAGAGGAAGCACAGAAAAGTGTGGGAGAGTGGGGAGAAGGAAGGATACGGACCTTCTCAAGATGATTGGGGAGAATTTGGTAGAATCGGGGTCGATTAAGACCTTGGATGCACACTTCTTGCCCCCTTCAAAATGATCATGGTCTCATGGAATGTGCGGGGCCTGAATAGCGGCCCCAGACAAAAAGCTATTCGGGAGTTAATACGGAACCAGCATCCGGACATTATTTTTTTGCAAGAGACAAAAGTGTCTGTGGATTACATGATGGGTATTGCCACAGGTATTTGGGGCCAGGGGGCATGTCAGTGCATTGGAGCCAACGGGACAGCTGGAGGATTGGCTTGTTTTTGGAACCCAAGGAAGGTCACTTCGGTGATTTGGCTGGCTTCTAGATCGCTACTATCTATGGTTGCCTTGTGCACGGACTCCGGTGAGTATGTACTTTTGTCAAATGTTTATGCACCCACAGATTTGCAGGGAAAAATCCAAGTTTGGAATAATATTAAGGGGATTCATCAGGAATATCCTTACCTGCCTTGGATCCTAGCTGGAGATTTTAACGTGATTCTGGACATATCGGAAAAAAGGGGCGGTAATAGCAGGCTTGAACCATCATCTGTCCTTCTCAACCAAAAAATAGCGGAACACAACTTGGTGGACATTAAGCCAAGTAATGGCTGTTTTACATGGAACAACAGAAGACCGGATAACACATTTATAGCGGAGCGGATTGACAAATTTTTGGCTTCCTATTTCTAGATGGGTAGCAGATGGACGCTCAACTTTGAGATATTAGATTGGCGTGGCTCTGACCATTGGCCAATTAAGTTGAACATCGCTTTGGCTTTCAAGGCGCAAAAGCCACCCTTCAAATTTCAGCTCATGTGGTTGCGGGACCAGGAGTTGTTTGGTTGTATGGATGGATGGTGGAGAGATGGGAGGCCGGAGACTGGAACAGCCATGTATGTTTTTGCTAAGAAGCTCCAATTTGTCAAATACAGGCTTCAAAGATGGAATAGACAGCGATTTGGCAACATTTTCCAGGAGAAATCTAAGGTGCAGGAGGAACTAAATGTTGTCACTAGAAGGATAAGAGAGGACGGTTTAACCCGGGCTTTGTTGGAGGAGGAGGGTAAGGCGCTGAGATCCCTAGAGGAGTGGGAGCTGCGTGAGGAAATCTTCTGGAAACAGAAAGCTAGGATCGATTGGTTACAGGAGGGAGATAGGAATACGGCCTTCTTCTTCAACTCGGTCAAAGCCAGAAATCACAGTAATGGGATAACTTCTCTGCTCACGGAGAGAGGTGAGGTGGTTTCCTCCACAAGAGACATTTGTATTGAGATTGAACACTATTTTATCACCCTCTTCAGGGAAGATGGACATCGGGATGCGGTGAAGGAGAACTTGATTCTGTCTTGCATTCCGCCTATAGTTTCTGAAGACATGAAGTTTCAGCTTAGGCACCTGGTTTCGATGGAGGAGCTAAGGAAGGTTGTTTTTCTGATGAAAAAAGGTAAGGCACCTAGACCAGATGGGTTTCCGATTGAGTTTTATCAGGAGTTTTGGGAGATTATTAAGGAGGATTTACTTGCTGTGGTCCAGGAGTCACAAGCTAACAAACAGATGTTGAGGGCTTTGAATTCTACCTTTTTGGCTCTCATTCCGAAGGGGGAGGGAGCGGATCATCTCAGCCAGTTTCGGCCCATCTCCTTGTGTAATGTTATTTATAAAATAATTTCAAAGGTGATTGCCAAAAGACTTAAGAGATGCCTGAAGGTGCTGGTTGCGGAGGAGCAGAGTGGCTTTGTGGAGGGCAGGCAGATTTTGGATGGTATTGTGATGGCGACGGAGGCGGTCCATTCGATGTCCAGATCCAGAGAGAAGGCTATGTTCATTAAGTTGGACATGTCAAAGGCATATGACAGGGTGAGATGGTCCTTTTTACAGAAAGTTTTGCAGGCTTTTGGCTTTGAGAGGGATTGGATTGAGTGGGTTATGAGCTGCGTTACTTCGACCTCGTTCTCAGTCCTGGTCAGGGGTGAACATACAAGTTTGTTTGGGGCTACTAGGGGCTTGAGGCAGGGTGACCCCCTTTCCCCATATCTGTTTCTTCTCTTGGCTGAGGGTTTAGGATGCAGGATCAGAGAGTATATGAGAGATGGGGAGATTCAAGGGTGGCGTTGGGATGGCGAGCTTCCAGTTCTCTCTCACCTCCAGTTCGTAGATGATGTAGCCATGATGGGAGTCGCCACCATTAGAGAGGCTACTAATATTCGGAGGTGCCTGGATGATTTTCTCATGGCCTCGGGGCAGGCTATTAATGAGCTAAAATCATCCATCTTTTTCTTCAATACGCCTCTAGCGATTCAACAGAGAGTGGCTGGAATTCTTCGATTTCAAATTGGCAGCTTGCCGGTTACCTATCTTGGCATCCCTGTCACCACGGGTAGACAATCCAAGGAGTCTTGGCAGGGTATTCTGAATAAATTTAGGACCAAGGTGAATCATTGGACTCATAGATGGTTATCTTTTGCGGGTAGAATCCAGCTGATTCAATTGGTGGTCCAGACACTACCCCTGTACAGGTGCATGCTACAGGTGGCACCGGTTAGCTTTGTGAAGGATTTGGACTCTCTTGCGAGATAGTTTTTGTGGGCTGGGAATTTGTCTTCGACCAAATGGAGCCTCATCCGTTGGGATGTTGTCTGTAGCCCAAAAAGATTAGGAGGCTTGGGGCTCAGACAATCCCTTCTGGCTGGCATGGCACTTGCGGCCAAGCTCTACTGGAGATGGTGCACTGAGCAGGATTGCATATGGGCCAAAGTTTTGGCGCATAAGTACTTTCCGGGATGTGCACACAAGGACATACCAAGATATCATATGACAGGGAAGGGGTCGGTTATTTGGGATACTCTTAAGAAAGGGGCGGCACTGATAAAAAGAGGGTTGTTCTGGATTTGCAAAAGCGGGACTGAGGTGGAGTTCTGGCATGACTCGTGGGATGGTTTTCCTCCTATAACTCAGCAGTACCCTCATCTTCAAGCTCTCTCTCAGAGATTTTGTGCGGCGGGCTGGTATAAGGTGAGTGATTTTAAGTTGTTTTCTCGTCAGGATCAGCTTATGGAAGCAAGATGGAAACGCCCAGAGGATTGGCCGGTCAGAGATATGGAGGTGGAATGCGAAGAATTGAAGGGGATTTTAGCTAGGCGTAGCTGTTGCGCCCTCAGAGGGACTGACGAACTTGCCTGGTCGCCTCACCCAAAAGGAAAATATTCGGTTTCTGCTGGCTACCACGAGCTGGTTACGCAGAAATTTGGAGAAGAAAGGGAGGTTACTTGGTGGAAACGGACTTGGAGCAAGTTCTCGTGGCCGAAGTGTAACTGCTTCGTCTGGACATTGGCATGGAACCGTTGTCTGACCTGGGATAACCTACGAAAAAGAGGATTTGTGGGGCCATCTCGGTGTGTCCTGTGTGGCGTAGAGGAGGAGAATGCATCCCATTTATTTTTCTCTTGTTGTTTTACTGCACAGCTTTGGGATGCTTGGTGGAAAGCGTGGAAATGCAGGGGAATTCGTGCCTTCTCTCTGCCTGATTTTTGGCAGCAGCTGGATAGGCCGCCACCTGGAGCTCATTTTTTGCAGGACGTCTGGTACGTAGGGCCCATATTCCTATTGTGGCAGGTTTGGTTGGAACGTAACAGAAGGATCTTTAATGATTCCAAGCTGGAGATTGCGCAGGTCTGGAGCAGAATTAGTAGAATGGTTCAGGATTCCGTGGAAGCCAAGTGTGAAGTCGCTCTGCCTATGGCAAGGAGTGATGCTGAAGTGATTGGCAGCTTGGGGGTGCGTGGACTGACACCAAGCTCGGCATGTGTTAGAAGAAGTGGGGGTGGGTCACAGAAAATGGAGAGAAGTGGAAGGTGGACGCCCCCCCAGGTGGATTTTTTAAAAATTAATACGGACGGGTCCTCCAGAGGCAATCCGGGCCCGGCTGGTATTGGAGGAATCGCGCATGATGCATCGGCTGTTGTTATCTTCATCTTCTCGGAGTGTAGGGGAGAGCAGACGATTAATCGGATGGAAGGCCAAGCTATCTTGGTCGCTCTGAAAAGAGCTTACGAGATGGGATGGCGAAGAGTAATTTGTGAGGCCGATTCGCTGATTTTGATCAATATGATCCAGGAACGGCAAATTACCAATGTGAATTGGCAGCTTTCTTTGGTGGTTCAGGAAATTTTCCAAATTAGTTCGCTTATGGATATGGTCATTTTTAATCACATTCCGCGCGAATGGAACAAGGCTGCGGATTGTTTGGCTAGATGGGCCTCGGAGGAGATGGTGGAGCGGAATGTGGTCGAGATAGCTCAGTTGCCGAATGATATTCGCAA
Source organism: Torreya grandis (assembly GCA_037957365.1). Lineage (NCBI taxonomy): Eukaryota > Viridiplantae > Streptophyta > Pinopsida > Cupressales > Taxaceae > Torreya > Torreya grandis. The sequence goes on along the minus strand of JARHVA010001554.1, from coordinate 1,130,175 downwards.
TGTCTTGAATAGAATTCTTGCTGAGGATAAGAAAGGTATGAGTGAGTAATGTGTATGTGGTTTCTGGTTCTTTTCTGCCGGTTTGGCTGGTTTTCTGCTTTTTTTTTGCTGTTGATTGAATAAAAGTTTTTACCCCCGATTTTATTTTAAAAAAAAAATAATATGAATCCAATGATCACTAATTTGAATAAGAGTGCAAAAAAAATAGAATTTTTTTTAAAAATAATTCAAACAATACTTTAGTGGTGAAAAAATTATATTCTTATCAGATCTCAAGTTATTTTTTTTATCCTTCATCTCTTCTGATTGCTACAATGCTAGATCTAAAATATAATGCCATAAAAACTACTTAATGTAGAAGCATACAATAGTTCATTTAATATTTCATCAATAAAAAATAGAGCATGTGTATGGTTAAAATTTGTAATGTATTCTATTATGATGTTGTAATATTAATGCAATGAAAATCTATTAATTATGTCACGTTTAAGTATGTGTTGAAAGTGTGACCATGAATGAATGTTTGGCCTTAGAAACATAGAGATAGAGGTATTTATTAATTGGTTTCCATTTATTATGTATGCATGAAGTGGTACTATATAAAGTTTGTTTCTTTATAGGTTGTGTGTGTGTGAAACTCATATATGAATTAGTTTTAGGGTGTGAGAGAGAAGTTTGTTGAGTGTGCTATGAGTTGTGAAAGAGAAAATTTCATAATTTATTGTAGGAGTGAGATAATTCTTAAAATTTGATAAGAAATTTTAGAGGCTCTATTTTAAGTATGTTTCATGTTATTAAAGAGAATCCTATTGATTAGGGTGAGATATGGAACACAAAGGAAAAAGAGCACCAGATGTAGAAGATTTGGTAGAGATGTTGAAAATATTATAGGAAAGTATGGATATGATGTAGATGACTATGTAAAGTGGTGTTGTTCAATTTAAATTTAAGATAATGAAGAAGATATAATAGTGGGGTTGATGTCGCTACAAAATAGATTGGATTATTTAGAAAGAGACCAAGTGAGTGGAGGAAAAGGTGTCAGCAGATGAAAAAGATCAATAGAGATCATGGTGAAGGAAAAAGCTAATCCTATTTATGATATTGAATTTTCATGTGGTAAAGATAGGAATGATAAGTTTATAAAATGGGTAGTGGTGTTAGAATTTTATCTTGAAAATGGGACTATTGAAGGTTATGTGAGGGTAAAGAATGCAAGTAAAAAACTATGTAAAAATTCAACTATTTATTATAAATATATCTAATAAATGAGATAAGGAAATGGTAATAATAAGGTGAGTGGATGGTAAAATATGGTTTATAATTTATTGGGTCATTTTATACACCTAATATTTCAAAAAGAGTGGTTTCATAAGTTACATATGTTGAAGCTTGAGAGAGAAGAAAATAATAAGAAGATTACCATGAGAGGCAATATGAAGGGTAAGTTCCCATGTGAGAAACTCAAGTCTAATTTTTTAATTAGCAAGGATAAGTATATGTATCTATCTTGGAATTAAAAAAATAATGTGAGGTTTCCATGTGAGAAAATAAAGTCTATTTTGGAAAATAAAAAGGTGAAATAGAGTTGTGAGAACCTAAAAAGGAATAAATCCTCATGCAAGAGGATATGGATGTGATAGTAGTTAAACCAGAATAAGTAGACCCATTTTTTATGATGGGAAGGAGTTTGTGATATCCCATGAGTGGTAAGATTTAAAATCATCCTTGGTGAATGAAGGAAATGAGTTTGTCTTTTCTATTTTGGAGGACTAAAGGGTTGAGGGCAACCAAGGAAAGATTTAGGATTTATGTAAATGAAATAACAAAGGTGAATGAAGAGAGAAGACATGAGGAATTATAGGTTTCCATCAAGGAAATAATAGAGATAGAATAGGTGAAATTCAATGCACATGAGGAAAGTATGGTTATAGACAAGAAAATTAAAGGAGAAGAAATTAGAAATAAGGACGATGAGAGGAAAATCATTCATGTTGTTTAAAATGTGACTTTGGGAGTTTATCATGAGGGATAAATATGTAATAATACTATGATAAGAAGAGAAGGATTTGGAAGTATGTCCTTATGATGTGAAGAAGAGATGGAAGAAGTGATTATGGAAAAACTTGATTCACTTAATATGTTTTTTAAATGTGAAGGTACATAAAATTATATGTAAATATAGATGGGGGACAAGTTTCTAATAATAAGACTAAAGGATGAAAGTGGTGTTTCATATGTCGGAGCAACCTATATAAATGTTGGAGGAGATAATATTATGAGTCAAGGTTTGCATTGTTCTGAAATGGACTAGGAAAGTGCAAGAATATTTGCACATGACATGGAGGAGATGAAATAAGAATAAGAATATATATATATATATATATATAATCTTAGCACTAATATAAATAGTTTGATAAGTGAAGAGGAGTTATCACAAGAATATAAGTAGAGTGATAGAGACTTTGAGGAGCCCAATCTTGATTATAATCAAAAAAATAGTGTGAATATTGATGAAGCACTAGTGGGGAGTATTAGGTCTCATTTTTATAAATTAATTTATGAGTATAGATAGTGTGTAATTGTATAAATGCAAAGAGAGGAGGCATTTGAAGAGGCATTACAAGGTGAAATTTTGAAGATAAAAGTGATGGATTATGCACTCAAGAAATATATTGAAGAGTAGTTGATTTATATATCAATAGAAGCATGTGGAGAACAAGATGATGTTACAACAAAGGTAGATGAATTACTTGAAACAATAGTGAATATAATGAGAGATGAAAAATTGAAGACTATCCTTGAGGTAGTAAAGAGGCTATGGGTTATAATTTGTATGTATAGATGTATTTGAATATATGGAGATAATATTGGTGATGAGAAATGAGATTTAATCCATGAGAGAAGAGATGAAAATAATGAAGAGTGATGGAAATAAGGATACAATAGTAGGTTGGATAATGAATATTAAAATTTAAGAATGATTTAGGAGGAGGTGGTTGGTATGTGGTGGGTTTAAGCCTCAAAGGGAGACCAAGATCTAAAAGTAATCATCTTGGTAGATGTTGTTAGGTTAAGTTGGGTTTTATCCCACAAGATGATGCAAAGAAAAAAAGAGGAATAAATTATTTATATATCAAAAAGGTCATGTGGATGGACTATGGTGGGTCTAACCCCATAAAAGGAGGATTGAGAAGAGAACAGAAGAAATATTGTAAGGCCCCTCATGATAAAAAAAAGGTGACTATGCTAATTAATGATGACTACTAATTAATGACAATACTTCCATTGTGGTTTTGATTACAAGGTGAGAAAATCATGCATATGGTAAGAGTTAGCTACGCAATGCTTGAATTATTTCCTTATGTTAAAATTGAAATTATACATGCATAAGGTGTTACATGAATATCATTTCATGATCATGTGAATTACATGGTAAGATAATTACATTGCTTTAACTTAAATGATCTAGCATGCTATTATTACAAGATTTAGATATTAGGATAGTGGATTTCATGGATGAAATAAGTGTGCATGAATAGGTCATTTTCAATAAAGGTAAAAATGACTATGATAAGCATAGTTGCATCATGTGTGATCTCACATTTAACCCAAATCTTACCTTAAACCTTGTCTGAATCAAAATGAATGCCTTGTCTACCTTTTGGCCTTCTTTATAGTCTTTAATTCTAATCTGTATTAGGTTGGTAAAACCACCTTTAATCTTGTCAAATTTAATTCATGAGGATAAAGTATACCAACATATGTATTGCCTTATTACATAATTACAGACTTATCCATTAACTTCCTTTGCCTTGAGCCCTATATAGGGAGGTGGATTATATTAGAAATAACCATAGGACTCTGATAGAGATTTTATGTGCCATTATGGATTGGAAAGGATATTTCCATTAAGAAGGCATGGAATGGAAAGTAGAAGTGGTTTTTCAATCCAAGGGAAAAATAAACACTTGTCATGTTTTGTTTGGGTTGTAAGGAGAGAATGCCTATTTGAATAAGGTGGATCTATTGGAAAAGGGTTCAATTCTCTAAACTAGGAATTTTAGGAGCTTTTAGGACTTGACCTAAAGGAGTAAATAAGAAAAAGAAGAGATCCAAAATAGGGAGAGTCTCAACTAATATAAACTTATATAAAATATCTATGAAAGGGCCTAAATCATGTGGTAGGTATCCCATTGACTGGAATATCCGACTGATTGAATAAACAAAGTTTGTGTGATTCTTTTTTGATATACTATGTTCAAGAGGAGTAAGATCACTTGGTTTAATTAATACATTTATTTATTTTTTCCATGATTGTGCTCTTGAGTCACCCCAATGTGTTATTATCCTTGTGTGGTAGTTTGGAATTGAGATATTCATCCATGATAGATTTAAATTTGGTATTTTTTCTTACATAGATACTATGATTTCATCATGTAAGACTTATAATGTGTAGAAAGTTCACATTATTAATTATGGAATAAGGGTTAGGCCTATCATGTATGACATGATGGTATATTCTTAAACCCTCTCATGACTGCATATAGAATTTATATCTGATTGGTTGTATACATGTTTATTGCTACCCATGGGTGTGCCTCATATGATTTTATGCTTATGTAAATAGATCCAAGAACCTCTTGACTTAGATATGCTTGGTTTTCACCTTATGAGTTTCTATATCCTTGACCCCAAGACATCTTTATTGATGTTTACCATTATTTAATTTTCACCATGATGTGAACATGCATGGAGCTATGAGTCCTACTCGAGGGTGTCTAAAGTAGTTGATTGATGATGAAAAATGGTTGGGAGGTGAGCCCACATTTTGTTGTTTGAAGTTTCACTTGGAGTGAAGAGTAGCTCATTTTCAACTATTGATTATTCCTATTTTTCTACTTTCTATAACTAGTTAGAAGCCAAGGAGAAATTATTCTTAGTTAAACTTTTGTATTTTTATATTAATGATTGTTATGGGCCATGTGTGAGCCACAATATTATGTATTTTACAATATTAATGTCCTGGTTATTATTTCATAGAACTATTATATAAGTTACTTGTTGTATCATATTAAGAGGCCTCCTTGAGAGGGATCCTTGTTGTAAATAGAATCATAGTGAAGGCTTGTACATTCAATGGATTGATCTTGGCCAAGTTAATGGCCTTAATATATAAGTGTATTGATGTCATTATATTTAATATCATATTAATTCTTATTCATTTCAGCTTAAGTTTCTTGTAATAGTATTAGCTTAAAATAACTATATATTTACATATGAAGAATGAGTCTTGTGTGAAAGCATGTGATTTATGTTACCTATGCTTTGGAAGATTAAGATTAGGTGTGTTGATTTTATGATTATAGTATGTTAACCCATTCATAATATGGATTATGCTTAGATAACCTATATATTTAGAATTTTAAGCATTGACCATCTCTTTTGTTCTGAATGGTAAAGAGCTAGTGGAATTCTAGCATATCTAAAATGAGTAGAATTATCTAGATGGCTATGGGATTAATTCTGGGAAAAATAATCAAGCTTGTTTAAATTATCTAAGCAATACTAATTTCTATAATTTTTATGCCTATAATGAGTAAATTATTATGTATTCTTGTGTTGAACCATTTTGGTAAATTAATTCATGTCTAGTTATGACCATTTGTATTTAGACCCTTGAGAAGGAGTTATTTTTTAAGGAAGATCTTGGCCTTATGACTTGTCTAATAAAATATTTTGAATTTTTTGACCAATATTTTGATTTAAAATAGCCTCTTTATTAGGTGTGTGTCTCTCTTTAATAAATCTATTATGCTTTAATTATTGTTTGTTTTGATCTTATGTAAGGATGAGTGTAGTGAAATTATAAAGATATGAATTATTATGGAATCAATAGTAAAATTTGTTTAATTGAATATTTGGTGTTGTTATGGATGGGAAGGGTGTCTATGAAGGAATAAATTTAGTTCTTTTAGTCAAGTTTGATACCTTCTTTATTTCCTTACCAATAATTAAATCATTAAAAAAAACTAATGAAGTTATATTAAGCGTATATTTTCTATTGAATAGATAAGTTAGATTTCAAGCTTAGCTTCTCAGATGATTTTAGATATTCAACTAAACTAATAAGAATATTATTTTAGTTTTGATATTTTATTTAAGTTTTTATGTTTATTTTTTTCCTTGTTTCACTTAGATTTTCTTGTTGGTGTGATTGGCTTCATAGTTTGGCCTTAGAGGTCTTTTATGTTCTCTTAAGTGCTCAATTATAGCCTTATAAAATCATTTTATGTAGGCCTTGGTATCATCCTAGTGACCCATGATCCTATGGATGACCATACAAGGTGCATTACCTCTAATCTATTATAGGAGTTGGATGATTTTACATGGCATTGTCCTAATGACCCATGATCCTAGAGATGTATATATAGAGAGTAGTGTCTTCAGGCTAGTGAGGAGTGCGATATTGCCATGTGGCATCATATTAGTGACATATTATCCTAGATATGTTCATGAAAATAGTGAGGCCCCCAAGTAAGTAGGATAATAAAATGTATCCAAGTGGTAAAAAATCGACCCATAGTCTTAGGGCATCAGATTTGTTAAAGCATGTTAGAGGCTAGGAACTAATCATCACATGACACATGGACTATGTCAGTCTTAGATTCAAACTCTTGGGCTAACATGATGTAATAATTTTCAAATTTATAACTTATCTAAAGCTACCTCTTATCATGTGTCATGACTCTAACCAATTAAATTTCCCTGTTATTAGATGTGTTGGTTTCCTGATCTTGATAAATATGTCATATATCAGGAGAGATAAATCGATTGGAAAGTGCCACACATCCCATTTATCATAGATGTTATTCCTCCTAGTTTGATATAAATGTTAGATATTAGGAGATCCTAATGAAATATAGAGAGCCACATGTATGATTTATTTGCATTGAAAAGTGGATCCCTTAGGATCCTTGGGAGTTTAAAAAGAGGCTTGTGGCATTAGATCCTACCCAAGTGGTTATGTGGAGATAAGTGTGCCTATGGTGGCCAAGGATAAATTTTATGGTTGTCTCAACATCATAATCATAGTTATCATGTGGTTCAAACTCTTGAATAATCCTTTATGCTAGCCAAATGAATCTAGACTATGGGTTTTTAAATTATTAGATTACATCTATTCAAGTCTTATGGTAGTTGTAGATATGTTTTTACAAGATTAAGTTGATATTGGTATCTAATCATGATCAAAAGTGTTACATTTGGTATTATGTTGGGTCATACCTATCTTTTAGGAGAAAAAATGGGCATGCAATATTAGTATCAAATCACTGGGTTAAACTCCAGGAGCTCTGGGGATGTTCTATATGAGTTCATCACCTTCTAAATCTAGGTAATCATGATTTATGTCACCAAGATCACTGAATTATGTAGTCAGTTGAAATCCATGTTCAAATTCTTGAGAGCCTATAGTGAGTGATGGTTGTGCTAGAGGAAATGTTTCCCCAAATTTCTATGCAAAAAAAGGAGCCTCACCACCCCAAAGAAGGGATGGGAAGATTGGGAAACCTTTAAAGCCTTATCAAATAAATATAAATATGAACTACCTTCATAAGGACCATAAAAATCATGGTACTCAGATATGAGCTCAACCTACGAACATTCAAAATGTAGGATCAAGGAAAACATTGAGAAAATAAGTTAGGAATGGACATTCTTAGACTATGTGCTTTAGTTGTGGAGGTATTAGTCATTATGCATGAAATTTCCCTATGGATTATTGATTAAGGGATGCTTAAGTCTTGTTATGAATTGGTTGTTTGAGCCAAATTTTGTTATAATCCTTAATATACTTATTTTGATATCCTATCATGATAAAACATGAAATTCCTGCGATGAACTATTATATTTAAAAGGATAGTGGGCCTTTTTGTTAAGAATCCCTAGGTAATATATATTTACATATGTGTGTGTATACACATGTTGCTTTCCTATTTTAAGTGTTTAGTTGAATTAATGCACTTTGATTATGGTGTTACCATGCTAATAGGAGGATATGAGTTTGAATGAAGTTGAATTGTAATGTTTGTACTGATGCTTAGATGCTGTTAAAATTGAACTGATAACTATGAAAAGGTTGTAATGATCTCTCTTTTGATATTGTGATATTCCCTAGATACATTGAGACATATGTTTGGATTTTGGTAATGTTATATATAATGTGTCCTTGCTATTTATATCATTGTAGCCACTCAAGGAACCATAAGATGGTAAAACTCTATTTTTTAGGTTATGAATTATGATATAAATAAATTTAATATTGCATTAGGCTAACCTTGATGAGTGGTAATATTAAATTCTGATTGTGAAGTAAGATGAATATCCTTGAAACTAAATGGAGTAGGTATGTCTCTACATAAATATTCTTTCATGAAAAGAGCATGTTATATTTGAATAAATTTAGGCTTCTAATTACTTTGTTATGTATGTATGATGCTAGTTATTGGTGCATGTAAAATGGTTACAAGGACATCTTCCTAGATATGGAGCATAGGGAATGGATTAAGGTAACCTTGCACATACTTGATTTTATGATGGGAAAATTAAATAATAGACAATTCTACATCTATAATAATGTTGATTAGCTGAATGAAAGCCTAGAAGATCTAATAATCATGTTGAATTAATGTAAATTATGTGGAAGTAAAATAGAATGAATACATATAGTATTATTAATTTTTCCCATGATAAGAACTTGCCAATTTGGATAGATAGAACTATTAACTTCCTTGGGTACTTGTATAACACTGTGTGTCTACAAGAATTAGGAGTGGTGACCATGGAGGTGACCTCTTGATATGATAGCCTTGAATATTTATTTCCATAAGCATTATGTTTCCACATATATGAGGGACCTAATTGTAGGTGAAATTATATCTAAACTCTCATGTCAAAGTAGGTATGACCTGATTTCAATTTTAAATCACACCTTGGTAGGTGGTGAATACAAATGATTTGTATGTATGACCTTTATAGGTGCATAGGGTACCAAATAATATTGTATGTCATTTTATGTAGTGGTAGTGGTGTTGTGCCCTCCTACATGCTATTACTTATAATCAAAAAACAATGAGTTTGACATGATAAATTGGCAATTGGCTCCATAAGGGGGTCTTATCGATAATTGGCTCCATGAGGGGTTCTTATGGGTAATTACTAGTGGGACCAATGCCATATTACATTATTAATTCTCCCATTTTAGTGACTCCCTAAGTCACATAGTGATCGTATTGTGATCTGATTTTTGACAAATGTTCTTGACAAACTTAATTTTAAGTTGTTTGAAATTTTGTTTTATTGATTGGAAACCAACATCATTTTCTTCTTGACTTAAAATTTTTAAACTTAAGGATGATCATGGAATTCATCAAGGAGTTTTATTGAATTTTAATTTATTATTGGGACTACTTGGTATCATTTTATTGATTTTTACACTTACATAATCAGTTGATGTTCTTCAAAGATTATGATTCTTTATTGTGTTGGTTTTATGTGTTAGTGTGTGCATAATTGTCACTTCAGGTGAGTATAAATGAGAAAATGTATTTTGAAATGATAGTTAGTGGGTCATGGTGGGGATTTATACATAGGTCCAAGATCCCATCCTTCCTCACCCACTAGACATGGTGGTATTAGACATTGAGGTGTCTCAAGAGCACTAAGGTGTCTCTTCACTCTACACTTGAGATGGTTGGGGGACCCATGTCCTAAGAACCCTCATGTATCAACTATTCTCTTTAATCTAAACTTAAGATGGATTTGGGACTCATGTCTTAAGAGCCTCTCTTGTATCAACTATTCTCTTTACTCCGTGCATTACATTGGTTAATGGACGAGGGTTATGGTGCCCCCCTACATATTGACTATTTCTTACTCTCTATGAATTAACATACCTAGTGTTATCAGTCTATGAATATCTTATCTTGTGGACCAGTGTCCTAAGGGATACATGCAAAATAAATAATATAGAATTCTTATCAAATTGGTAGCATATCAAATCCCTTTTATGCAGGGCACAATGGAAGGTTGTTTGATTCTCCCATGACCATTAACATGAAGTAATAGAGTGAAATATCCTCTTACTATCCCAATATTTTGGCATCACTATTATGATATAATAACTTGCCTACTAAGATTTTTTTCATAATTACTTTGATTCAATTGATTGATCATTTGAATGCTCAATTTTATTATATCTAGGACTAAGATCCCCTACATATTGAGTTGCATATGATACCTAGGCTGGTATGTTGAGATCCTAAAATTAGGATAATATAGAAGGGTATGGTAATAGGTTACTTAAAACCTTCCATAATAGCATGGTATATTAACAATGGGAGACAGTCCCATGTTGGTATTCTTCTAAAGTAGAATGGATTTGATGGGATGAATTTTCCTCATACTCTGTTTACTCAAAATATCCTCTATGTTTCAAATGTCACTAATTATGGTAACTCAACATGGTCCCATATGTTTATAATAATTCTATATGAGCTCCTAATGGTAAGACCTAGGATTGATGCCTATTTTAGCAAGATGGGTTACCTATGATTGGAAACCATTATTACTCTCTAAGAAAGAATTGCATATTCAAAGAGGGATTAAACTCTCATGCTTATAGCAAAAGGAAAAGGTGTGATTCTAAATATATTGAAACATGTATATTTTATGGCATGATTTAGGATAGATTGAATTACCTCATCTAGAAATTAATTGTAATTCAACTAGCATACAATTCACTTAGTGAAATACAAAGTGGAAACATAACCTTGAATGAAATGAGGCTTGGGTCTAAAATTATACCATTTCTATCTCTAAGTGAGAAAGATTCTGCTAGCAAGAAGTTCAAATTTTTCCAATCAAAAAGTTGAAGAATCCTTATGAATTGTTAGCAAGAAATTTTTTTTTATGTTTAAATGTCAACACTAGTCTTGTAGTAAATTGTTGAAAATAGAGAGGTAATTACTCCTTGTTGAATAAAGTGATTTTATTCTAATATGCATGTTATAGATGTTGTGACACTAGATGATGGTGGTTTGTGAACATATATTCATGATAATATAATATCAATTTTTTTTTTCATGTGAGGCATGGTGAGAGGTTATTTGATCCTCCCATGAATGTCCTAATGGTATCATGGAAAATCCCTTATAGGTTGGGCATAATGGAGGGATCTTTAATTCTTTCATGACCTATGCCAAGAAAATTATGTGAAAAATAATCCTTGAAAAAAATGGAATTTGTGACTTATGCTACAATATCATAAGTGACTTTGTCACACCATTTTTAAAACTAACAAGAGAATTAGTATCAAAATGAATGATAATACAGGGTTGTAAAAACCTTGAAAAGAAAAATATGATTCAAAAGATGCTATTTGTGTGGATTAGACCCTTATATGTGCTTAAGGATCCTTAAAAATGATGGATGAATAAAATCAAGGACTGTTAGAAATACAAAGGAATAGTATGATTGGTTTTAGGTAATTTAGGATGATGTTCCATCAGTCAAATATATTTAGAAGCCTTGTTGATGAATAAATAGTCTAACATCGAGGATGATGCCCTTTTTAAGGGGGAATAATGTAATGCCCCTCATGAGAAAACAAGGTGACTATGCTAATTAATTATAATACTTCCATGGTGTTTCTAATTGAAAGGTGAATATATCATGCATATGGTAATATTTATCTAAGTAATGCTTGAATGATTGCCTTATGTTGTAATTGAAATTATACATGTATTAGGTGTTACATGAATATCACTTCATGACTATGTGAATTGTTTGGTAAGCTAATTATGTTTGTTTAAATTGAATGATCTAGCATGTTATGATAGCAAGATTTAGCTATCAGGATAATAAATTTAATGGGTGAAATAAACATGTAGGAATAAGTCATTGTCAATGAAGGAAAAAAAGACTATGTTAGGCATAGTTGTACCATGTGTAATCCCACCTCTAACCTAACTCTTGTCTTGAACCTTGCCTAATTCAAATTAAATGTTTTATCTACCTTTCAACCTTCTATATAGTCTTTAATTGTAATCTATGTTAGGTTGGTCAAACCACCTTTGATTTTTTCAACTTTAATGCATGAGGACAAAGTATACCAACATCTAGATTGCCTTATTATAGAGTTATAGACTTGTCCAATAATTGCCTTTACCTTGAGCCCTACATAGGGATGTGTATTGTCTTAGAATAAACCATAGGACTTTTCTAGAAATACCATGCACCTTTATGGATTGGCAAAGATATCACCATTAAGAAGGCATGAGATGGCCAGTAGGAGTGGTTTGTTGATTCAAGGGAAGAACAAACACTTATCATGTTTTGATTTTGTTTTAAAGAGAGAATGCCTATTTGGGGAAGGTGAATCTCTTGGTAAAGGGTTTAATTATATAAACTTATAATTTAATGGGTGAAATAAACATGTAGGAACAAGTCATTACCATTGAAGGTAAAAAAAACTATGCCAGGCATAGTTGTACCATGTGTGATCCCACCTCTAATCCAACTCTTATCTCAAACCTTGCCTAATTCAAATTGAATGCTTTTTCTACCTTTTAACCTTCTCTAGTAGTCTTTAATTGTAATCTCTATTAGGTTGGTCAAACCACCTTTGAGTTTGTCAACTTTAATGTATGGGTACAAGGTATACCAACATCTAGATTAACTTATTATAGAGTTATAGACTTGTCCATTAATTGCCTTTGCCTTGATCCCTATGTAGGGAAGTGGATTGCCTTAGAATAAACCATAGGAATCTACTAGAGCTACCATGCACCTTTATGGACTAGAAAATATATCACCATCAAGAAGGCATGGGATGACCAGTAGGAGTGGTTGGTTGATCCAAGGGAAGAACAAACACTTGTCATGTTCTAATTGGGTTGTAATAAGGAGAGAATGCCTATTTGAGGAAGGTGAATCCCTTGGTAAAGGGTTCAATTATATAAACTTATAATTTTATGAGATTTTAAGGACCAACCTAAATGAGGAAGGAAGAACAAGAAGAGATATGGGAGAGGTAGAGGCTCAAATGTTAGAAATCTACATAAAATATCCATGGAATGGCCTAGATAATATGGTAGGTATCTTATTCACAATAATATCTTGATGATTGACAAAATAAAATTTATGTGATTCTTGAATGATATACTATGTTCACGAGGAGTAATATTACTTGGCTTACTTCCTCTATTTTTTTTCTTCATGGTTGTACTTTCATCACCCCATTATGTTATCACCATTATGTAGGAGTTTAGAGTCAAGATATTCCTTCATGATAGGTTTAATTATGGTATTTATGCTTACAACATGGATACTATGATTTCATCATGTAAGACTTTTAATGTGTATAAATGTCAAATTCTTCATGATGGAAGAATGGTTAGGTCTCTCATGTAGGACATGATGGTAGATTGCATAAAATCTCTCATGGCTACTTATAGGATTTATATCTAATTGGTTGTATGCCTATTTGTTACTACCCATGGGTGTGACTTATTATGATTTTATGCTTATTTGAGGTTGGTAACCTCTTGAATTATAGATGATCAGTTGTCACCTTATGAATAGATATCTCCTTGACCCCAAGACATCTTGATTTCTATTTTCTTTTGTTTAATTTTCACCATGATGTGAACATACCTATAGTTGGGAGTCATGCTCAGGGGTGCCTAGAGTAGTCTTTTGATGATGGTAAAAGTTTTGGAGGTGATCCCACCTTCTGTTGGCCAAATTTTCACTTGTAGTGAAGAGAAGATTGTCTTCAACTATTAATTATTCATGTTTTGCTACTTTTTATAACTAGCTAGAAGCCAAGGATAATTTTTCTCAGCTAAAATTTTGTATTTTTGTATTAATGATTTTTGTGGGCCATGTGTGAGACATTATCTTATGTATTTTACTAGCTAAATGTTCTAGTTATTATTTTAGAGAACTAATGTATAAGTTACTTGTTATATTAGATTAATAGGCCTCCTTGAGAGGGATCCTTGTTGTGAATTAAATCTTGGTGAAGGCTTATGAATTCAATGGATTGATCTTGGCCAAGTTAGTGGCCTTAATATATAAGCATATTGATGTCATTTTATTTAATATCTTATGAATGCTTGTTCATTTCATCTTGAGTTGATTGTAATAGTATTACCTAAAAATAACTATATATTTTGATATGAAGAATGAGTCTTATATCAAGGCATGTGATTTAGGCTACTTATGCTTTGGAAGATTAAGATTAGAGTGTTACTTTTATGATTATGTTAGATTAACCCATTCATAATATATATTATGCTTAGTTAGACTAGATCTAGTTGGCCTTTTAAGCATTTACCATCTCTTTTTATCTAAATGGGAAAGAGATAATGGAATTCTAATGTATCTAAAATGAGTGGAATTATCTAAATGGATATGGGATTACTTCTAGGAAAAATAATCAATCTTGTTGAAATGAGATAAGTAGTAGTGCTTTCTATCACAGTTATGCCTATCATGAGTAAAGTCTTATATAGTCTTGTATTGAACCTTTTTGGTAAATTAAGTAATGTCTGGTTATGACCATTTTTATTTAGACCCTTGAGAAGTAGTGATTTGTTAAATAATCTCTTGGCCTTATGACTTGTTTAATAAAATATTATGAATTATTTGACTAATCCTTTGATTGAGAACAATCTATTTATTAGGCATGTGTCTCTCCTTGATAAATATGTTATGGTTTAATTATGGTTTATTTTGAGCTTGTGCAAGGATGAGTAGAGTATAATTATAAAGATATGAATTGTTATGGAAAAAATAATAAAATTTGTTTCATTAAATCTTTGGTGTTATTATGGATGGGAAGGGTGTCTATGAAGGAATCCCTTAAAATATTGTACTCAAGTTTATTTCCTAATATATTATTTTCCCAGCAACTGAGTGATTTAACAAAATTGATGAAGTTATATTAAGCTTAGATATTCTATTGAATAGATGAGTCAACTTTCAAGCTTAGCTTACTAGATGATTTTAGATATTTGACTAAACTGATAAGAATATTGGTTTAGTATCGAGAGTTTATTTAGGCCTAGATGTATATTTGTTTCCTCATTTGACTTAGATATGCTTGATAATGTGATCATATTTGTATGTAGGCCTTGGTTTAATCGACCCTTTTTGCCTTAGTCACTTTTGAATTGCCTACTAACTTCAAATTAGTTTTTTTTCTCATTATTTTTCTTATCAAATTATATTATTCATCTAAGTTCATCCACCTAGACTTTACCCTATGCCTTGTAGATGGGTCTCTTCATGGTTTTTGCCTGTCATTTAATGCCCTAGGATTTTGTTTTGGATTTTTTGCCTTAGTCATTTTTATGAATTTTTGGTGAGTGGCTTAGAGGAATCCATATGTCACTCTTCTAAAAACCTAGGAGTGATATTAGCTTGGTCTGATTTACAAATGCCTCTAGGCTAGCAAAGGATCAGGATGCTATCATGTGGCATCATCTTGGTGGCTTAAAATTTTAGGATGGTTGTATAATGAACTTAGCCTCTAGTTTAGTGGGATAGTGAGATACTACCATGTGGAAACATCCCAATGACCCATGATCCTTAGGATGACTATACAAGGTGTAGTGCCTCTAGGCTAGTAGAGGAATAAGAGGCTACCATGTGGCATCATCCTAGTGACTCACAATCCTAGAGATGTTTGTATTGAGATTAGTGCCTCCAAGATAGTAAAGGATTAGGATGATGCCATGTGGCATCATCCCAGTGACCACTATCCTAAATATGTTCATGTAAATGATAAGACCCCTAGGCAAGTAGGCTGGTGGAATGTTGTCAAGTGGAAAAGGTTCCACCCATAGTCCTAGGGCATTATATTTTTCAAAGCATGTTAGAGGTCAAGAAGCAATCATTACATAACATGTGGATTGTGTCAATCCTAGATTCAAACTCCTAGACTGACATGATTTAAAAATTTCTAGATTGATGACTTATAAAAATTCACCTCTTATAGATTACCCTAAGATTAAACATGATAGTCTCCCAATCTTGAAAAAAATGTTAGAGCCTAAGAGAGCTCAACTAAATAGAAAACACTATGCATCATGTTTGTCATAGTTGTTAGTCCCCCTAGTCTAAAAAAGATAGATACTTGGAGATCTTAATGAACCATGGAGAGATATTGACTGATTTATTTGTATCTATAGGTGGAGTTGTTAGGATCCACAAGAATTGGAAAAGAGGATACTATAGCATTAGAGCTTGCCCAAGTGGCCATGTGGAGCTAAGTGTGCTTACAGTGGCCAAGGTTGAATTTTATGGCTATCTCAATGTCATAATCATAGTTATCATTTGGTATGATCTCATGAATAATCCTTAGTATTGTTCAAATGAGTCTAGACTATGGGATTCTAAATTATTGGCTCACATATATTCAAGTCACATGGCAATTATATATATGTTTTATGCAATTGAGTGTATATTTGTATCTATCCATGATTAAATTTGTTATGTTTGGTCTTATTTTATGTTGTGCCTATATTTTAAGATAAAAATGAGCATGACAAAGATGAATAGGACATATTTAAAACCATCAAGAATAAGTTGGATATGAAATAAAAAGTAGTAATCAATTGAAGTACTTTGTGTGTTGGAATGGAATGACGCCATCATATTTCATGGTTAAAAGAGAGGTTTTTCCACATATTCCTTCTATTTTATTAGGATATCACATTTTTTAAAAATTGAGTGTATGATGTAGTAACATCTAAGGGTTCATGAAATCTTGTATCGGCCAAAAATAGAGTGTGTGTATTTGAGAGTGTGAATATATTCCTTTATGATGTTTTAATATTAATGTAATGATTTTTTTAAGTGTGTCAAGTATGAGTATGTGTTGAAAGTGTGACCATGAATGAATATCTAGACCTAAAAACATAGAGATAAAGGTAGAACTTAATTGGTTTCCCTCTCTTATGTATGTACCACTGGCCCAAACGATGCTCTCATGCCACTTATAATGAAATAAATTATATTTTTCATTATAATGAAATAATATATCATATAATTAAGAGAAGAATAATCAAATGCATAAAAATAATTGACAGAAGAGTAAAATACTTGATAACTATTACTAAGCTATTTTGAGGGGGAAATTTTCAAAATAATGTAATAAGATTATAATTCACAATATGATGATAAAATACTAACCAATACCTCCTATATATAAACTACCTATCCATGATTATTTCATAGGTTAACCAAATTAATAGCATAGAGAAATGAAATAAGATAATACAAAATGTACATAAGAAAAAATTTAGTCACACTATAAGCTAAGGGTGTATCATTGAAGTAAATTGAGATTTTTCATGTCTCAATTTGAATGCATGTGGAAGCTCTTGAGTTGGAAACATTCTATGCTCCAACTCTCATTTCATTTCTTAGAGTAAAATATAATAAGGGGTGAAACCACCAACTATGGATCAATATACATAAAATGTACAACCATAGATGTTGAGTGCCACGAGACTCTAACATGGCCCAGTTATAAAAAGAATTAAAATTACACAACTACATATGCATCTAAATAAACTTTTAAATTTTGAAATTGTCACATAGTAACATGAACATGAATGAATACCATGCCCCTTATATTTTTCTAATTTATATTGAATGCCATTCTAACTTTGAAACTATTGAAACTTGTCACTTGTAACTATGGGAATGAGTATACATGCATGCCACATGCCCTTAAAATCTAAAAATTATGAATCACATTGAAAATTTGAAACTATATAGTTTCATTAGTATGCAATTTCTCATGAGGACTTGACTTCTCAAGACAAACCCATTATAATTCCCCCTTTTGAGATGAGAGACTTAAGCTGCAAGTCACTTATCTCAAAATAAATTATATGTTTAAGATAGACTCATGCATTTGAATTTGAACCTTTGAATTTATTGCATTATAGTATTTTAATATAACAATATATTTGAATATGAAACATGGTTTAGATAGATATATCATTGAAACACATAAGCATCATGTGCATGATATGCATCATGGAAATAAGTTAAGAATAGAATATATAAGTAAATCATGCTATAAATAATGGAATCATAGTAACAAGCAATGAATAAACAATAAATGTCAAATAATGTCACACAATTTTCCTAATATGTTACATATAAGACTTAAAGGCCACATACAAGAGACATTTAAATGTCACATAACACATAAGGCAAAGGTCCACTCAAAAATTTCATGAATATGTCATAACATAAATAATTTTTCACATACAATTCCATAAGTCAAACACAATAATCAAGAAAGTTTTAACTTATCATGCATTAAAGTAAGCAAAATGAAGCATAAAGTAAATGCGACTAAGATACATATACCATATGTATCGATTTCATTTATAAAAAGTAGCATATTTAATGTAACACATGTATGGTATGAGTGATTATCAAAAAATTATATGATATATATCTCAATATGGTAGAAAGGTTGTGGATAAATACAACATGTTGAAGTTTTCATGGATAATGAAGATATGCCATATAAATTTACAAGGATATTGGGTAATAAGGGAAGCTTGACATCAAAGAACCTTTAGAAATTATGTCATGTATCACACTCAAATATCTCATGAAAATTAATATCTATTGAAAATTTAAATATGCTATGTCCCTGACATATAATACGTAACATATGTAAATAAGTAAGTTATCAACATTTAAAAAGTGCTTATAGGTCTCGATTTTGTTTTTTTGAATAATATTTTGATTTTTTGGATTTTCCAAATTTTTTATGAATGTTTGAAATATTTGAATTTGATTTTTTTTAATTTATAATTATTAGAATGTAAAAATATTTTAAAAAGAGTGATAATAATCAAGGATTTGTAAATAAAGGGATTGGGATGGATTTAAACAATACTTAATAAATTGAAAACCCATAGTTTTGTAAGAAGGATCAATGTGCCACCCAAAGTATGAGTAAATGAATCATATCAATGTCATTCAAATTATAAAATTTAACAATGATTTACATGATTTTCATGAAAAATAAAGAGATATGATCATGTAAGTATAATGATATCCATAGTAACGCAGGTATGTAATTGTAAGCAAGTTGAGTGATAAAGAGAATTATTTTAGATTTTTCAAATCAGTTTGAAAATAAAGAAGGCAAGCATCAAAAATAATAATTAAATCTAAAGGATATAGTATTTATTGAATAGTGGATTTAATAATTATTAAGGAAGTAAAATCAAAAAAATCTATGTACAAAGGGAGATACACAACTATAAGCCAAGGATCTCATTAGGGGGATGCCTATGTCTAGGTTCTATATCGAGATCATACTAATATTTTATATTATTATGATCACAATCATCAATGTAATCATCATCATAGGAGAGAAATAACTTATTATATTTTTCTTAAAAAATTTATATGCCATTTTTATTTTTATTTTATATTTTTATATGATAAATTCATTACACCATATATTGGAATTAGTTTTTTGAATATGTGCATCATTGTTAGGATCTTGCATCTTATTCTAAAATAGATAATGTTCATGCATTATTGGTTAAACATTAGGAATATAAGTAATTTATTGTTTTAATTTATCTTTTTACTCTATGCATGAAGTAGATATAATGATTAATTCCTTAAAAACCATATATGTATCATTAGACTTTGTAGGGTTATTTTGCTTAATATTTGTTTTTGAAAAATTTACATCTTTTTTTATCTTTAATTTTTTATTGCAATGTTTCTTTTGGTAATTGTTATTTTTTCAATCTTGTTTTTTTATCTTGTTATTTTTTTTATAAATTTGCTTTCTCTAAATTTGTTTTTTATCTTTTCTTGTTCTAAATTATCCTTATATATCTATATTTTATCTAGGTGTGCTTATTTTTTAGGAGATGCAATATAAGTGGGTTTATTAATATATTTATCTATTATAGTATCACCACTATCAATGATTCTATGTATTTTGATCTTTAAAGTCAAAAAATTATCTATATGAAGCCTATGTAATCAATGATATACACAATAGTATTTTGAACTTTAAAGTCAAAAAATTATCTATATGAAGCCTATGTAATCTATGATATACACAATAGTATTTTTATTTTCTTAGAGGAAGCACATAAAGTAATGCAATCAGATTATTTAAAATCATGTCTCTTATAAGCTCACTTAGATTTTATTATCAATATATATATACACACACACACACACACACACACACACACACACACACACACACACACACACACACACACACACATAGTATTTTTATTTTCTTAGAGGAAGCACATAAAGTAATGCAATCAGATTGTTTAAAATCATGTCTCTTATATATATAATAAAATCTAAGTGAGCTTATAAGAGACATGATTTTAAACAATCTGATTGCATTAATTTATGCGATTCCTCTAAGAAAATCAAAATACTAATGTGTGTGTGTGTGTGTGTGTGTGTGTGTGTGTGTGTGTGTGTGTGTGTGTGTGTGTGTGTGTGTGTGTGTGTGTGTGTGTGTAAGAGTTAATTGTAGATGTAGGTTGATTATGAGGCATATGATGTCTATATGAAGATACATGATCAAAACTAGCATACTTTGGATTCTTTATAAATGTTATATACTTTTCAAGTGATATTATAAATGAACTAAAATATTGATTTTTATTTTGCAATTTTTATATTGAATTTTCCATAATGATTATTTTATTGTGAATGAATTCAAAATAACACACCCTAAGTATATCTGATTGAATATGAACACCATCAAGAGGAGGTGTGAGAGATAGAGGGATAAGATCTTCTTTTAGATTAATAGATCCATTGATTATAAATGAGTTAATTTATTCTTGTTGATTAATAAAATTAAAATAAATATCACTAGAAATAGATACATTATCATCATGTGGCAAATGTATGCTAATATTATGTCAGTGTACTACAAGAGTATCATCATGTAAAGATAAGAATATGGAAGGAGTAGGATAAAAATCACAAGATGTATGAAGATGAATTACATTAATTTCAATTTTATCTTGTGATGTGTTAAGGGAAGAACAAGAAAGTGAATCCTCATTGGTTGACAAGGGGGAAGAGTTATACCATGTAGGCTCAATATCCACTATTTATAAAGGCGTAACTTTAGAAATTTTATTTTTTGGAGTAATAACATGGTGAGTGAAGGAGCAGTGAGATGGGTAAAATTAAATTTTCATTTGGGTGGGAGGATATATAAGAGGGGGTTGGTGATCAGGATGATCTAGACCTAGGTAGAGGGAGGAATATTTACTGTCATGGAGGAGAGAATGATGAAGAAGATTTGAATATAGAAGCTTTGGGTAAGAGTTGCTCTACTTTAACTTAGTGGTAGAGACTTGATTTCTTAACTACCTTCTTTGGTCTAGAGAATGCTCAATTGAAGATGTCTTAGATGTTTGGCTTCCATTTTTTCTCTTAGAGGGATGGAGATTGTAGTGATATAAGTTTCCTTAGAGTAAGAGGGATGGATTTCATTTGGATAAGGTGTTTTGAATTCATTGAATTTTCATGTTTTTGTGAGCAAGATATGAAGGGCCCTACCCCTTCTCTTTATTTAATAGATGTTTTTAGGGATATGGTTTTCAATATGAAGCTCGACAGAGACATAATTGGTATGGATCTTGGTGGTTTTCTTATAATCCCTTTGTTGTTAAATGAACCCCATACAACCTAGTTTGGGGAGCCATGTTTATTTATGGCTTGCACTTTTTAAAATCTTCCCAGGTGTGTGTATTTTTTAGGTTGACAAGATCTAGGATCTTTCTTTATTAAAATATGTTGGGAATTTATTAACAATGTTTGTCACTTCTATAAGATTTTAGATGGATGACCTGTGGATGTTTTCTAGTTTGAGGACTAAGAAGTCTAATAATTTCTAGAAGATCATTTATTTGAAGAAGTGATATTTCGAAAGGATCAAGAAGAAACTATTGTTTCTTGGTATGGGTAAAGACACCCTTCCTATGGCAAAACTAGAATATTTCTAGTTTAAATATGGATCTTTATTTTCCTAATTTTAGTTTTGTGTTGTTATATAGGATTTGCATGAATACCTTCTCTTTGTGGTAGAGCTAGAATCTTATTGGTTTGAGGATGGCTCTTTATTTTTTTAGGATAGCAGTAGATGGCCTTGGGAAGGGGTTTCTTGCTTACTCTATTTATCATATAATAATGCAAGTCTTGACATATGACTCACTAGTGGGGAGGTGTGAAGATTTTATAAAATTGGTTGGGAGGTGGTTTGACAATATGATTGGAAATATTTCAATCCATTCCTTTTTATTCAACGGGATTCATCACACTAGTGGAGAGGGATGCTTGATGGGTTCAATCTATATTGAAGGAATGTTTGGTGGATTCATGATGGAATCCTTCTTCATTATGTTCCATGAATTCCTTGTGTAATCCATCTCTAGAATGATCCATGGATTCTTTGTGGAATCCATCTATATATGTTTTTTGGATCCCCCAAGGAATCCTTCTTTAGAATGCCTTATTAATTTATTCAGTTACAAGCTTCAATGTTAGATACTTGTGGTTTCTT